>JAZEWU010000008.1:1855618-1873514 GCA_036362915.1 Geotria australis | reverse complement strand
CCTCGGCGCCCTGCGATATGAGCGTCAGGCCGGCGAGGAACGGATCCGTCTCCCCCCCTTGGGCGAGGCCGCCGTCCGGGTGTTGAGCCATCCCGGTCCCTGTTTCTCTCTCTCGCTCGCTCCCCGTCGATGCGACTGTGTTACCGGTAGGTCTGAAGATAGATGGATAGATGTGTCTTATTAAAAAAATAAACACTCATTAATTATTTGGCCGATAACATCGTAATATATAGGAAGCAGTGTGTGGCAATATGGCGGCGGCAAAACCGCCTGGCTGCCTCCTCCGCCTCTCTGCGCTTTCCTCGCTACGCCTCTGAGTCGTTCTCTCGTCGTATGAGGTACCTTCGACAGTGAATGAATATGTGCGCTTTATAAATGTGGGCGGAAACCGGAGTACACATCAAAAACCGACGCAGACACGGGGAGAAAACACGCAAACTCCACACAGATGGACCCGAGCCGGGATTAGAACCCGGGACCTTCTTGCTGTGAGGCGGCAGCCGCTACTCACCGCGCCACCGTTGCCCGCCACATAAATGTTACACACTCAACAACAGAACGGTCTACAGTACAGTATTATCATCAGAGCCATCCGTCTGACTTAAAATTCCCGTCCACAACAGCCGCCGTTCGCTACGTCACGGTGGCAACCTGTGCCAGGCTAGGTGCACCTTGAGACCGTCACGTGAAGTGTCGAAGGCCCGCAAGCAGGAGGAGGAGGTCACGGAACAGACTAGGGGCTGTCACGGCCTGCTAGATAGATTACCAACGTGAGCGGGTGAGCGATATGCAAACCGGCCTTGGTCCTGTCTTGCGCACCCAGTACTCACCAGAGTGGTGAAGTATGCTCAAAGGAATCGCAGGGCCTTCATCCAGCAGTGGATTTTTACGAAGGGCTGTAACGTTAGAGAGTTATAACTGGGTAAGCAAACGCGATTCCTTGTTTGTGAAAGGACGCCTGTCAGTGACGCAAGGCTTCTGCACTGTAACCACGTGTTTTCACGATGGGCGCACTGTGATGACGTGCCCCCATAGGCTAGTACAGGCAAAGATCCCCCGTATAGCCTTAACAGATTGTTAGGGCAAGTGCTGTTAGTGAGTTGCACCTTATAAAGGGCAGACACGGTATATTAATTCGTTGTCAGAAACCGCTTAATCCTGTACAGGGTTGCGGTGAGCCTGGAGCCTATCCCGGCAGACACAGGTCGAAAGACAGGGCTGTACCCATGCTAGGACGCCAGTCCATCACAGGGCACCGGGGGCAATTTAGTCAGCAGGCCAATTCACCTATGCAGCAGCAGTATGTCTGCAGACTATGGAAGGAAACCGGAGTGCCCGGCGAAAACGCACGCGGACACGGGGAGAACGTGCAAACTCCACACAGAAAGGCGCCCAAGGCGGGAATCGAACTGCCTCCAGGCAGGACATTCTGTGACGCACAGATGTTACTACTGAGCCACCCTATACATTGGGGTTGTGTGACCAGTACGCATTGCAACAAGTGATCATTTGAGGCCGAGCCGACCTATAGGAGACCCAGGACCGGTTCAGATGATCGTCACTAGTGTTGGCCGTGAGCGGGAATCGAACTTGGGTTGCCGGGTTCATAGGGCAGCGCGGGTTGAAGGACTGACTGGTTTAGGAGATTTCCCACCCCTGGTGTTCACTATCACCGGATAACACTCATTGATATATTTCAACATATGAAAGATAAGCATGAATGTCCACATTGTCTTTTAAAAATATTTATTATCACAACAAAAGCAGTAAAGGCACAAATGCTTCCACATCCACCAGTTCATCTTCAAAGTAATGTGTTTTAAAGGCCCAATTAAGACAGTAATAACACCAATGCATTGAACGTTCAAAACCTAAAACACAGCTTAAATACTTGTACCTATTTTTAAAGATACACTCGTGCACAACATGCATGATTTTATGTTTTGGTGAACTGTTTTCATATGTACGGTTATCCTTTGGTAGCATTATTCATTTTCATTCCAATTCTTGTTCGAAAATGGACACCAATTTTCAGAAATGCCAGACGAAATAGCAAAATGAGAGTGCAGCCAATGGAAATTAATCGTTTTGAAATAAATTTCCAACTTTTTCCCGTGCCAATTTTAATGCTGTGGATATTTGTGTACAATCACAAAACATTACAAAAAAACCACAATAACGCGATGGATTCATGAATGTGTTCTAAAGTTACTCTTCGAAATAAAGTTTGAGTGCTGATTAGCGTGTGATAGACTGGCGTCACATCATGCATACAGCCCTGCCTTGCGCCCTGTGTCTGCCGGGATAGGCTCCGGCTCACCACAACCCTGTACAGTATTAAGCGGTTTCTGACAATGAATGAATGAAAATTAGCGTCGTTTAAAATGAATAGTCCTAAAGTGTTTTTCAGGTTTTACTTTGTGTTGTTTGGCTGGATGTCCAACGTTTCGCGCTGCGCACTCGGAACGTTTTCAGAAACTAAAGTTTGTGACGCGAATTGTGGGACAATGTGCAGAACAACACACGGTACAAACCAAAAACATAAACCGAAGCTGTAAAGCACAACCGCTTAAACCTACAGAAAATCTTACGATGGATCTCGAAAAAAAATGTTGAGTGCTACTTGAATTTATCACAACAGGAAAACAGTCTTAATGACTGCAATACAAAAAAATATTACAGTACTAGCAAAGAAGGTTACTGTATTTACATGTGACTTACATAAACACTAGCGTAACGTTTAATAGCTTGTTCGGGGGAGGTGTTTAAAAAATATAATAACCTAAATAGATATGAAGTGAACCAAAGTACTGAGTTCCATGTGAGCTTCTATATTTTAAACTTTCGAACGTTCACATTTGATGGTAAATATTTGACAAGCACAAACAAGTAGTCCGCAGTCTGTAATCGCATTAATAGTTTTTGTACGTGTAACCCTTTTGTCACACGAATGCTTGGTGAGGGTCTCCCTTTGCCATGTGGGTGATGGGGGGTTAATTGACCATACTTCACCATGCCGACGAGTGTCGGTTGAAGGCTAGGTGCACGACCAAGAAAGCATAGTACAGGACCATGGATTTGGCTGCACTGCCCTCTAATGTCCACAACAGAGCCACACAGTCGTCTGTAACACCTTTGATGCATGTTTTATACCTGTTTTAAGCATGATGGTCACCTATTACAAATTAGAAAACCTCACGGGATTGTTTTAAGACTTTCAGGAGATGCTTGCCAAGGATGTTAGACATTTGTTTCGGTGATAGCGATATTTTCAGAACACCACCACAGCAAGGCTTTCCATCTTAGAATCATCGGAGCAGTACTCGAGATTGTGTTGATTAGACCAATGCACACAGATTATTCAGAAAATCCTTTAATGGTCTGTGTTTACCCGCATGACGTGGAAATATAAAACATAAGACTCAAGCTGTTAATATCGTGCAACTGCGCTTAGCTGCTGCCGCAAGTCTTGAGTCGCAAATGCAAATGGCACAACCGAATCATCAAATTTGAAACACAACGTTGGAGTGCATTGGACACTAGCTCGTGAAGTTCATGAAAAATCTACGTCCATTTTGGCTTTGTTAATTGTACTTTTATTGCTTACGAAAAGGGCGGCACAGTGGCGTAGTGGGTAGCGCTGCCGCCTCACAGCAAGAAGGGCCCGAGTTCGAATCCCGGCTCGGGGGCCTTTCTGTGTGGAGTTTGCAATTTCTCCCCATGTCCGCATGGATTTTTGCCGGGCGCTCCGGTTTCCTCCCACCGTCCAGAGACATGCTGCCAGGTCAAATGGCCTGCTGAGTAAATTGCCCCAGGTGACCTGCGATGGACTGGCATCCCATCCTCGGTATACCCCTGCCTTGTGCCCTGTGTCTGCCGGGATAGGCTCCGGCTCACCACGACCCTGTACGGGATTAAGCGGTTTTCAGAAAATGGATGGATGGATGCTTACAAAAAGAACTGCGTAAAAACCTCACATTTGGACACACGGGGTGCGAACTGCACAGGGAATGGTGGCATGAGCAATGCATGATGCGAGAGGCAATGCTTGAGTGAACACGTTTGTGGTACAGAATTTGTTGGCAGCTCTAAAAGTTGGCGTTTTGCGCCAAGAAAGCACGAATCCTCTGCAGCAGCTCCTTCTTGACGTTGTCTGGCACCAACGCTAGGCAAATAAAAGGGGGGAAAAGAATTTCACATCATGAACACCGAAATTATTGCACACGCGTGCAGCATATAAACATCATGTTTCGTCCTATGTTTACAGCAGTCTGTGTGTTTGAAATGTCCGGTGTCCTTACTTTGCACACATGTTTACATATTAGACATTTTTTTTACACAGATTTAACACAAACCTCGGCCTTTCGGTGTGATGTCGGAAATTAAGTCCTCCACTGTCACGTGTTCAAGGCCCTTGTCTCGAATGACATCTGTACAGGTTAAACACAGGATGGAAATAACTTTCATAGCAACACCGAGGGACTGTTAAATAATGCTTATTGGTAAGAAGAATACAACTCGTTTGTAAAACGTACCTGTTTTTATTTAGGCCTACATGAAAACACTTCCCGTGTCCGCGTGGGTTTTCGCCGGGCACTCCGGGTTTCCACCCACAGTCCAAAGACATGCTGCTGGATAGGTTAATTGGCCTGCAGACTAAATTGCCCCCGGTGCCCTGTGACGGACTGTCATCATATCCACGGTATAGCCCTGCCTTGCGCCCTGTGTCTGCCAGGCTAGGCTCCGGCACAACCGCAACCCCGTACAGGATCAAGCGGTTTCTGACAACAATGATGAAACTGAATGAATATGTGCACATTATAAATAGCATTCATTATTATTACTTACATGCTCCTACATATATGCTCCTATTAACCCACACTGACCCATCATGGTAAAACATGGTAACATAACCCCCTTGACCTACGTGGCGTCCAGTGGATTGCCATAGGGCTGGACATGTACAAATGATGCGCGAACCTTTGCAGTGAGCTCGCAACTGATCTTTCCAGCCGCACTCCATCAGCCTGGTTTTCAGAAGCTCCTTCAAACTGTCGCCACACACAATGCAAATCAAAATCAAGCCAATTCTGCAGGATCTCTATCGTGGTGTAATGGTTAGCACACTGGCCTTGAAATACAGAGGTCGCTGGTTTGATTTAATATCCCAGCATGGTAGTTAACACAATTGGCATCATATTAAATCCTCCCACCTGTCCAGCCAGGTCACGTGGTAAAACTGCTTGCCTTTCGGCAACACTTGGCTAAACACTGAGACAAGGCTATAAAGAGAGCTGTGTCTGGTGTGGGCCAATCAGTTTCAAGGACAATGCATATATTATCAAAGCATTTGTTTTGCATGTTTTTGCCACAAGCATGTGTGGCTTCTTGCAAACTGGACCCTTTGCCATAAAGGTGTCTATTTGCTGTTTTTAAGATCTTAACACTTGTCTCATTGCCAGAAAAGGTAAAACCTTGTAATGTTTTACATTATCTGTACACTGGCAAAAAGGAGCTCATAGTCCTTGGTGACGTGGTGTTTGCCTCAAACGTAGGTATCTCACACTCTGGCAAAAATGTCTGGCCAGCGGGGAATATTAGGCCAAATATCCTGCAGAAGGGCTCTTTTGAGCTCTGTCTAGTGGCGGCCCTTCTACCATAAGTGGCTTGAGCAAGCAATAGTGACAGGGCCCCCATGTTTACACTCTCCCAAGCCTGTGCTGACTGATCTTACCGTTCCCTTTCTCCAGTCTCAATGAGCTTTTGATTTATGGCGGCCCTCATCTGGGCATCTTTGCTCAACTTGCGATCTGTAAAACTGTGCATACACATCAGAGTAACGTGCAATTATCACCATCATCATTGTCAGAAAGCACAGGGCGCAAGGCAGGGCTATAGCCAGGAGGGGACGCCAGTCAATCACAGCGCACCGGGGGGCACATCCGGCCAGCAAGCCAATCAACATACGCAGCAGCATTTCTTTAGACTGTGGGAGGAAACCGGAGTGCCCGGCGAAAACTCACGCTGACACGGGGAGAACGTGCAAACTCCACACAGAAAGGCACCGCGTTAAATACGTATTTTTTTTAGTATTATTATTATCGAAACATTAAACCGTCGGCGACAATGCCCGACTCGTGTTGCGACAGCAGCGACGCGCGTACGACACTGAAACTGCATCGTTTCCATAACTAAACTTGCGAATTTGTACTATTGCGATTGTGTTTAAAACAAATCGAAAGCGGTCTGTGCGCCTCAACTAGAGCGGACAAAGGCCCTACACAAACGTCGGCCGGCCCGATAACACACTACACTTCGCAACGAACACGTAACAAGCGTTAACAAAGCGCCGCGTATAAGAGAGCTGAGGCGATCGCGGGCGAATTATTTGTCAATGTTTCACAAACAAACACAGTTGCCGCCGGTGACAAAAATACACACTTACTCGGCCATTGCGGGTACGGTGGCCGCGACGCGTGCGCGGGGGCTCCTATTTCGAAACGCGTTTCACGTGCTTTTGCTCCTAAATACCGGTTTCGGGAGGAAACCGGAGTACCCACGTAGAGACACGGAGAGAACATCCATCCATACATACATTTTCAGAAACCGCTTAATCCTGTACAGGGTCGCGATGAGCCGGAGCCTATCCCGGCAGACACAGGGCGCAAAGCAGGGGAACACCCAGGATGGAACGCCAGTCCATCGTAGGGCGCCTGGGGAAATTTAGTCAGTAGGTCAATTAACCTGGCAGCATGTCTTTGGACGGTGGGAGGAAACCGGAGTGCCCAGCGAAAACCCACGCGGACATGGGGAAAACATGCAAACTCCATACAGAAATGCGGCACCCGAGTCGGGAATCGAACCCGTATTCTCGCTGTGAGGCTGCGGCGCTACTCACTGCGCCACGGTGCCGCCCTGTGGATAGATGGATCACGCCTGATGCTGGAGTTGCAAATATACCCGAACGCGTGTGACATCCCCAGGTCAAACTGAGAACGCAATTGCTGGTTCCTTGCCACTAGATGGAGGTAGATAATAATAATATTGTACAATTGCATTTGGGGGGCACGGTGGCTCGGTGAGTAGCGCTGCCACCTCACAGCAAGAAGTCGCCGGGTTCGAATCCCGGCTCTGGTGCCTTTCTGTGTGGAGTTTGCATGTTCTCCCCCGTGTCCGCGTGGGTTTTCGCCGGACACTCCGGTTTCCTCCCACAGTCCAAAGACATGCTGTCGCATACTGTTTAATTGGCCTGCTGACTAAATTGCCCTTGGTGCCCTGTGATGGACTGGCGTTCTATCCTGGATATATCCCTGTCTTGCGCCCTGTTTCTGCCGAAATAGGTTCCAGCTCACCGCGACCCTGTACAGGTTTAAGCGGTTTCTGACAATAAATAGACGGATGGAAGTTTGAAATGTCAGTCATGAGTCATAGGCACGATTCTAATATTGTACAATATTGCGTCCCACGAGTAGAGGAGTGGCACAGTGGATTAGCGTGGCGTTCTCGGAGGCCTGGTCAACCGAGTTCGATTCCCGCCCACGGCTTACACCAGTGAGTGGCGAGTGATATCTCTAACCCGTCTTGATGTCCTCTCAGCAGACGTTCTTTTTGCCGCCTTAACAGTTTTGTCATTGTAATCGAGAGATTATGCCACTGTGTAGTTTTCCACGGTTGGGCTGCGGTGCGATTCGCTGATGTCTTATCGCGAAGGATGTCCGACACCAATAATAGCGGTCTATTTCAGAATGTATTCCGATTCCTAAAAATACTGTGACAGCAATTCGCACTTTATTTCAAACCGAACCAATAATTCGAGTTCACACACCAAGAACTATTCTCATGCTAACAATCTCACACCAATGATTTCCCCTACAGCTACACATATTGTGGGTGGCATCGGTGGCGCGGTGAGTAGCGCTGCCGCATCACAGCAAGAAGCAACCGGGTTCGAATCCCGACTCGGGTGCGTTTCTGTGTGGAGTATGCATGTTATACTCGTGTCCGCGTGGGTTTTCGCCGGGAACTCCGGTTTCCTCCCACAGTCCAAATTCATACTACAACATAGGTTCATTGGCTTGCTAACTAAATTGCTCCCGGTGCCCTGTGATGGACTGGCATCTCATCCTGGGAATAGCCCTAAAATTGCATCCTTTGTCTGCTGGGATAGGCTCCGGCTCGCCGCGACCCTGTACAGGATTAATCGGTGAGAGCATTCCAGCTGTGGGGCTGCGTGACCTCCACGGTTAGGGTCACGATACCGTGCCACTGCTTACCTGGAGTAATGGATCTCATCCCCCTTATACGAGGCTCTAATTGGAAAAGAGAAAACACCCACCTAACAGTTATGTTATCATCGCTTTTGTGAGCTCACAAGTTTCCGTATCTTTTCACCGCTCTTCATGACTGGCAGCTTTGTACAAAGAAGCGCTTACGGCTCGCGTGTAAGCTATTAAATTATCCATTCCCCACCAAATATTTTAATTTGCCTCCCTAATTGTCCAAGAAAGTCGTGGTTCATTATGGTGACCCCGCGCTCGGTTTCACGTTGCACCGTAATTGCAAAAGGCCAACGGGAGCAGTGGCTGTGATAATTCGGGTTCTGTACACGCCGGGTCGACTCACACAGAACTTCTTCCAGATCGTATTTTCCAACAGCTGGCTCCGTCGCATCGTCATCGCCACGTGTGGCCCCTTTTTGTCAATCCACTGCTGGACGAGGGCCGCTCCACGGTGTGCAGCCCGTGACGATTCTGGAATGGAGTGGAGGAGGATGGGTGGTCGGAACTGGTTCAGATATCGCTCGCCACTGATGTTAGCCGTGGCCGTGAATCGGACGCAGGTTGCCAGCTTTGTACAGCACGGCGCGTGAACCGCTTAACGAATCCATCTATCCATCCAGTTTCATAAACCGCTTAATCCTATACAGGGTCGTGGTGAGCCGGAGCCCATCCCGGCAGACACAGGGCGCAAGGCAGGGTTATACGGAGGGTGGGACGCCAGTCGATCACAGGGCACCGGGGGAAATTTAGTCAGCAGGCGAATTAACCTAAGGAGCAGCGTGTCTTTGGACCGTGGGAGGAATCTGTGAAAGTTAACGTTCTGCTGAGTTGACCTCAAGCCACCGTTCTCTACCAGTGGGTCGCGACCCATCAGTGGGCCTTGAGGTGCAAAAGGTTGGGAACCCTCGCCCTGAAGGACATTGTCCCCAGAAAATGGTCACTCATTAGGCAACAAAAAACAATTAAATACTTTCTGGCTACCAAATAAATTGAGTCAGGTGTTGTCCTGTACTTTGGTCTGTTAAGAGCACGTGTTCCGTTTAGAGCTTGGGCGATAAGTCGATGAAGTAAATCAACAACAAATTAGAATCAGTAGCTTTTTAAGGCAGTTACCTTTCAAACGGCTACCTTAACATCCTGCGTTCTGAAGATAGGAAACCCCATAAAAGCATGTTCTCCCCGTGTCCACGCAGGTAGTTCGTCGGGTACCCCGGTTTCTTATCACTGTCCAAAGACATGATGCTGCTGCTGCCGAGGTTAATTGGCCTGCTGAATAAATTCTCCCCGTTGCCCTGCGATGATCTGGCGTTCAGTCCTGGGTATAACCCTGGTTTGCGTCCTGTGTCTGCCGGGATAGGCTCCGGCTCACCGCGACCCTGTACAGAAACAAGCCGTGGTGGTGATCGTGGCGAACACAGAGAGAATTGTGCTGAACGGCTAAATATATTTTTTTTATTGCCATTATTTGTTTTTAAACGTACTAGCCATTTGATTACAATGCAAGCAATTACTAATGTTTGGACGTGACAGGCAAAGCCACGTACTTGACACACACGGACCCGAGATCAAGTCTATTTACAGGTAATTAACTATTGAATACCAACCTTTAACTAGCATTAGCCAACGGTAATTAAAAATGCATTGAAAGCGATTAAAAATGCAATGGATTCTCAAGAAGGAAATGTCATTACAAGAGAGAAAGGAATGGACTTCGAGATATTATTACACCAATTCACGGGACACACACACACAAACAGCGCGTGCGTATGTTGATGTTCTCTTAATGTATTTTTTTTCTCTCTCTCTCTCTGCCCCCCCCCCAGCACGCAGTTATATATATTTGTGGGTGAATGCATTTTTGTTACAATATACAGTGTTATTATTTGACGTGTATATAAATCTTATGAGAGGTTATTGTGACATGTCTGTTTCCAAAGGACGCCATCAATATTTATGAGCCTCTGTTATTATTCATGAGAAAAATTTACATATTAATAGCATAGCTCCACGGTTGTTCCTGTTTTATCTTTTTTGCTATGCTTTTTTTTGATAGATGATTAATGTGAAGAAACTGTCGAAAATGTATTTTTTTTTTGCAAACTATTCCGCTTCTCCCGTTTTTTTTATTTTTTATTTTATTTTTTCACTCCCGGTTTTTTTTTTACGCTTTCCCACCAAGGTTGAAAGCGTTAATTCTTTAACTCTGTCCGTCCATCTGTCCATCTGTCTATGATGGGGAGGCGTGGTGTGGGGGATATAATTCTCATAAAGATGATCCAATATAAACAACATTTTAATGTAACGTTGTGGGTGCTTTTTTTCTCTCCCGCGACTTACGTTAGAGAGAAAACCAGCGACATTCCAAAAAATAAAAAATGCCGCTTTAAAAAACAAGCGCTAAAAGGATTTGCGTTTCTGGACAAGTTGATGACCTCATCTCGTGGGACCCCATCTCATCGAGATCGCTCGGTGACACGGCTATCCCGAAAGCGCAGCCCTGAAGAGCCAACCATCATGAATCGTGCCGTGAGAACCTGCATCAGTACTTAACGTTATTGTCGCAAAGTGTACTTTAGTGTACAATCCACAAACCTCTGTGATTTTTTCTTTCTTGTCGATTTTTTTTCTTCCCATTGCTATAGAAGAGTGCTGCGTGTCGATAATTAAGTGGCAACGTGAAATCATTTATAAACGCGATACTAGAACGGGACGATCAAAAGATGCTTTGGTCAGATGGGGCTACAAGACCGGCCCAACCACCTGTGAATGTGGAGAAGCAGACCATACTATGGAACACTGCCTTGTCTGTGCTCTACTACCCAACCTCTGCAGCTCAAAAGACCTTGCGGAGTTCAATGAAAATGCAAGGGGCTGTGTAAGAAAATGGGAAACTGTAATTTAACCATCGCGCTTCGAAGAATCGCAAAGAAGAAGAAGAACGCGATTCAAAAATAAATTGAGTCGCGTAGGAGGAAGAAGAACTTTACAATAGTAATATAAGTATCATACAGTTGTGCGGTTTAAACTGCCAGTTAATTTTATTACGAGAGAAAAAAACCTTCGGTACAATATATATGCAATGTCATAATACATTAGTGTATGGATGCATATTTTGTATCTTTTCAACATTTTCTATCTCATCCCATCAAACAGCCTTCCAACTTCACTTACGGACGAAAAAAAACTCAGCCGAATTACCATATTCCATCCTGCCTTAACAATGTCAGCATCTTTGAAGATTGCACACTTTAATGGTAAGATGACAACCCTGTATTAATAACACAATAGTAATTATAATGCGGTAATTGACAGCCCTGTGTCAGTCCACTGCTAGATGAGGCTGTCACACCGTGTCATTCACGTGGGTCGTCTGACCATACTTCACCATACGGGTCAGTGTTGGTTGGTGTAGGAGGGTGGCACCCCACATATAAGCATCCCAACATTTCTGCCTATCTGTGATTGTACAACTTGATTTGTGTTTGAAATGTTGCAAATGTTGCACTGGTTTGCTCTGTTAATGTTTTGCCCCATTGCAATGTTTTAACTGTTTTAACTACCTTGTATTTTTTTTATTTGGTCAGTTATGTGCAATGCTGCGTGTAAAAAATAAATTATTTTGATAGATTTTTTTGTCAATTCGCGTGTTTGTTGTGTCGCAGGAATCCTGTTAAGAGCTTGCAAGCTCACTGGGTATTTTTCTTCCGTTATAATACGCATCTATCTATTTACATTACTTGCTGCTGGTGTCAACGATTACCGGTTAGGCTGCTTTACTGTCGTTCAATTAAAAAATATATATTTTGAGCCGCAAAATTTGGTAGCATCGATGCCTGTGCATTCTCATAGAGAGAAGAAAAAGTGATGTACCATAGCACAATGAATGTCACTCGCTCTCATTAGTCGATGCAGTGCACATTTAATCTCCCTTTTAAAGGAATTACGTAATTTCATTTGTTTTTATCTACATCGGTTTTGTGCGCGGATGCTGTGTGTGGATTGTTGCATCGCAGGATCGTTGGAGGCGGCTTGCGGGAGGCCTTCATCCAGCAGTGGATTGACCATGGCTGACGATAACGATGATGACAACGTCGATGAAAGGAGTACGTTACAGGAGAGCAATAAATGTCACCGCTGAAATATCCAGAAGCCATTGAAGACGATGTGTGCAAGTTCGGTTATTTTTCACATTTGCATTGTGAGATTGACATTTTTATTAAATTCAAATAGGGCCCTAAATGTGAAAGTTTGCATTTTTATAACAAAAAATATATTTGAATTCAGATTCTGATCCCATACGTAATACTGATTTCTGTATAGGGATTGTTTTTATTTGTTTATAACATTCAACGCATATATTATGTTTTATTTTTCATTTATGCAATCGTCAGTAAATAATGCGTAAATGTACGGGTGTAAAAAAAAAGGAAGGCGCAAAGAATAGTAAATAAATAAATGCGCCGGCTGTTTAAATGCTAAAATGTATCAAGCAAAGCAGTGCACATTTACATACATGATGTCAATAGAAATGTGTGCTCCGTTGTATATTTAGTATTGTGTGCGTGGCAATATATTTTCTTTATCAGTAATATAGCAATACAAAAAGAGACATTCTCATCAGGCACAGTGAAAATAAAAAAAGGATACGTACACTATGCACGTCAACCGAAGATGCTTAAATATTTTAATACAGTAGCAGAGTGCCATTTTGTCAAGAATTCTATCCAGATACTTAGCTGCTCAACCAATTAATTCCCCCTTGCAAAACTGCGAAACATCATCATATCTTTGTACACGAATGACCGTTGCAAAACTTAATGTTTGCAGCACTAGTCTTTGATTGCGGTTGTTAGTTGTCCTTTTAGCGGATTAAAACAAATAAATCGGCTGCACTCTTTATATCATGTATTCTAAAGAACTCTATAGCACATTCCTGAATTGTAATAAACATTGTTTCTGAGTAGATTTTTTTAAAGCTTCCTAATTTCAGCAACCACTCGAGCGTGAAATGAATTCAACAGAGCTGAGATCGGAGAGCGTTTATCAATTTTAACGCAAATTTTCCCGCAAAAAAAACAATGAATAAATAATTGTACTTGTAAAATACATCTTTAAATGACAGTTGTGGGAGGGCGCGAGAGCCGTGGAAATCAACACACTTCTCAAACGTTATTTATTTGCACAGTAAGCGTCGTTCTTTGCGTCTCCGAATACCCGTGTGCATCATACGTTGACGTCACATTAATATGTACATGAAATTCCATTATTTGCAACATTATAGCTCTGTGTATTGGTCT
Source organism: Geotria australis (assembly GCA_036362915.1). Lineage (NCBI taxonomy): Eukaryota > Metazoa > Chordata > Hyperoartia > Petromyzontiformes > Geotriidae > Geotria > Geotria australis. The sequence continues at coordinate 1,859,938 of JAZEWU010000008.1, read as the reverse complement.
TTGCTGCCTGGATTTTTGAACGCCAACAATTTTCAAGAGATTGTACCAAAACCCTAAGAAAAAAAAACTTACCATAAGTCTTGCAATTGCCTGTCAGTACACAAACAAGTGTGTCACATGCTATACACAGTCTCTGGAGGGCGTTGGCAGACCTTGGGTTAACTTATTCCACCCACACACACATTACTGGAATACACTAGTGGACAGCGTACGATTTCGTACTGTGTATTTTTAGACCAAAGTTTATACCGTAGATAAATATAAAATTATGTACTACCCTACATCAATCCAATGTTGGCTAAAGGCCACCTCGTGTCCTGTCGATTGTAGGGAGTGTTTGACCGTACTTCACCGTTCTGTTCAGTTCATTGCAGGTTGATGAAGTGGATAGCAAGAGTGTCGGTTTAGATAGTACCGTACTGGCTGCTGATGATAGATTGCCTTGGCCGGGAATCAAACTCAGGCTTATTGGGTTTGTAGCTCAGCGAGCAAAACGACCGCGTTATTGTTCGAGCCAAATTAAACGATTGCAACCGTGAATTTGATCCGTGGATACGTCTGTAACATTTTTATATTAAAATTCGCATCAAAATAAACGGATATTTACGTAAAAGTACATGGTGCACTTCAATTGGAATTGCAGTTGGCGGTACGGTGGCGCGGTGAGTAGCGCTGCCGCCTCACAGTGTGAAGGCCCCGGGTTCGAATCCCGGCTCGGGTGTCTTTCTGTGTGGAGTTTGTATGTTCTCCCCGTGTCCGCGTGGGTTTTCGCCGGGCACTCCCATTTCCTCCCACAGTCTAAAGACATGCTGCTGCATAGGTTAATTGGTCTGCTGACTAAATTGCCCCCGGTGCACTGTGATGGGTATATCCCTGCCTTGCGCCCTGTGTCTGCCGGGATATGCTCCGGCTCACCGCAACCCTTTATAGGATTAAACAGTTTCTGACAATGAAAGACTACAGTGTTATTGAAGATACACCTTTCCCTCCGAGGAGACAGGTCTGGCCGAAGTGACACCAGACGTCAAAACAATTTGAGACTTGGTACACTGGGGCAAATTTTGCTCTGGCAAATCCAACAAGGAAAGGAAATTAAACCAGAGATTGGGGATAAAATAAAAGAACACTTCTAAATTCTGGTGCATGGCAAGCAAGCTAAGACGACGTGGGTATTTTTCTTCCATAAACTCCGAAATGCAATTTGTTTTTTGCGAGCTTAGTCGCGTTTATTATATTCTGTGCAGGTGGCAGAGGAAGTCCAAAAGCTTGAATTTGAGAAAATAGCTTTGTGTTGAAGGATTGTTGAAACTATGAGGAGGATTAATGTACTGTGCATGTAGTGAATACTGTAGTTGGAGAGAACTTGGCCTGTCATAATACGGTGATTCTACGATGCATCGTATGACGGAGAGCCCATAATAACGGTTTCATCCGTTTTACAAAGTATGAAATTGTTACGAGCGTTGCTGATTTAATTAATTCAGTATCACTCCCTCCGTAATCCTCTGGAGGGTCGCGGTGAGCCGGAGCCTATCCCGGCAGACACAGGGCGCAAGGCAGGGCTATACTCAGGATGGGACGCCAGTCCATCACAGGGCACCGGGGGCTATTTATTCAGCAGGCCAATTAAGATATGCAGTAGCAGAAACAGCAGCGGCGTGTCTTTGGACTGTGGGAGGAAACCGGAGTACCCGACGACAACCCACGCGGGACACGGGGAGAACATACAAATTCCACACGGAAAGGCACCCGAGTCGGAGATCGAACCAGGGGCCTTACCGTGAGGCAGGAGCCGCTGCTCACTGCTCCACTGCGCCAGAGTGTCATAGATTGTAACTGTATAGTAATCGCATGACTTAATGGCAGTCAGACTTGTCGTGAGTGAACTAAATAAATCTATTTATTTTGTAATGACCTCTGTGCACACTGGAATTACAGGAAGGCACAAAAAACAACACGATGGAAATGTGAAATAGAATGTTAAACGTATGTAAATCTGATATCGTGATAATCGTCACATGGTGAAATATCGACATAGTAAATTGTGAAAATATATTGAGCCCACACTGGAAAAGAAGTTACGTTCTGTGAAGAGGCCTTTATCAAGATCCTAACCTTAAAAATGTTCGTGATTTATGCTTTGCTTTACCCGCATGACTATGAAATCAAACTCATGATTTAACCCAAGACACCCCGGCAAATTAGGCCGTACTTCATCCGGTTACAATAGTTTAAACGTGCAATGCACCGCGCGGTATTGGCTCGCTCGCACATAGACAGAACGACTCGGAGGAGCGAGGAACCACAGTCTAGTCGGAAGGCAGCCGCCACGCGTTGAGCCGGCCCCAAACTCGCCCCAAAGCTCTGCGGTCCTATATATATTCTGGTGTACTAGCCAATTGTCATTACCATCAATCATTATGGCTGCTCTTCAGAGCTGTTCGTTTCGGGATAGCCGTGTCACTGAGCGATCTCCGTCTCTCCCTCGCGACGTTTCGCCTCCCACGTTGGAGGCATCACCGTTGTCAGAGACCGCTTAATCCTGTGCAGGGTTGCGGTGCGCCGGGGCCTATCCCGGCAGACACAGGGCGCAAGGCAGGGCTATATCCAGGATGAGACGCCAGTCCATCACAGGGCACCGGGGGAAATTGCATCCTGTGCTCAATATTCATAACGCACATATATATGGTGATGGCCTGGTTTGGCGGCTGCACTTATCTATGACCCCCCCCCCCGCACCTTCCACATGGACTTGACCAAGCTTAGTCTTGCACACAGGATGGGTGGCAAATACCACTTAATAACGGGGGTGGTAGCAGCTGAAGGAGGCCTTTGAACTGTGTTCCGTTACTCACCGCGCCACCGTGCATTGCCTACATCCAGTGTCAAAATAACACTAACAGTAATAAATAATAATATGTTTATTTCAACGTAAATTCTCATAGTACATACAATGACACAGCACTACATAGCATCGATAGTTTGAGTACAGGGTAAAATGAACGTAAGTGGATAATAAATAAATAAACACCTGCCACCCCCGAACGTAAAAACTGGCTAGATGTAACACTGACGATCGAAGAAGACTTCTGGGCAGCGGTGAGGTTTGAGAAATCAAAACGACCACAGAGCCAGTGGTCTGTGCGTTGACGAACACATGTCGCCAGGCGCGTCGCAGCCGCGGGTGTTGCAGGATAAAGTGTGGGGGGTGGTGGAATCATGTTTCTGTGAAAGTGCGGGTGTCGCAACATATGATATGAGACTACCTCAGGAAAAAGTGGTGGGGGGGATAGAATAATGTTTCTGTGAAAGTGCGGGTGTCGCAACACCCGCAACACCCGCGGCTGCGACGCGCCTGCATGTCGCCCTCCCGCCATGGTGACCGACGATCGAGAAGCGGTGCGGGCGAAATGCGACGAAACCGGGACGCGAATCCCAAAAGTGTGGTCCGGAAAATCGGCCGCGTCGATAGATTACGACCGACCGGCGCGTCCTTATTAATTGCCCGTTGTAAAAAATAGTAATCCGTACCGCCGTCGTCGTTCTTAAAATGCCATCGGTGGGTTTTTTCCGCGCCGCAAAAAAAAAAAATGGCCACACCGCCGCGTGCGTCTATCGCAAACGATGTGGCCGAAGAACAATAAATTCCCTTCGTATTTTCACAGAGAAGCTCTCTCCGTTGCTTGGTTAGCGTCGCTCGCTCCGCGTTGGAAGTTGGAGTTAACTTGCGTGTGTCGCTCCGAATTGATGTGGCCGATGAACACCTATCGGTTGTTGGGGCCAGCTGGCTTCGGGAAGAGACAGGTCACCCATATTTGACCGCACCGCGAGTAAAACAAAAATAATAATTTTTGCTGAGTTTCCGTTCTCTGTCGTTGTTGGCGTGCCGTTCTCTCCGCAGCCCTGTGCAGCGCTTTGTGACCCTCGAGTGAAAGGCGGTCCATAAATGCTATTAGTATTATAACCTGCAAAGATGTGACCTCCGCCCTTCAGTGTTCCACGGTCAGCGCAGTAAGCGCACTCGAGAGACGGCGATAGACTTACGGTTTGAAATCGCCGCTAAAGTCTACAGCTCTGATCGGATCCCCCAACGCTGTTGACAATGTAATCTGATGGTGGCTTTTCGGAACTGTTCTTTTGGGATAGCCGTGTCAAGCTCTCTCCCTCGCGACGGTTCGCCTGACGATGCTTCCAGCGTGCCAAGGCGAACGGTCGCGACGGAGAGACGGAGAGCCCTCAGCGACACGGCTATGCCGAAAGAGCAGCTGCGAAGAGCAACAATCGTGAATCGAGCCGTGACACACCTACATCAGTACAATT
>JAZEWU010000008.1:1812046-1838549 GCA_036362915.1 Geotria australis | reverse complement strand
TGTGGACCCTCAGGTGGACTTTGAGGTGGTTGGACGTGCGGAAAGTTTTTCCGCAAAACGGACAGTCCTTGGGCGTTGACCCGCGACCTCTGCCCCTTGAACTGTGACATTCCACCTTAGCGGCTGCCGTCCCTGCAGGGCATAAGAAATGCTAATTTTTAATTGGCCAAGAAAGATATAATTAGGCGAGCGCTTTTCAAATTGCCAAAAATTATACATCTATCAAATATCCCTCCAGGCATTCATCGCTCAGTTTTAGTCGCTGGTTTCATGTTTGGTTGTCCAGCTGCCAGAATGCATCGAGAATTTTCTTTTAACAAATGAAAAGAAAAAAACTGAGGCTAATGCTTTTGGGACGTTTCGTGTAAACATCTAATTTTAAACAGATTTGTTATAAGTGTTTCGTGCTGTTACTAAAGACAGACCTTCCAGTGAACTTTGAAAAAAAAACCAACTAAGAACTCCCGAGCTTATTTCTGAGATCACAAGATAGCAGCGAGACAAGTATTAAAAAAATAATAACCACAAAGATACGTTTGCCTGTTTGTATTTTTTTTTTAGTTTAGAGGAGAAATTTATTTCAATTAATTCTTCTCCGTTAGCGCGAATAAACATGTTTGTTGACACTTAGCACGGTTTAATATTTTCATTTTCAAAAGTGAAGGATGAACTCATTAATGTGTAAATGTTAAAATGCATGAGAAATAAATTGAGGCATATTACATGCCATTCAGAGGCAGTCTTTTATTTCGCATTTTTAAGTGGGAACATTTAACAAAAGAAGTCTGAAGCTATTTTAAACTCATTTGTATTTAAATACGGTTTGGCGCTCATTTGCAAATTATCATTAGTCATCTCACTCAGAAGCATTTAATGCTTTAACATGTTTGGTAAGAGCAAGCTTTTCCGTCGCATAAAGAAGACGTTTTCGAAGAATCACCGGTGCCAATTAATCCCTGAAAAGAATAAAAAAACATCTCGTGAAAATTGAGTGTGTATTCTTTGCGGTCCAAAACTATTCAGCGGTAATTCTCCGGCAATATCCTCCTTCATTTATTTCCAACAGCCCTGTCGACCTCAATCAAGCGTTGCAGCTATCCGCGAGCTCTGTGGCCGGGTGAACTCTGTCTCCAAACATTAGCGGAGTGTGCTTTTAAAAATTACAGCCGAGACGTTACTTCCTTATTACGGTTAAACCATACCTGCAGCTCCGTAGTATAGCTCGTTTTATGAGTTTGGTCACGTAAAAAAATTGTGTCGGAAAAACCCGCCTCCACCCGACACACCACGTGCAAATTTCGTTACTAATCCAGCACACCGGTATGTTGGAGAGCGGTGGCAACGATCAGCGAAACGTCGTACATTCATGGTGAACGCGTGTCGCTTTTAGTTACGGCAGCAAACCGGAGAACCCGGAGGAAACCCAGGCAGAACAGGGGGAGAGAACACACAAACTCCGCACAGAAAGGCGTTCACGGTAGGAATCAAACCGCCTCGAGCAGGACGTTACAACCGTAGCACCCTTGCAGACCAACGCAGGGGACGCATAATTTACCGCGTGGCTTTTCGCGGTTGCGCCGCACGGTCACCCGACGCGTTTCGACCTTCCGTCGCGCGGCCGATTGACCGACAGCGTCCGACGCTTCGCTCCGCCGAGCTCCGGCGGTAAATTAACGAGCGTTCGAATAAATATGGCGCCGACCCCGACACCCCCCACCCTCTCCCGACAACAACAACAAACAAATAGACAAATTCGCCCCCAAATACGTTTCCGTAACCGCATTAGGCTCCCGGAGGCATTAATCTCCAGGGGAACTATAGTGAGCGGCGAGCTGCGAGGAAAACCGCCCGTAATGGGGATACGGCGTCCCATTTGTCACGTCGCGTGATTTGCGGACAAAGTTTATTACATTTTGCGTTGACGGATGGCTTTTTACTTGGTGATTGTAGCCGGAATCTCGCGCATTACTGTAATTCTGAATTATGCATGGCGGCGCGGGGCGGGGGGCCGGGCGTGGGATCGGGGTAGGGAGCGGAGGAAGAAAAGGGGGTGGTCAACATTTTTCACACCACCTTGACGATTTAGTTCAACAATTTCTCACGAGTGGACACTCGTATTAGTGACTCGCGTTCCTGATTAACGGGAGGGCTTTTTCGCGAGCGCGGGGGAATTAAACTGCGTTTTGGCGGCGTCCTGTTTCCCGCTCGCGACGCGCGGCCTCCGTCGTGGTCCTGGGGTTTTTTTTTTCTGCCGTCGAATTTAAGCGCCGTGGGATTACGCTGAAAGGGTGGCGGCCCGGATCCTGGGCGTGCCGACAGATTGAATGCGAATAGCAATAACGGAAAGACCTTAATTCAATTACGTGTACTGGGCCACACCTGACGTACACAATTTGGAGGGCCAGAGATAGAGCCATAGGGCTAATCGGGATAACGCCAAGGTAATCCCTCTCTGGCGTACACCTGTGCCCACGCGCCCCCTTTACAGATGGACACGAAGACACAAAAAAAACCAATGGCAATGATCCAATTAGCCCTCACGGACCGTGGAGCTGGCTATTTAGGCCAGTGCAGCAAGTAATAATAACAAATGCAATTTATAACGCGCCGCCGCGCACATTCGTTCGGTGTCGAAGGTATTCATTTGAAGATTCAGAGGCGTAGCGAGGAAACCGGACAGAGGCGGAGAGGAAAGCAGGCTCGCGGTTAGCCGGCGCCAACATTTGCCAGGCACTGCATCCTGTATATTATGACCTTATCGTCCAATTATTGTTTTTGTTGTGGGAAGAAACCGGAGGAAACCCACGCAGAACAGGGGGAGAGAACAAACTCCGCAAAGAAAGGGGAATCTAACTGATTAGTGAGTGGTTTTTTTCTATACAGTGGTGTTGCCAGGAGCCCACTCCTTCGCCACCTTTGTCTCCCCAGTGCTGATGTTTATACAGTACACCATCACGTACTTATTTGAAACTAAGTTGACCCGAATAATGCCTAAATTGCCATTATTCGCCTACACGTAATTCTGCCTGCGTACACTGTGTTACATCTCTACGAGGCACATCCCAAGGAGGGATTATGTACTCAATAAATAATTTCCAAGTACTAAGAACATTCCCACGAAAATTGGAGGCCTTTTAAAGATGTATATTTTGTATAAGCTCACAACATCGCTGTTCAATAAATAAAGGTTGCTTTTAAAAACACTCCTTTGCTAAGCGCGCAACATTACATATTATTGCGAAACACATCAACGTGGGCAATTTATCCGAGAAGGACCCCCGTAATAAATGACACGTTCCGCCGGGACCCAATGGGGTGTATTGGTGAGGGAATATACCATTACTCTGAGGGGGGGAATCCTGGAGCGCACCAATATTTTCAGTGATTTCTTTATAACAAGATTTGTTGTCATGGTGTGACGGTCAGCGTACTGTACTTCAGAGATTGCCGGTTCGGTCCACTCTCCTGGCATGGCGGTTGAATAATCAATCAATTAATTAATTCGTTGTCGAAAACCGCTTAATCCTGTACAGGGTTGCGGTAAGCCGGAGCCTATCCCGGCAGACACAGGGGGCAAGGCCATACCCAGGATGAGACGCCAGTCCATCACAATGCACCGGAAGCAATTTAGTCCGCAGGCCAATTAACCTATGCTGCAGAAGCAGCGTGTCTTTGGACTGCGGGAGGAAACCGGAGTGCCCGGCGAAAACCCACGCGGACACGGGGAGAACATGCAAACTCCGCACAGAAAGGCACCCGAGCCGTGATTCGAACCCGGGACTTCTTGCTGTGAGGACATATTTTGAGAACCAAAGGGGTGCAGGCTGCTCTCGAGAGGGAGCCATCTGTAACGAGGCACATCTGACAGCGGGCGCACAAGCGAGCGATTGCAGCGCTGCACCTTTACCTTTGCCTTTGGAGCAAACACACCGTCACACTCATTCATTTTAATTGGCGTTTTGCTCCTAAGGGACGAGTAAATAATATTTTACCACCCGAACGCCTCTCCCTCCCTCTCACTCTCTCTCTCGCGATGAAATCGTTTACAGTCAGGTAATGCGCGCGTAGAATGAAACGCGTGTAGAGGGAGCATCCGTGGCGGAGACGGAGTGAAGAATTCCCACCGCGCACAGCAGCTCGATGGATCGATGGATCGCGGAGCCCGTGATTAAATAGCTATTGACAGGTTCGGAGGCCATAATCCGGCATAGATTATGGCCGATGAAAATTCTGATTAATGAGCATTGAATTCCGAAGCTATTATTTCGGGATAGCCGTGTCGAGAATTCTCTCTGTCTTTAGCGACGTTCGGGCATTCACACAAACACCGGATAATGCCTCCGACGTGGGAGGCGAAACGTCGCGAAGGAGAGAGAAGGAGCACTCGACACGGCTATTCCGGAAGAACATTAACGGGCAGCGATTATTATTATTATTATTACCCTCGGTGCTCTTTGATGGACTGGCGTCCCATCCTGGGTATACCCCTGCCTTGCGCCCTGTGTCTGCCGGGATAGGCTCCGGCTCACCGCAACCCTGCACAGGATCAAGCGGTTTCCGACAACTGATGGATGGATTGCCACTTTAGCTGGGTCGCTACTCAAAAACGGAGCTCCTCCGTAACGAACCGACCGACCGGCCGTCGATTTACCCGTGGCGGCGTAGGCGCGGCAGGGGCTGCCCTGCTCCTCCTTCTCCGGCCGATCGCGTTCCGTCTCCGCGGGGGCCGCGTCCGTCGCCGCGGCGACGCTCGACCCCGGCGTGCTGGCCCGGCTCCCGCTGTCCGGGTGGCTCCCGACGGAGCCGGCGCTCGTTGCCGGCGTCTCCTGGCCGCCGCGCTCCGGACTCTCGTCTCCGAACCGCGCCGCGCCGTCGCCCGCTCCCGGCTCGGCGTCGGGCCCCGAGCGCCGCTCCGATTCCGCTTCCGGAGCCGCGTCGACCGGCGCCGCGTAGACCGTCCCGCTCGGCGGCGAGGCTTCGCCCGCCGGCTCTTCCTCCTCGTCTTCCTCCTCTTCATCCTCATCCTCTTCCTCCTCGTCTTCCCCGTCCGTGCTTTCGTCGTCGCCCGATTCCGCGGCAGCCTCGCGGCCGGAGCCGCCGCGCGAGCCGATGCGCAGCTTCTCGATCAGGCTGTTGAGCTGCAGCTCGAGGCCGTCGCCGTTCCGCTCGGCGTCGCGGGTCCCGGCGACGGCGGCCGCCGGGCCCTCGCCGCGCGGCGGCGGCGCGGCGACCTCCTCTTCGTCGACGCCGAGCTCCTCGGCCGCGTCGGCGGACCGCGGTTTCTCCTCCGCTTCCGAACGCGACGACGGCGACGGAGACGAACGCTCGTCCGGCGCGTCGGCTTTCCCCGCGACCCGCTCGTCGCCCCGGCCGCCCGCCGCCGTCGCCGCATCCTGGCACCGCGCGCGTTTCGACTTCATCTCTTTGGTCCTCAGCAGGTCCGGCTTGCGCTTGGCCCTCGCCGCCAGGACGATCATGGCCCGCGACGCGCCGTCGCCTCCCCCCTCTCCCTCCTCGCCGTCGCTGTCGCCGTCACGGCGCGCCGCGGCGCACGCCGGCTCCATGATGGCGCCCGTCGTCATGAGCTGCCACGCCTGGAAGCTGTTCATGGGGTTCAGCTCGCGGATCGGGCCCCCGTCCGCGGGCCGGTCGGGCGGCGCGGGGGGCAGCAGGCCGAACGTCTCCAGGAAGTCGGCCTTGGCCCCGGCCCCCGCGCCGCCCCCGCGGCGTCGCGCCCGCTGCCTCGCGCCGCCGTGGCAGCGGCCGTGCGCCTCCAGGCTGCTCCCGTCGGCGAACAGCGAGCCGCAGGCCCGGCACGCGGCGTAGGCGCTGGCCGACACGGCCGGCGCGGCGTGGGCCACTCCGTTCACCGTGGCCGCCCGCGGGTCGGCGTCGGCGGCCTTCCTCGCGGCCGCCGCAGGAGCGGCGGGAGCGCTCGCCGCCGCGCCCGCGCCGCCGCCGCCGCCGCCGTGGACCCGCATGTGGTTCTTGAGGAACCACGGCTCCTTGAAGCGGCGGCCGCAAACCTCGCACGCGTGCTCGAACGAGTCCTTGTGCTTGCGCATGTGGCTCTTGAGGAACCAGGCCTGGGCGAAGCGCTGGCCGCACACGGCGCAGCAGGTCTGCTCGTCGGCCGCGATCGCCGCCGGCGCGCCCGCCGGTCCCCCGCGCGGTTCGGCGCCCCGATCGGCCGCGGCGGCGGCGGCGGCGGTCGCGGCGCCGTCGTGCCCCTCGGTGTGCCGCGCGAGGTCGGCCTCGCGCGCCGCCGCGAAGGAGCAGAGCGAGCACTTGTACGGCAGGTGCAGGATGCGCTGGTGGCGCTCCAGCTCCTCCTGCGTGCGGAACTTGCCGCGGCAGAACGGGCACTTGAACGACGCCGCCGCCGCCGTCGCTCTCCCCGCCTCGTCGCCGCGCTCCGCGACCGTCGCGTTCATGCCGAGCTCCCGGCCCAGCACGAAGCCGCCCCCGGGCACGGAGACCACGGCCGCGTCCCTCGCCAGCCTGGCGCGGCCGGCCAGGCCGGCGCCGGCGCCGCCCGCGGGGGCCTGCGGCGACGTCGCCGGCGCCGCCGCCCTCTTCAGCTGCCGCTCGCGCAGGATGGCGCGCTCGCGGAGCTCGTTGAGCAGCCGCTCCGCGTCCTTGCTCCGCGCGGCGCTCGCGTCGCAGCCCGGCGACCCCGCCGACCCGGGCGCGGGAGCGGCCTCCGTCGCCGCGGCGCCGGCGCCGACGCCGACGAGGCCGCCTTCGCCGCCGCCGCAGTCGCCGCCGCCCGCGCGGTGCGTCCGCAGGTGGATCTTGAGGTTGCCCTTCTGGGCGGCGCGGTGGTCGCAGTGCGGGCACTGGTAGGGCTTCTCGCCCGTGTGCGTGCGCATGTGCAGCGACAGGATGCTGTTGAAGCGGAAGCGCTTGCCGCAGATGCCGCACGGGTACTTGAGCAGCTTGCGGGGCGCCGCGTGCGGCTGCCCGCCCTCGCCCGGCAGGAAGATGCCCGCCGCGGCCACGCCACCGACGACGATTGCCGACGACCTGAGCGCTTTCAGGTTCTCGTCGGAGCCGCCCTCCATCGGCTGCTGCGGCTCGCGGGACGCGCGGCTGCTTGCGCCGCCGATGCTGCCCGCCAGGTCACCGAGGTCGGGGTGCCGAGTCGAGAGCGCAGGCTGCAGGGATGCTCCCGGCATGTTTTCTTCGCCCCGGTTGCTGCGGTTAGCCCGTGCACATGCCTGCAAGCACGAGAGAGACGGAGGAGGTGAAACGTTACGGGTTTTTTAGCAAAGGCAAGATCTCACGTCCGGCCCTTGACATGCCTGGTGATTCACTCGTACGTTTGCTGTGTCGATAATAAGATAATTTTATATAGCGCCTTTCACCCGAGGGTCACAAAGCGCTGCACAAGGGCCGCAAAGAGAACGGCATGTCAACAACGAGAAAGAAAAAACAAACAATATCTGAGTCAGAGTGTCAGAGATAGGCAGCCAGTGTTGCATCGCGGGAATCCGGCTTCCAGAGCTTGTAAGCTCACTGGCTGTTTTGTGCTGTGATAATAACTCGACGCCTGAAGATGCCTCCAACGCGGGAGGCGAAACGTCGCGAATGAGAGAGGGAGAGCGCTCGGTGACACGGCTATCCCGAAAGAACAGCTTTGCAAAGCAACCGTCATAAGTCGAGCCGTACAGTGATAACAAACATCTATCTGTCTGTTGAGGCAAGTGCGGTTCGCGAGCAGCGCCCACGATTTGCCGATCACGTGCACGCAACAACACGTCGTGGCGATAGACCAACGCACCTGTGTTCACGTTGATCTCGAGTTTAAAACCCTGTTCCCATTGTGAACTCGTAGGCAAGTAATTAAGCCGCGGAAAATTCGAACCGACCGGTTTCTGTTGCCGCGGAGGGTTTAAAATTAGACGTCGCGATCTTGCTTCGAGCGTTCTTGAAATTCATCTCGAGCTGAAAGACAACGCTGTCCAGAGGCTGACCGTCGTGCTTCGAAGAATCGCAAAGAAGAAGATCTCGAATTAACTTCTCTCCCGCCGCGATCTGATGACGCGCACGATGATCCATCCAGTCGATTGGCGCGACTCCTTCGTCTCATCGCGAAAATTAAATAACGTCCCCGTCGCGCTAAAAATAACGAAAATCAATATGTACCGCGTACTGTACCCAATAAGCCGTAGGCTGAATAAACACACTCGCGATATGGTAGCTCACTCGTTACGGGACGATCAAAAGATGCTGCTTTGGTCAGATGGGGCTACAAGACCGGCCCAACCACCGGTGAATGTGGAGAAGCAGACCATACTATGGAACACTGCCTTGTCTGTGCTCTACTACCCAACCTCTGCAGCTCAAAAGACCTTGCGGAGTTCAATGAAAATGCAAGGGGCTGTGTAAGAAAATGGGAAACTGTAATTTAACCATCGCGCTTCGAAGAATCGCAAAGAAGAAGATCATCGTTATCGGCGGCAGGGTGGCGTAGCGGTAACATCCGCGCCTCGCAGGAAAAGCGGTCTTTCCCGAGGAGGTTTGAGTCCCACCTCGGGCGCCTTTATGTGTGGCGTTTGTGTGTTCTCTCCCACTGTTCTGCGTGGGTTTCCCCCGGGTTCTCCGGTTTGCTCCTACAACTAAATATTGGCCGATAACATCATAATATATAGGACGCAGTGTGTGGAAACACTTTGGCGCCGGCTAACCGCCTCGCTGCCGCCTCCGCCTCCCTGCGATTTGCTCGCGCCTCCGAGTTGTTCTCTCGTCGAATTAATACCTTCGACATTGAGTGAATATGTGCGAGTTATAACAAATATACTTAAAAATAAACTTAATAATTCGTCCACGGTGGATTAACCTAAGGTCGCGTCACTCGACAATAGCCCGATATGGAGAGGCTGGTCCTGGATGCGAGTTTTCACTGCCTGACGTATGAGAATTGCTCTTTGGGGATAGCCGCGGCGAGGAGAAAGGAGGAACGCTCGACACGGCAGTCTCAAAATAACGTCTCTTGAGAGAAATTCACAAACTGGTCTTACTCCGTTGCAATGTGGTATTTCCACCACCGTTCCTGCATCGTGAATAAATTAGGTAAACAGTGCCCGGTGGGTATCTGTGCAAGGGGACATCGTCGCGAGGGAAGGATGGAGATCGCTCGACGCGGCTGTCCCGAAAGAACAGCTCCGAAGAGCAACCTTCGTTAGCCACTGGCGTAAAACAGCGCGACAATCGTTGCCACAATTGCGAGCTATGTTTAGCCTCTCGGCCGGCGTCCAAATAACACGCTGGCAGCGCGAGACACAGTCCTCATTGCACACGCTCGTAGTAAAAACGCTCGGCACGTTGCAATAAGTCAATGGCTGCAACTCGAGTGAAGCATGAGGGTGGCATGGTGGCGCCCGTCTTCCTGGCAGTCTGTGCCTCGCCCTCACCAAATCATTTGCCACGTATGTGGGGCGGCACGGTTAATAATAATAGCATTTTATATAGAGCGCCTTTCACCCGAGGGTCATGAAGCGCTGCACAAGGGCCGCGGAGAGAACGGCATGCAAGCAACGACAAAAACAACTAATAAAAACCAAAAGCAACAAAAATTAAATGATTAAGGCTGCCTCGAATATACTGAAAGGTCGTGAAACTGGCAATCTTAAGAGCGGCAAAATCTGCCAGCGTCCCCCTCAGATGGCCGTCACTTCCTCAAAGACAAACACGGAGGGAGACTGGGAGGGAGGCTGAGCAACAGGCGGAGACCAAGGACACGAAGACAGAGAGACAGACATGAGGGGGATACAACGCGGTGAGTAGCACTGCCGCGTCAGTCAGTCTGTCCAGGGTTGCATGCCCGAGGGCTACATTCAGCCCTCGGGCGCGTAATAGGGTTGAAAGCGTAATAGGGTTGAAAGAAGATGTAAAATTATTTCAGAAAAAAAATATATATACACGAGACCTCAGGCAGGGCGGCACAGTGGCGTAGCGGTGAGTAGCGCTGCCGCCTCACGGTAAGAAGGTCACACGGTTCGAATCCCGGCTCGGGTGCCTTTCTGTGTGGAGTTTGCATGTTCTCCCCGTGCCCGCGTGGGTTTTCGCCGGGCACTCCGGTTTCCTCCCAGAGTCCAAAGACATGCTGCTGCATAGCTTATTTGGCCTGCCTTGTGCCCTGTGTCTGCCGTGATAGGCTCCGGCTCAGCGCATCCCTGTACACGACTAAGCGGTTTCTGACAATGATGATGATGGCCCACAATCCCAACGTCCACGGCTCACATCAGCGGCGAGCCGAGGTGAAAGTAAGCCGTTACGGTCCCGTACGGCGTGACCGTAGCATGTCTTTAGACTGTGGGAGGAAACCAGAGTGCCCGGCGAAAACCCACGCGGACACGGGGAAAACATGCAAACTCCACACAGAAAGGCACCCGAGCCGGGATTCGAACCCGGGGGCTTCTTGCTGCGAGACGGCAGCGCTACTCACGAGTAACGCTGCGTTGGTCCCAGCATATTGCGCGTAAGGCAATAAGACCACAGCAAGTACAGGTCAAGAATTTGTAAACAAGGGGCCTGCCGTGCACACAGACGAGCACGCTACGTGTGTCTCGCATGCAGACAACTATCGCTCGTTGTATTCTTAGCGGTCCCGCGTGGAATAGGAGATCGATCCCCCCGTTCGCTTGAAGTCTCTCGTCGATCCACTGCTGGATGAAGGCCTTCCCCCACACCGATTCGGTCAAAGGCAGGCGTGAAGGTAACTTGACCCGGCGGCGTCTGAAGCTGACCAATTGACCCGGTGACTTCTGCCATGCAAGTTCAGTGCGCTAACAATTATACCCCAACAGCATCCCCGGAGTTTATAGTAAATAATCTACTACTGTAGCGCTATTCAACTTGCGATTCAAACGCACGTGGATGAAAGTAACTTTACCATCGGTACGTCACATCGCAACCTCCCTTCGCACCTGTACTCTGCTACTGTACTGGATGCTTCGGTTACTTTCCAAGATGTGTATTATCACAGCAGCAGAGAAATACCCAGCGAGCTTGCAAGCTCTTCACGGGATTCCTGCGCTGACACAACGGACGCGCGGAGGAGACAAGAGAGGGAGCGCTCGATACGGCCATCCCGAAAAGAGCGAGCTCTCGAAAACGCAGTTAATCGGGGGAGGCGGGCAACCGTCGGATTCGAACCGCGAACCTCTGCAAGGAGCGATGCCAGTTATTATAAACGGCAGAGGCGCGGATAATTCTCGGCGACGCGAACCCCTCCTTCATCGAGTCCCCTGTGATCTCTGTACATAGTTCCGTGTCCTGCCAAGAGTTGAGCGGTGACAATGGGGGGCCATTCTGTAAACGATATGTGGCATTCGTGTTCGGAATGCCGGCCAATTTTTCTTCGCGTGTAAACAAGGCGATAAGACGGGGTAATGTAACCGGCGTTTTTGAAAAATTAAAACGGGGAAAAAAAAAAATCCTACGTTACAGTTTGGCTCATTGTCCCCAACTTGGACGGCACAACATGTTTTGTTTTTAGGGGATGTTGGTGCCGAGGATGATGTAGATAACTGTTTATTGTTACAGTAGGAAATACCCAGTGAGCTTGCAAGCTCTGGAAGGGGGCTCCTATCTCTAACACTGTGACTCAGATAGATAAATATTATGTTTATATTATCTGGTAGATTTGCTGTTCTGCCTGCGGAGCTTTTTCCTCAGTGGCAAGGGTTGAAAACAATAATCCATCCATCCATTTTCAGAAACCGCTTACTCCTGTAAGAGGGTCGCGGTGAGCCGCAGCCTATCCCGGCAGACACAGGGCGCAAGGAAGGGGGACACCGAGGATGGGACGCCAGTCCGTCGCAGGGCGCCTTGGGAAATTTAGTCAGTACGCCAATTAACCTGGCAGCATGTCTTTGGACGGTGGGAGGAAACCGGAGTGCCAGGCGAAAACCCAGGCGGACACGGGGAGAACATGCAAACTCCACACAGAAAGGCACCCGAGCCGAGATTCGAAACCGGGCCCTTCTTGCTGTGAGGCGGCAGCTTTACCCACTACGCCACCGTGCCGCCCTGAAAACAATAATAATGATTATAATTTAATAACGCATCCTGCGTGCGACTGTATGTCGTCGCGATGGACATTGCAAACTACGCTAACGTCACGAACGTTGACGAGAACACAACGGCACACGACACCCACACGATCGAGGGGGCAGAGGTCAACACAAGCCGTTGTGTTTGTGCATTAACACAGTTCACGTGGCATTCCCCTACTAGAGAATGTCATCATCATTATGAAGACCTGATTAAAACCTGTTTCACGGCCTTTCAGTGTTATTCGAAGCAGCCTTAATCGATTAACTTTTGTTATGGTTTTAATTAGTTTTTTTTTGTCGTTGTTGACATGCCATTCTCTCCACGGCCCTTGTGCAGTGCTTTGTGACCCTCTGGTGAAAGGCGCTCTTTAAAATGCTATTATTATTACAGGGTTGTGGGGTGGAGTACCCTCGCAGATACAGGATGTAACGTAGGGCTGTAGCCAGAATCGGACGCCTGGTCCATTGCAAGGTACCGGGGGCATTTTAGTCAGCAGGTCAATTAACCTAGGCAGCAGCATGTCTTTGGACTCCGGGAGGAAACCGGAGTGCCCGGCGAAAACCCACGCGGACACGGGGAGAACATGCAAACTCCACACATACAGGCCCCCAAGCCGGGATTCTAACCCGGAACATTCTCGCTGTGAGACGGCAGCGCTACTCACCGTGCCACCGTGCCGCCCCTTTCAATAATATAAATGTTTACAATTTAAATCCGTCCGTCAACCTATGGCCGGATATCGGCACCCCACATGTTCGACCGACGCAGCCATACTTCACCACACCGGTACCGCGATGACGGGACGGCACGGGGGATCGATTCCGATATCACCCGCCGCAGATTACAAGCCTCGGCCGGGAATCGAACTCTGACCGGCAGAATCGCCGCACACCAGGCGCGTCGCAGCCGCGGGTGTTGCCGGTGTTGCGACACCCGCACTTTCACAGACACGTTATTCCATCCCACCCGCCAACTTTTTCCTGCTCGTGACAGTGCACATTTGCGGGCGGGCGAATGGAATTAGCTTTGAGCGTGCATCTGTTTCTCTCGGAAAGGACGACACATGTGATTAGCTCCAACGCAAGCCGGACGTTGGCAGAAGGGAGGCGTACGCCCCGGTTTATTTTTTTAGCGGAACTTAAGTTCGCGCTCTCAACCAGACATCTCACTCGAGGACGGACCTCGCGTCCATTTGGTCGTTTCAACAAATTAACCGTATACAGTCAGGCGCGTCGCAGCCGCGGGTGTTACAGGAAAAAGTGGCGGGGATGGAATGATGTTTCTGTGAAAGTGCGGGTGTCGCAACACCCGTAACACCCGCGGCTGCGGACGCGCCTGACCGCACTCGTGTTCTTCACGCGAAAGGCGAAGATCAGGCCTGCCGGTGCCTCCAACGCCGGGCGGGCGAAACGTCGCGTTGCCGATGTGCGTTCGTCACGGCTCGCTTCGCGATGGTTGCTCTTCAGAGCTGTCCTTCCCGGGGATAGCCGTGTCGAGCGTTTCTCCCTCGTGCGAACGTTTCTCCTCCCACATCGTCGACCGTGGGCGGCGCCGAAATGTCGTGAGGGAAAGAACAGCTAGTGAGAGCGATTGCCGGACAGCGAGCCGTAACAAATCTCCATCAGTGCTCGCTCGCTGGTCGCTCAGGCGCCGATGCCACTTTGCCGCCTCATCGCCAAACCCACCCACTCAGCCCGGGGCGCGTTTTGTGAATGCGCATCAGTCTGCCTTGCTCGGGAGTCAGGGCGGCGGAGCGTGTGTGTTCGTGTGTGGGGGGGGGGAGCGGTGGTGCTGTGGTTAGCGTGCCGTGCTACGAAAATCGGCGACCCGTGTTCGAATGCCCGCTCACGGCCACCAACACCAGCGACGATTTTCTGAACCGGTCCCCAGGGGCTCTCCTCCTAGGTCGACTCAGCCATCAAATGAGTAACCTGGTGCGGTGTGTAAAACATTGCCACTAGGGAGACAAAGGCGGCCGGGCGTGGTGGCCGATCACACGTTTCCACCGTGTGCCGTTTTGACCTTAATCGGTGCTCGCTAACGGCACGTGACCCTACAGTCTGTTAAGGCTACACGGGGGATCTTTGTCGGTGTACGAGAGTCGCTCTCGAGAGCCTGACGATGCCTCCCCCTCTCGGGAGGCGAAACGTCGCGAATGAGAGAGGTAAGGACGCTCGGTGACGCGGCTATCCCGAAACGGCGGCTCTCGACAGCGATTCCGCGTTGAATCCTTGGTTGCTCGGCTCACCGATTTCGCGGCACCGAGCGACTTACATCTCCGCTCGTCGGTCGCTTCACTGCCTCTTTTATAACGCCGTACAGGCGCGTTGCAGCCGCGGGTGTTCCGGATGTTGCGACACCCGCACTTTCACAGAAACATGATTCAACCCCCCCCACACTTTTTCCCGAGGTAGTCTCATATCATATGTTGCGACACTCGCACTTTCACAGCAACGTAATTCCATCCCCCCCACTTTTTCCTGCGACAACCCAGCGGCCGCGACGCGCCCGGCGCCCGGTATCTACGCGCGCATCGAAGTTCAACGCGAGTTCAACTTTCCGAAAGAAAAAAAAACCGCGCGGTGGAGAGGACGTCCAGCGGAGCCGATCGCTCGTTCGAATCGCCTCTCTCGCGTACGTGCCGGCCCCTTCCATCCAGCAGTGGATTGGGCAGGGCCGACGATGGCGTCGTGTTTTTTTGTTGCAGTGCGCCTGGTGACCCCTGTTGACCCTTCGGTTTGTTTTGATTCTGTTTCTCTCTCTCTCTCTCGCTCTGTCTCGCTCTTCGGCTTCTTCTGTTTCTGTCGCCCACCCCGCGTTCCCAGGTGCCACCCACGTCTTTCAAACGACGCGTGCGGGTCATGGTTTCCTTCAACCGATCGTAAACAGAAGCTAGAGGGATAACCGCCGCTCGCTCGCTCGGGCGGTCGCTCGGTCGGATCGCACCGCGGGTTTTTTGTCGGCACAGCCCGCAAGTTTGCCGTCTCGCAGAGGCTTAGAGAGAAAGAGAAAAAAAAAAGGGCACGTTTCACGCAAAATGAGAATAATAACACGGTTTACAGCGGTCGGGACGGACGACGGATTCGGAGGTCGCGGAGCCGAGCTCAAGAATAAAAAGATTGTACCGCGGACTTCGAACGACAAATACTTTGATGTAGGTTTTCGCGGCTCGACGTGCGCGACTCGCTCCGGTGTGGGAGGCGAAACGTCGCGAAGGAGAAGACAAGCAACACTCGACACGGCTATCGCGAAAGAACGGCTATTTAAGCGACTTGTTCCGTGAACACGTACAGATTTCCCCAAAGAGGAAGCACGATCCTGGGGGGGAGAAGCAACAACGGGACAGGTGGCAACCCTACGCGCGCAGCTCAAGATTAACGCCGCGGTGTTCTCCCCGTGCGGTCATTGACTCAGGGCTCCGGCTCAGCCGGTGTGAGGCCCGCTCACAATAAGCGGCTCTCGAGAAAGACGACCGGTCGGTGACCGGGCCAAGGCCGTCAGCTCACGACGCCGGAGAACGCGGTTTCATCGCTGGCGGCTGCCCGGACTCGAACCCAGGCCATTGGCGGCGCGGATCGAGCGTCGAGAAATCTCCATCGCTCAGTGACACGGCCATGCCGAGAGAACAGCTCCGAAGAGCAACCATCACGAGTCGAGCCGCGACAAACCTGCGTCGCTGAATCGGATAATTCTCATATATCGAGCCGTGAAAACATACATAATAATATTAACAATTTTAGTAATTTTACGTTTATATCGCGCACATATTCATTCACTTTCGACAGTACTCATTCGACAAGAGAACGAACGACTCAGCGGCGCGAGGAAATCACAGAGAGGCGGAGGAGGCAGTCAGGCGGTTTGCCACCGCCATATCGCCACACACTGCTTCTAATACATTAGGATGTTTTCGATCAATTAATTAACGAGTATTTTTTTAAAGTTGTGCGACGAAACCGGACAGCCCGGAGGAAACCCACGCAGAACAGGGGGGGGAGAGAACACACAAACTCCAACGCAGAAAGGCGCCCAAGGCGGGGATCGAACCCCTGCTCGGCCTAGACCATTCTGTCTGTGAGTTGCGGTTGTTACCACTGCGCCAACCTGTCATCGGTGCAACGACGATGATAACCCCACCGGATTTTCTCAGCGGAAACCCGCACTAAACGAACGGTACCCTGCTCTGGCGCTCGCAAGCGGGCGAGCGGAGGCAGAGCGGGGGGAGGGGGTGGCGAACGCAAACTGGAAGCAATTAAAACCGAATCGTGGAACAATAAATGTAACAGGCTGCTTCGCCCAAGGGGGAAACTGTGACCAAACAAAGGTTCAATTTATTAAGGAGGAGAACTTTAGGAAGCAGACGCGGCGGTCTGGCCACGGAGCCACACACAAAGAGAATCTCACTTAAACAAGGAGCGTTATTTGTGATGACACGTGGATTCCACTAACCACAGTCGGAATGAATGAAGTGGGCGCTGGAAAATAATGTGGATAATAGTGCTCTTTATTAACCCGGCAAAGCCCTGTTGTACAGTCGGGGACTTAAAAAATAATAATAATTTAATGTAACGTTGCAGTGTATAACGCCGACTGGGCACAGGGTGCTTTCACTGTCGAAGGTATTCGTTGGAAGAGAGGACGAGTCGGTAAGGCGGTGGCGCGGTTAGCCGGCGCCAACATTTACCAAACGCTGCGTCCTGATATGCTATCATGTTAGCGGTCGAGCTGAAAGACAACGACGTCCAGAGGCTGACCAGCGTGCTTCGAAGAATCGCAAAGAAGAAGAAGCGGCCGATTAATAATTCATTCATTCATTCATTTTCAGAAACCGCTTAATCCTATACAGGGTCGCGGTGAGCCGGAGCCTATGCCGGCAGACACAGGGCGCAAGGCAGGGAAACACCGAGGATGGGACGCCAGTCCATCGCAGCCGATTAATAATAATAATTGTAATAGCGTTTTATATACCCGAGGGTTCCAATGAGCTGTACAAGGGCCGCGAAGAGAACGGCATGTCAACAATGAAACGTAATTAAATAAAAAAAACACGAAAGGAACAAAAACTATGCAATGATTAAGTTTGAATCGTCGTCAAGGGCCGTTATTTCCGCTGTGCAGAAAAGAACATCCAGCCGTGACAACCTGCATCGTTACGATTAACGAGTGTCTTTCTAGTTATGGGAGGAACGCGGAGAACCCCGAGGAAACCCACGCGGAACAGGCGGAGAACACTCACGACTGTGCTATCCTGAACGAGCAAGCTCTTGAGATTAAATTTTCAAACTTATGGAAATTCTGCTTTCGTCTACACTGCCTTCGTTATTAAGTCAAAACTTGTTTTAATTATTGTTGCTGTGTTTGTTATCGGGGCGGCACGGTAACGCGGTGAGTAGCGCTGCCGCTTAATGCTCAGCAGGGTTGTGGTGACCCGGAGCCTATCCCGGCAGACACAGGGCGCCAGGCAGGGATATTCCCTGAATGGGACACCAGTCCGTCACAGGGAACCGGGGACAATTTACACCGCAGGCCAATTAACCTATGCAGCAACATGTCTTTGGACCGTGGGAGGAAACCGGAGTGCCCGGCAAAAACGACACGCGGAAACGGGGAGAGAACATGCAAACTCTACGCAGAAAGGCAACACACGAGCCATGAATCAGACCCAGGACTTTCTTGCTGTGAGGCGGCAGCGCTACTCACTGCGCCACAGTGCCACCCATAAACTTAATCATATACTATCAAAAAGGGACTTCGCCCAAAACATCGCTTATCACATTTATGTATAAAAAAAAAACTATCAAGGCCACAGTGCTATTGACGACGGTGTTGGATCATTTATTAACTCTACACACGAACGATGGCGCGGGCGTGCATACATCAACCAACACTGGCTCTTGTTTATTTTTTTGGCTATTTGCTTTTAAAACGTTTATTATTTATATTTCGCATTAATAGGGATCTGTTTCAAGCCTCTTTCTGTAATCGCATTAAGGGGGCAAAATGAGGCGCAAGAGATCGCGAAGATAAGAGGCCTGTAGCAAAGATTAAATTTAAACAAGCGAGAGAGAGACACACACACACACATCCACATTGCGGAGAATGGCGAACAAACGCTGCGATTGTTGAGCAAGTTTTAGCGTCGAATTAATGAAATAAACGGGGAAAAACTGAACCAGATTACGATGTTGTATCGCGCGGCGAGCCAAGTTTATTTTCGTTAAATATTTGGAAATACCCACATGCCTTGTTACTTTAATGATTATCTTATTAAATGTTCCGAGAAGTAGGAAAAAAAAAAATATCCATAAAATAGAACATTGTGTTTTGCGCATAACGCATACCGTATTAGGGTGGGTTTTTTTTTAATTTTATTTATGAGAAATGCATCACTGCAAGCGGTGTGTTGTGACAACTGTTAGAGAACGAGAGGGAGAAAACAGAGCGGGGCCAAATATTGCATATGTGCAATATTTACGCGTTGATCGCTTAATGAACAACACTGCAGGAAATTTTTTGACACGTTGTAAAATAAAACATAATTTTAATTGAATTCGTCCTGCGAAATGTGACAGCGCATGTCTGCAATAAAAATCAATTACTATTTTAAAAATACCTTCCTTTATGGCATTATCTTGCATTCAGGGCCTCTGTACTAATTAGCGAGCCACAAAGCAGCGAGCATTTATCACAATCTAATGAGGAATATTTAATGACAAAAATGGAAATTTCCCCGCAGTTATTTGCGTCAAGCCTCCATAATGGATGTTACACCATTGTGCGCAGTGCAGTGCATTTTTAAAATAAATAGGTAATTAAAATAATTAATTTTGAGTTATAGGCTGCCTGCGCGCTCTTGTCGAAGCCATCTGTGATCTTCCTTTCAATGCGACGGTGCAGGCCGGCTACACTTGCAGGCACATTAATAACCTTCACAAACAAAGCGGGCACACATGTCGACTGCAGCGTATTCTTTCCCGAAAGCTTTTCACTCAGAGGGGGCCCAGACTCCGCGACACGCCGAGGGTGGGAGGGTCGGGGGGTGGGGAGCCAGCCGCGCGTTTTTTTAATTTAATTGAAGATGTATATTCCATCCATCCATCCGTTTTCAGAAACCGCTTAATCCCGTACGGGGTCGCGGTGAGCCGGAGTGTATCCCGGCAGACACGGGGCGCAAGGCAGGGGAACACCGAGGATGGAACGCCAGTCCGTCGCAGGGCGCCTTGGGCAATTTACTCAGTAGGCTAATTAACCTGGCAGCATGTCTTTGGACGGTGGGAGGAAACCGGAGTGCCCGGTGGCGAAAACCCACGCGGACACGGGGAGAACGTGCAAACTCCACGCAGAAAGGCAGCACCCGAGCTGAGATTCGAACCCGGGACCTTGTTGCTGTAAGGCGGCAGCGCTACCCACTACGCCACCGTGCCGCCCAAGATGCATATTAGAATAAAAAAGGTGTACAGTCATAACCCGCCCTACGTCACTAATTGGTTCCAAAATCCGTAAACCGGAGGTAATGCCTTAAAAGTGCCTTAAAATGGGGACAAACACCGTAAAACTAGAGTTAATAACTCGCGAAAGAAAATAACCATCGCTAAACCCTTAAAAAACACTAAAAACACATTTTAGTCATATTTTTTATGACGTAGGTGACGTTGCTGAGTGACGTAACGTCGGAAGTAACGACGTTCACTGAACTGAAATTTACTCTAGAAAAGTGGCGTAAAGGCGAATTTTACGTTGGCCGAAATTACGTAAATCGGGGTATTTCTGTATATTAAACGGAAACGACGGGATTAGATCTTCTTCTTTGCGATTCTTCGAAGCACGATGGTCAGCCTCTGGACATCGTTGTCTTTCAGCTCGTCCTCGAAGTGTTTGGTATGAGAAGTGACGATAGCCGGTTTGGGGGGGGGCGGAATTATTAGCGTTATAAATTGTAATTATTATTTTTTTATCATTTTTCTGCGAGAGGAGGAGGGGGGCGCTACTCCAGCAAGATAGCACGGCAGGTCATTTAATTCCATGTTATTTAAAGTATCCCTGAGACCATTGAGGAAACGTGTTGCTCGCGAGGGAGAACTATTCCTTGCGTGGTCGTACGTGGCGTAGCTGAGCGCTGGAATTGCTCACTGACGCCACTGACTGTCGGAAGGGCAGATATCATCGTTATATATAAAGGGCGTAGCGTGCGGCAAATGTTGGCGCCGGCTTACCGCCTGGCTGCCTTCCCCCCACCCCTTCCTCCTCCCGTCCTTATGCATTTCCTCACGGCGCTTCTTCTTTGCGATTCTTCGAAGCACGATGGTCAGCTTCTGGACATCGTTGTCTATCAGCTCGGCCTCGAAGTGTTTGGTAGAATTCGCAGGCGACACCAAGTATTACCTGACAGGGATCGCGACGTGAACGCTTCTACCTTGACCCCCCTCACTGAGTCATTCTCATGTTTTTTCTCCGTTGAAAGCGAACGAACACACGTGCGGCACACATGTTACCCGCATTTTACCCCACCACACGTGAGGGGTCAAATCGACTGTGACACACAAGGTCGCTCTGAAGTAGTTTACTTCCCGTTGTCAATCCACTGCTGGATTAGGACTTCCCCGGTGCCATGCCGGTTTGACCTTACTTCGTTCAACTTAGTAGAGACGCGGGGAAGCAAAGATGCCAAGTTCAGACATCAAAACACCACTGATGTGAGCCTCGGCTGGGAATCGAACTCAGTTCGTCGGGGTTCACGGCGCAATGGTTAGCGCTGCGCCACTGTTTCCCTGGTGACTAATTACGCCGCGTTAACGGTGCCCATTTCCAACGGTGCAATTATTGAAATAAAATAAAAAAAAACACACGCAGCAAGATTGTTCCGTTGTTTATTTAATCTACCCGTACAGAAACAGAAATGTGAAAGCGTGAGAATTGCTGTCGAGAGCTGCTCTTTTGGGATAGCCGTGTCGCTGAGCGCTCCCCCCCCCACCCCACTCTCTCTCGTTCTCCTTCGCGACGTTTCGCCTCCCACGTTGGAAGCATCTTCAGGCGTTTCTGAGAGCTCAGATGTGGAAAGTAATTCGCATAGATTGAGCCGTGAAAACCTACAGATGCAGAGTGTATTCACACAACGCTGATAACCGACACAGCGTGGTGCGCGGAGGACATATGCACCTAGCAGTTGATTGACAATAGGTGCTAAGTGCTATATTTTTATTTCCTAAAGTTAATTCGCACATCTGTTGTATTAATTCGCACGTTCGTTGCATCGCTTGAATCCCGCTCCCAGAGAGCTTGCAAACGTCTGAGACAGGGGCCAGCTTGAGAGATAGGAGCCATGTTAGAGACAGGAGCCCAGTGTAAGAGATAGGAGCCAAGTGCAGTCTTCTTCTTTGCGATTCTTCGAAGCACGATGGTCAGCCTCTGGACATCGTTGTCTTTCAGCTCCTGGGCCTCGAAGTGTTTGGTAGAATTCGCAGGCAATACCAAGTATTACCTGACTGGGATCGCGACGTGAACGCTTCTACCTTGACCCCCGTCAAGTGCAGTAAACGAATACCTATTAAGGCTGGCATGAAATGGTAGTGTGGCCGTGTCTACGCCCGGCCACCTTTGTCTCTCCGTGCTGATATTTACGCAATGCGTCAGCGACTAATTTAACGCTAAGTCGACCTAAGGCCGGGACTCTTACTCGCAAGTAACGTTAGCCATGGTCCACATTCAAACCAAGGTCCCGGATTCATAGCGCGGTGCGCTAACCACTGCACCACCGCTCCACACACACACACACACGGAGTCAACTTTCAAATAAAACATACACAGGGAAATGAGAAAAAAAACCCACTCCCAATGAAATGGTGGTGGTTTGAAACACGATTTTAAACGGCTTCGTTTCAAACAATGAAACGCCCTCTTTTCTTGGTGAACGCGTACTGTATACATTTGTACATTTTAAATATTTACATATGTGTCAAAACAAGTTTGCTTGCGTGAAATCCCCCCCCCCCGACATTCGTCAGTTAACAGTGCCTTAATAAAATAAATATATAATCGACAAAGGCCCCTACCTCCTTAACCCCTTCTGTGTTTTTTTTTTAATGAGTGCGTTGAGGAGTTAACTTTTTGAGAATTGCTCTCAAGACCTGCTCATTCGGGGTATCCGTGTCGAGCGTTGCTCCTGCCTCCTCCGCCGCTGTCTTGTACCTGGCACGTTAGAGCCACCACCGGGCGGGTTTCTGAATGGCCCCAACGTGGGAGGCGGAACGTCGCAAGGGATGGAGGGCATACAACCGACACGGCTAATCCGAAAGAGCAGCTCTTGAGAGCAATCCTCACACATCGAGCCGCGGAACCCTACGTCGATTCGTCGGTTTGTTTTGTGTTTATTTGTGCTTGTGCACTACCGCCAAAGCAGCAGCGGCATCACGAAATCATTTGCCACGTGTGTGGGGAGGCACGGTGGCGTAGCGGTGAGCAGCGCTGCCACCTCACAGCAAGAAGCTCCCGGGTTCGATTCCCAGCCCGGCTGCCTTTCTGCGCGTGGAGTTTCCACGCTCTTCCCGTGTCCGCGTGGGTTTTCGCCGGGCACTCCGGTTTCCTCCCACAGTCCAAATACCACACTGCTGCTGCCGCCAAGATTGATTGGCCTGCTGACTAAACGACCACCAAACTCTGCGGTGGACTGGCGTCCCATCCCGGTTATAACCCTGCCTCGCGCCCTGTGTCTACCGGGGACAGGCTCCAGCTCACCGCGACCCCCGCACGGGATGTATCCCTCGTGAAATGTTTACCGCAGATATACAACGGAGAAGCCGGGCGCGCACGGAGAATGGTCGTGGCGTGGAACACGGTTCAGATAATAACAACAACGCACGTAATGATCGTGATAACCAAGGACATTAAGTCGAACATATTATTAGAAGCAATAAGTCAAATTGTGCCAGAGGCCACGTTGAATTGGCCCCATTAACGTGCTCACTCCAGTGCCCTGCTCACTGCGACGAGATGTGGCTGCATTTAGACGCTCTGTATGTAAATCTAAATTCGACACTGTATAAAAATTACAAAAAAAATAATTTAAAGTTTATAACGCGTGGCACATATTCATTCAATCCATCCATCCATCCATTTTCAGAAACCGCTTAATCCTGTACAGGGTCGCGGTGAGCCGGAGACTATCCTGGCAGACACAGGGCGCAAGGCAGGGGAACACCGAGGATGGGACGCCAGTCCATATATTCATTCATTGTCGAAGGTATTCGTTCGACGAGAGAACGACTCAGAGGCGTAGCGAAGAAAGCGCAGAGAGGCGGAGGAAGGCAGCCAGGCGGTTTGCCGGCGCCAACAGATTGCCACACGCTGCGTACGATATATTATGATGTTGTGGGAGGAAACCGGAGAACCCGGAGGAAACCAACGCAGAACGAGGGGAGAGAACACACAAGCTCCATACAGAAAGACGCCCAAGGCGGGAATCGAACCGCATTGTCGAGACTAGTCTTTATGTGAGGCGCAGATGTTACCACTGTGCCACCCTGCCGACCAAGTGGTCCAGATGTCTTGTGACACCCATTTCATGGGTGAGGCAGGACCATACCCAGGATATGATTTCAGTCCATCACGGGGCACCGGGGACAATTTAGTCCGCACGCCTTTTAACCGATACAGCAATATGTCTTTGGACTGTGGGAGGAAACCGGAGTGGCCAGAAAAAGCCCACGCGGACACGGGGGGAGAACATGCAAACTCCACACAGAACGGCCCCCGAGCCGAGATTCGAACCCGGGTGTTTCTTGCTGTGAGGCGGAAGCGCTACCCACTACGCCACCGTGCCGCCCTCATTATAATAATAATAGCGCCTTTCACTCGAGGGTCACAAAGCGCTGCACAAAGCTGCGGAGAGAACGACATGTCAACAACGACAGAGCACGGAAAATCAGCAACAATTTTTTTTCTCGTGGTTTTTTTTTTCCAGGCTTAACCCTGCTCAGCATTCGAGATCTGATGAGATCGAGTTCATTCTGGGTGATTTGGTCATTGGCAACAGTTATTGTTATAATATTTTTTAGATCCAGGATTTCATCTGCGCCTCGTGTTGTAACTTCGGCATGCCGGACCGATGGCGGCTTTATGTTTATACGCCGAAGGATATAATTCCTTATATGTTTGCTTTTCAAAGATATTTTTTTTATTAAAAGCTGTTTGGTTTTTTTCCCAAAACAGAAACCCAATACCAGAACCATGACAGCTAAATCTTCGAGTAGAGCAAACAGCCAAATATAATTTTTTTTTACGTTTCAAATATTTAGTGTTTTTTCCAAAAAAATGCCGTGGTAGCGCTGCCGCCTCGAATCTCGGCTCGGGGGGCCTTTCTGTGTGGAGTTTGCATGTTCTCCCCGTGTCCGCGTGGGTTTTCGCCGGGCACTCCGGTTTCCTCCCACCGTCCAATTACATGCTGCCAGGTTAATTGGCCTACTGAGTAGGTTGCCCCAAATGCCCTGCGATGGACTGGCGTCCCATCCTGGGTGTGGCCCTGCCCTGCGCTCTGTGTCTCCCGGGATGGGCTCCGGATCACCGCGACCCTGTACAGGATTAAGCGGTTTCTGATAATGTACGGATGGAATACCCAGTGGAGCTTGCAAGCTCTTCACGAAGATCAACGGTGCCGGCACCGAAGCGCTCTCCGGGACGACGCAGCCACGATTACCGCTGTAAACGCATTTCCATTGCGGGGCTGTTACCGTTGTTGATCTCTCAACGTACTTGCAATGTATCCAGCTGGTTGGCGCTGTAGCAGCGAGCTTGAATCGCATTTGTCAAGATTTGGGCTCGAATCCCGTCGGGCCCGGTGGGTGTTCGAGGGTGGGAGTAGCGGAGAGGTTTGTTGAGTTAACCCATCATCATAGCGGACGCGCGGACAGATACAACGAGCAACACTTTCGCGATTAATCGACCGTGTCGATCGACAGACGGGGGTGGCCCCTGTCGCGTGAATGTGGACATTATCAGTGGAGAAAAAAAAACTCATTAATTTACGGGCGGCACGATGGCACAGTGAGTAGAGCTGCTGCCACAGAACAAGAAGCCTCCGGGTTCGAATCCCGGCTCGGGCGCCCTTTGCCGTGTGGAGTTTGCGTGTCCTCCCCGTGTCCGCGTGGGTTTTCGCCGGGCACTCCGGTTTCCTCCCACAGTCCAAACAAATGCTGCTGCATATGTTAATTGGCCCGCGGATTAAATTGCCCCCCGGTGCCCTGTGATGGACTGGTATCCTATCCAGGGTGTAGCCTTGCCTTGCGCCCTGCGTCTGCCGGGATGGGTTCCGGCTCACCGCAACCCTGTACAGGTTTAAGCGGTTTATGATAATGGATCGATGGACGATATCTCTTGGTTTTTTGTGCCTCTGAAGTGGCAACAGTAAGCACTGAGGACAAGAAAAACCGAGCGACGGTTTAGGGCCACAAGCAGCTGAAGTGGGCCCCGGATTCCTGAACAGAATAGAGGCACGTTACCCATCGTATCAGCTCGAAAGATAAATTGTCAAGAGACACATTACGGGCGTATAACGCCTAATGCGCGCTCTTATCGGTATCTCGTCCCCACCGCTCACCTTGCGTCTCACTACGTCTCGCTGTTCGCGTCTGCGATTTTGCCGTATCGCTTCCGTCATGGCAGCGAATTCTACCAAACGCTTCGAGGCCGAGCTGACCATCGTGCTTCGAAGAATCGTAAAGAAGAAGCACACACACACACCGACACTCGGCACGAACCACTTTGTCCAGAACACGACGGAAACTGCTGCTAACTACTCGTCCTGTAGATGACACATTACTTGCACATCTTTTCGTCTATATCTGCACTGTATTAGTTCTATTTGCACTATATTTGTTGTAATTATAGTTTTTGTTCCAGATCTGTGCCTTGTTGTTGTCCCGCCCCCCGACCCCCAGCTTATCTTAACGTGTAAATATTAAAAAATGTTAGTATTTTTTGTTTTACCCTAGTATTTTCAAACCTTTGTTGTTGCGTTCCAATTCATGTATATGCCAACACCGGGGTCTGAGAGAAACGGAATTTAGATTCTCGAAATGTCCTGTACATATATGGCAGAATTGACGAAATCCCAGCACCCGCCCCCCCAAATTAATTTCTGCATACACGACTCCGGTCTCTAACGCCGCGAATTCTTGCAAAAGAAATACTCTCGTCGGGAAGAGTCTCGATTCGCGGCGATGATTCGGAACGGTGTTTTGTAATGCCGCGCCGGTCCAAACAGCGTCAAGATAGTGACCTTCTTCAGAGCAACATGTAAAAACTGTTGCCAAAACCCTTTCAACACCCGAGCGCTGCCCTTCCCTTGCACTATGATCTTATGACATCCTTCATCCAGCAGGGATACATTTCCACGAACATGTGTCTTTAATTTTAAAAGAATCTTATTTTAACTCTCAGCTATACTCCC
>JAZEWU010000008.1:1769322-1784005 GCA_036362915.1 Geotria australis | reverse complement strand
GTGAGAGGCTGGGTGGGTGGGTTGGTGAGAGGGTCAGTGGGTGAATGAGAGGGTGTGTGGGTGGCTGGGTGGGTGAATGGGGAGCGGTAGCCCAGTGGTTAGCGCGCTGTGCTACGAATCTGGCGACCCGAGTTCGAATCTCGCTCACGGCCAACACCAGTGACGATTTTCTAAACCGGTCCGGGCCTCCCCTAGGTCGACTCAGCCTCAAATTAGTACCTAGTGGGGGGTGTGTAAACATCGCCACTGGGGAGACAAAGGTGGCCGGGCGTGGGGCTGGTCACCCACCCCGTCGTGTGCCGTGTCGACCTTCATAGGCGCTCGCTGACCGGCACTTTCCCCAACATTCTGTTAAGGCTATACGGGGAGATCTTTATCTTTGGTGGGTGGGTGAGTGGATGGTTGTAGGTGGGGGGTGGTGGTGGTGCATGCGGGAGGGCTGGGCTCGGCTGGGTGGGTGGATGTCCCCCCATCCCCTTGTGCGCTCTCTGGGGCCGAGTTACTCCGTTTTACTGTGACAGAGGACGTTGCCGCTCGCGTCGTGTTGGCGCGCCCGTGGGCTGCTTGCTCAAGGCCCAGGCGAGCGAGCGAGCGAGTTGGCGAGCGGCGCCGCTGCGTTGATTACAAATGGAAAAAGGCTCGTATCCGGCAGCAAGCCTTTTAAACCTTGTTTATTGGAGAGGGACCTAACGGGAGGGCGACGGGGGTTGGGAGATTACACTCAGCGGGACGCTTAGCCCGCGAGCGTAAAATAAAACAAAAATTCAAGAAACCGCGACGGCAGGTAAATAAAGTTGTAAAATAAAATATATATTTAAAAAAAAATCGGATTTGCGTTAAAGTGCGGCACGGTGGCGTAGTGGGTAGTGCTGCCACCTCACAGCAAGAAGGTCCCGGGTTCGAATCACCCGGCTCGGGGGCCTTTCTGTGTGGTGGTTGCATGTTCTCCACCGTGTCCGCCTGGGTTTTCGCCGGGCACTCCGGTTTCCTCCCACAGTCCGAAGACATGCTTCCAGGTTAATTGGCCTACTGAGTAAATTTCCACTGCTACCCTGCGATGGACTGGCGTCCCATCCTCGGTGTTCCCCCGCCTTGCGCCCTGTGTCTGCCGGGATAGCCTCCGGCTCACCGCGACCCTGTACGGGATTAAGCGGTTTCAGAAAATGGACGGATGGATTTGCGTTAAAGTTTACGGAGCATTGCCTCGTGTCGCAAATGGCAGGAGCGAGCGAGCGGGCGGGCCCTCTCGCGAGAATAGTGTCTGGCGACGCTGTGAGAATGGTTTCACTGAGAGACGCGCGGACCGAGAGAAGGCCCTGCCAGGTTTTAATAAAGTCGTCGCGAACGTTGCCAAACATTGCAGTTAGCAGCGCCGGAGGCGTCCTGTGGGTCTCACGGACCAGAAGGCAAAGATACCCCGTATAGCATTCATGGACTGTAGGGTCAAGGCGCTGTTATGGGGTAGCAGCAATAATAATAATAGCATTTATATAGCGCCTTTCACGCGAGGGTCACAAAGCGCTGCACAGGGCTGCGAAGAGAACGGCACGCCAACAACGACAGAGAACGGAAAATCAGCAACGTCTTAATTTGTTAACTTGACGCGGCACACGAGAGGGTTGCTGACCAGTACTGCGTCCAGCCGACTTTGTCTCCGCAGTGGCAATGTTTACACCCCCCACTAGGTACTCATTTGAGGCTGAGTTGACCTTGGGGAGGCCAAACGTGGGAGGCGCGAGGGATAGAGCGTGATCCCTCGACACGGCTATCCCGAAATAACAGCTCTGAAGAGCAACCATCGTGAATCGAACCGTGACAAACCTACATCAGTATATCTAAGAAGATGTCCAGCTACTCGCCGGGCACTCCGGTTTCCTCCCACCGTCCAAATACATGCTGCCAGGTTAATTGGCCCACTGAGTAAATTGCCCCAGGTGCCCTGCGATGGACTGGCGTCCCATCCTCGGTATAGCCCTGCCTTGCGACCTGTGTCTGCCGGAATAGGCTCCGGCTCACAGGATTAAGCGGTTTCTGAAAATGGATGGATGTCCAGCTGCACGCCCTCCGACACTCCTGCAGATCACGAAACTTCTCAGCGATGTCAATTGGTATCAACCGTCTCTCGGGACCTCTTCATTCTCGTTCAGTTCCACTGGAGCCAGAAGCCAGGAGACACCTCCCAGCCGCACAGCCTCACACGCAGACGACGTTTGCCGGCCGCGGTGCAACAAGGGGAAAAAAAAAACCAGGGCGTACCTGGTAAATGTTAAACGTGAAATGTATATTGTGATTAGAACACCTCCCTCCCTTCCTCTTACCCACCCTCTCTCCATCTCTCCCTCCCTCTGTGACGCCTAGGTCTCCTCTCTACAAGTGGCCCACAACTGGCTAACTCACCTCAAGCCAACCCGCTGCAACGGCCACAGTAAACGGTACAACTGAACACAAAGTATAGCTCTGTTTGTGAGTTTAGGTCACGTTCTCACAACGCGTATTGGTCTGACATGTTCATTCATTCATTCGTCAGAAACCGCTTAATCGTGTACAGGGTCGCGGTCAGCCGGTGCCTATCCCGGCAGACACAGGGCGCAAGGCAGGGCTATACCGAGGATTGGACGCCAGTCCATCGCAGGGCACCCGGGGACAATTCAGTCAGCAGGCCAATTAACCTAGCCAGCAGAATGTCTTTGTGCTGTGGGAGGAAACCGGGGTGCCCGGCCAAAACCCACGCGGACACGGGGAGAGAGAAACATGCAAACTCCACACAGAAAGGCGGCAGCCGAGCCGGGATACGAGCCCGGCGACATTCTTGCTGTGTGAGGCGGCAGCGCTGTTCACCACCGCGCCACCGTGCCACCGCTGGTCTGTCTTGCATCGTAGTAGAATCGGACGATGGTAAACCATGGCCTGTGGACGACGAGGCGGCGTATCGCATGATAACGGTAATTGCGGCGAAATTGCTGAATTGAATAACTTTGAAATGAATATTGTGCGTTAATTGCGCACAGTTAAAGTTAATTGAACATGCCGTCGCGGAAATCGCGAAAGCGAGATTTTATAACCGGATGGAAAAAAGAAAATCGGCGAATCTGCTACGAGCGTGCCTCTGTGTGCCGAGTCCGTGAACTCACTCCTGCGACCAGATGTTTAACTGGTCCCGTTAGGGCTTTAGCCTGACTCACTGAGCCTCGGACATTTCCAAATATCGTTTTAATATATATAAAACAAAAGATTAAGGAAATAAAAACGTTAACATCGCTGAAAACGGGCGGCACCGTGGCGTAGCGGTGAGTAGCGCTGCCGCCTCACAGCAAGAAAGTCCGGGTTCGAACCCGCGTGGGTTTTTGGCCGGGCACTCCGGTTTTCTCCCACAGTCCATCCATCCATCCGTCCATTTTCTGAAACCGCTTAATCCTGTACAGGATCGCGGTGAGCCGGAGCCTATCCCGGCAGACACAGGGCGCAAGGCAGGGGTATGCCGAGGATGGGACGCCAGTCCATCGCAGGACACCTAGGGCAATTTACTCATTAGACCAATTAACCTGGCAGCGTGTCTTTGGACGGTGGGAGGAAACCGGAGTGCCCGGCGAAAACCCACGCGGACACACGGGGAGAACATGCAAACTCCACACAGAAATGCACCCGAGCCGAGATTCGAACCCGGGAACTTTCTCGCTGTGAAGCGGCAGCGATGCCCACTGCGGCACCGTGCCGCCCCGATCATCTTATCAATCCATCTAACTACCAACACGAGTTACGCTTTTCAACTCTTTTTCGCCGACCGTTCCACCGAGGCAGCCGTCCTCAGCACGCGATGCGAGACACATCTTCGCCGAAATGCACTCATGGCGTCAGAGTTTAAACGTAAACACAGGCGCGCATTGTGTGAACTTTCATCGTTTAAACATTGGCTTAATGGTACAAACACGCCGCAAATATTTGCCTTTTGTAATAAGCTACGGTACGGACCTTTATATGGACGCAGGTTTGTGCGATGTGGTTCTCAGCGGCTGTCAGGAATTCAATGTTATTACGCGGCGTAGGAAAACATCGCAGATATACAAGCTTTTAATTGTTGAACGAAAAAAAAAGTTTCATTGTTTAAAAAAAAAAAACAGTTCTGCAGCAAAAAATATAAATAATTTCTTTTTTTGTGTGTGGAGTATTTTAAACAATTTATACTAAGGACAGTGTGCGGAAATTCTAAAAATACGCGATGCTTTGGGTGGGGGGAGAGGTTGCTGCTGCCATAACCGCGCAATGATTCACACACTGGACCTGCGATACAGAGGATTCGCCGGTTAGATTCCACCTCCCGCTGCGTCAGCTGAATCGACGGTGCAAGAGAATCGCTCCGCGTAAGAGCTGCTCTTTTTGGGACATCCATGTCGCGCGTTCCTCCACTCTCCTTTGCGACGTTTCGCCTCCCACGTTGCAGGCATCTTCAGGCTTTCCTGAGATAGTTATTCCTGCCACAGGAATGTTGAATTGCCACCCATCCGTCAAGGTAGAAGCGTTCACGTCGCGATCCCTGTCAGTTAGTACTTGGTATTGCCTGCGAATTCTACCAAACACTTCGAGGCCGAGCTGAAAGACAACGATGTCCAGAAGCTGACCATCGTGCTTCGAAGAATCGCAAAGAAGAAGACCCATCCATCCATCCATTTTCTAAACCGCTTGTCCTGGTGAGTGTCGCGGTGGCAGCAGTCCAAGGAGAGTGAATTGTAACCTTGTATTTAAAAAAAAGATCCTTAATTTTCCTTGCCACGCGTGGAATCAAGAACCCGAGTGAATGACGCGACATTGAGAAACATTGAGAAACCGCTATTGGACGCTTTTTGCCGTTGCTACAAATAAAGTATAAAATACAAAGTTTATACCCTTCCCGGCAATAAGAACACAGTGTTAAGATGTTTGAACACCAAGTGAACACCGTTTTACAAAGGCTCCAACGTGCAGGTCGCCACACATACTTGTGGCATAACCATTCAAAATTAGTGAGTCGCAATGCATTATCGTTCAAGCTTATTGGCCAATACACAACGGCTTCCTTTTTAGCCTAGAATGTGTAAAGCCAGTTTCCACAAATTTAATATTTCTCCCCCCCAATCCCCGCCCCCCACTCTAAGTGCTTTTATTTTCAGTACAATAGACTAAGGAGTTGATGCCGGCATAATGGAAAGCGATGCCTCAGGGCTAGAGTGGCAATTTACCATCAATTTTTGTGTCCGACCTTATCAAAACTCATTACATTAAATAATGATTTAGTGGAGAGGAGGGGAGGGCGGTCATCGTCAGACTTGCTGCGTAGAAAAAAAAAAGTCTACGTTGGAATTAATTAATTCGAAATTATATTTTACTCTGTCTTTGCCGCGCCCAGTGTCGGGCACTCCGGTTTCCTCCCACCGTCCAAAGACATGCTGCCAGGTTAATTGGCGTACCGACTAAATTTCCACAGGCCACGAGGGGAAATTTAGTCCCGCAGGCTAATTAACCCATGCAGCAGCAATGTATTTCGACTGCGGGAAGAAACCGGAGTGCCCGGCGTAAAACCCACACGGACACGGGGAGAGAGAACATGGAAACTCCACACAGAAAGCCACCGAGCGAGAGACAACCGAAACAGGCCGGCACTCGCTCGCACCGCAAGAATCTCACGTCTTTTCTTGTCCACCCCGCCTGCGCTCCGATTAAGCGATGGGAGTAAAAACGTGTCGGGAACGAAGCGAGAGCATCGGCGCAAGAGTTTAAAACCATGAAATATGCTTTGTGAGGCAAACAATGTTCCATTCTTTTGTGTTTAAAGGGAGGCGAGCTGGGCTCTTCACCCTGTCGCACACAGCGAGGGCCCTGTATTGTTGAAATGAATTTTAGCGGCGAGCCTTTGTGCAAGTTACACGTCCCGCTGCCTTCCTGTGTAACTCTGCAGAACGATTGGAGCCGCCTGCCTCTCTCTCCCCCTCGCGGGCCCTGCTTTGCCGGCTTCTTCTTCTTTGCGATTTCTCGAAGCACGATGGTCAGCTTCTGGACATCGTTGTCCTTCAGCTGGGCTTCGAAGTGTTTGGTAGAATTCGCAGGCAACACCAAGTTACTACCTGACAGGGATCGAGACGTGAACCCCTGGCTTGCCGGTGAGCCCAAGACATTAATTCGTTCGTTTTCAGTCGTTGTCGTAAACCCGCCTTGATCCCACGCGGACACGGAGAGAGAACATGCAAAGTGCACGCAGAAAGGCACCCGGGATTCGAACCTGGGACGTTCTTGCTCGAATTCGATTCGATTCTTCGAAGCGTGATGGTTATATGATAGTTTCCCATTGCAACAAGTTCTTCTTTAGTTGCAGACAGTCCTTCAACATTTAGAGATATAATAGTCAGTGCTGGCCTTAAAGGCGGGAATTGGCCTCTCTTCTTGCTCCAGACTGAGGGGCTTCTGGCATCTGTTGAGCTTCTGGACATCGTTGTCTTTCAGCTCCTCGGCTTCGAAGTGTTTGGTAGAATTTGCAGGTAATACCAAGTATTACTTGACAGGGATCGCGACGTGAACGCTTCTACCTTGATCCCCACGTTCTGGCTGCGAGCCCAAGACATTCTTTTGTTTTCATTTATCGTTATAAACAGCTTTATCCTGTACAGGTTCGCGGTGAGCCGGAGCTTATCCCAGCAGACACAAGGCGCAAAGCAGGGCTATGCCCAGGATGGGACTTCAGTCCATCACATGGCGCAGAGGGCAATGTAGTCCGCAGGCCAATTAACCTATGCAGCAGCAGCATGTCTTTGGACTTTGGGAGGAAACCGGAGTGCCCGGCGAAAACCCACACAGACACGGGGAGAACATGCAAACTCCACACAGAAAGGCGACCTAGCCGGGATTCGAACCCGGGCCCTTCTTGCTGTGAGGCGGCACAGCGCTACTCACCGCTGCGTCACCGTGCCGCCACGAGTATGTTTCTTGTATATCTAATCAGTTGCAAGTGATGATAACAGTACTTTGACATAAAACATGCGCAATGTGCCAAAGCGAACCGCAATCAGGGTTCATTATTTTTCCATGTTGTCCGTGCGACCCTTTTGCAGAGACAGCGAGAGGGGAGCCAAGCAGCGCGCACTCAACTGTGTACAAGCATTAATTGAGGTAGAAAAAGGAAACAAAACAAACTTTCATCGTGGTGTTCATAACACTGAGCGGGGGGTCAAGGTAGAAGCGTTCACGTCGTGATCCCTGTCAGGTAATACTTGGTATTGCCTGCGAATTCTACCAAACACTTCGAAGCCAAGCCGAAAGACAACGATGTCCAGAAGCTGACCATCGTGTTTCGAAGAATCGCAAAGAAGAAGAACACTGGGTGGCACGGTGGCGTAGCGGTGAGTAGCGCTGCCGCCTCACAGCAAGAAGCACCCGGGTTCGCATCCCGGCTCAGGTGCCTTTCTGTCTGGAGTTTGCGTGTTCTCTCCCCTGTGTCCGCGTGGGTTTTACGCCGGGCACTCCGGTTTCCTCCCACAGTCCGAGGACATGCTACTGCAGGATAATTGGCCTGCGTACTTAATTGCCCCCACGGTGCCCTGTGATGAACTGGCCTCCCTTCCTGGGTATAACCCTGCCTTGCGCGCTGTGTCTGCCGGGATAGGCTCCGGCTCACCGCGAACCCAGTACAGGATGAAGCTGTTTCCGAAAATGGACGGATGGATGGTCTATAACACCTGTATGCTTTCAAGACACTATCTTGAAATTGTAGTTGCAAAACAAAAATAATAAAAGGCGATATCTCTATGTTTAACGCGTGTAAAATTACGTTGGGCGTGTTGTGTGTTGGCTAGATAAAGCATCCGTTGCGAGCGCACTGTATCGTTTGTCCTTACGATGTTCGGTCGTTGTGTCACGTTTATGTATTTTAGTGTGGTGAATTACAGTGCGTTGTGTTCGCTATCTGTAATGGACATGTGGTGTCACACCGTAAAGCAGCCCACAGCAACTCAGACATGTACGCGCAACGTGCGGCATTTAAAAATAAACTCATCTCGGTGGAGGGGTTTTTTTTTTTTAAAGGCAACACGACGTGTAAAAGTTACACTTTAAATATACTACGTACGCATGCGCCGAATACACACGCTTATGACAGATGTATCGTGTACAAACCGGTTCCAAGTGGTGATAGCTGGGGCAGTGGGAGGCCCTAATCATTTAAAAAAAAAATTGTTCCTTTGGTTTTCAATTTATGTACTTTTCATTGTTGACATGCCGTATTCTTCGCGGCCCTTGTTCAGCGCTTTGTGACCCTCGGGTGAAAGGCGCTATATAAAACGATATTATTATTATTAAAGGGACATTATTTTAGGGGGTGTCCCCCTTAAATAACCGACACCTCCGCCTTGAATTTCAAAACCTGAGTGATTTTTTTTTTCAAGCGAACGAAGGATATGTGGACGAGAGGTAGAGATGCAGTGGCACGAGGGAAATGGAGAGAGAAGTCCAAACAGAAATGTCGTGATAGCTGCTTTTCTAAAGTTGTTCTTTCGAGATAGCCGTGTCGAGCGCTCCCCCTCTCTCTACCGAAAGAACAGCTTTGAAAAGCAACTATCACTACATTTTCTGTCTGGACTTCTCTACATTCTCTACGTTCCTCGCGTACAGAATGTAAAGAGAGGGCGAGCGCTCGACACGGCGGTGAAAACTGAAGAGCAACAATCACGCATCGAGCCGTGTCGAGCGTTCCTCGTCTCTCCTTCTTGACGTTTCGCCTCCCACGTCGGAGGCATCAGCAGGCATCTCTGATGAGACCCGTGGAGAGTAATTCCCATCGCACGTCGAACCGCGAAAACCCTACATCAGTGCGATGAAAGAGGGTAATTCGCGTGTTTGTGTTAATGAGACGTTTACGTTCATTTGGGATTTTTAATTCGGCCCGGCGGTAAGTGGTTCATGCCTGTTGCGTTTCCACGAATCCGGAGCGCCGTGGGTTACTTGGGGCCTTGAGTGTTTGCCCCGCTTGCCTTTGTAATAAGTTATGATTTTTTTTTCCATATCACAATGTTTAACTGTATTCTGGGGGTCAAGGTAGAAGCGTTCACGTCGCGATTCCTGTCAGGTAGTACTTGGTATTGCCTGCGAATTCTACCAAACACTTCGAGGCCGAGCTGAAAGACAACGGTGTCCAGAGGCTGACCATCGTGCTTCGAAGAATCGCAAAGAAAGAAGACTGTAGTCTTATTTACATATTTGATCAACTATGTGCAATGCTGCGTGTAAATTGTTCATTTTTTGTGTTTGGTTAATTTGTTATTTTTATATAGTTTCCTCAATTCGCGTGTTTGTTGTGTTAATGCAGGAATCACGTATAGAGCTTGCAAGCTCACTGGGTATATTTACGCTGTAATAATGAACAGCTATCTGTCTATCCCGCGCCGGTCGTGAGGATAGAGTGACCATACTTCACCAAAAAACCGGTCACTGTGGGTTGGTGAAGTGAGAAAGAACTCATGACCGGGTCAAACACCCGAGTGTTTAATTCACGGCTCGATTCACGACGGTTGCTCTTCAGAGCTGTTTTTTCGGGATAGCCGTGTCACCGAGCTCTCTCCACCTCTCCCTCGCGACGTTTCGCTTCCCACTCCTGATGGTGCCTCCAACGTAGGAGACGAAACGTCGCCAAGAACAGCTCCGAAGAGCAACCATCAAACATCTATCTGTCTGCCCAGTGCCCCGGCAGCCAAGTGCCCTTGTTTAGAAACAGCCTGCGGATGAAAAGCTTCTGGAACACAATATCCCTTTTTGCAAGAGAGACCTGGGGTTGCAAAGCAAAGCAGGGGCGTTATGAATGGGACTGATAAATATTTATGAAAACGAAGAAAGCACCGTACAGTGCAACAAAGCGGGCATGGAAATGGACTCAAACAGGGGACATATTAGACGCGATGACATTACTTTTGAAAACGATATTAAAAATGTGCGCTAACACGCAGCGCATTTATATTTCATGCCGGGTTAGAGCAACGCGCAACAAGGCCCGGTGACCGGAGTTTGAGTCCCGGCCTTGCCAAGCGTCGGTGGTCAGTGATGGTCTTATTGATGGCTTGCTCTTCGGAGCTGTTCTTTCGGGATAGCCGTGTCACCGAGCGATCTCCATCTCTCCCTCGCGACGTTTCGCCTCTCGCGATGGAACGGCCCTACATCGCGAAACGTCGCGAGGGAGAGAGGCCTCCCCCCGAGCCGGGATTCGAACCCGGCGACCTTCTTGCTGTGAGGCGGCACCGCTACTCACCGCTATGCCACCGTCCCGCACTTGAATCACCATGCGCGCGTTATAAATAGAGTATATTATTATTAGTATGAGCGCGCCCTGTCAAACGTGCAGGGATTCCAAACGTGCCTTGCCGCCTTGTGTCTGCCGGGATAGGCTCCGGCTCACCGCGAACCCTGTACAGGATCCAGCGCGTTTCCGACAACGAACGAATTAATGAACCAAAAGCCTTCGTGTTAAATAAACGTGTCAGGTTTTTTTTTCCTCCTGGCCCACCCAAATTGTATGTATATATTTTCCCATCAAAGCAGTGTTAGAATATACGAGGTAAATGTAACCCTTTCCGGCAATTAGAAAAAGTGTTAAGATCTTTCTAAGGCTCCCGTTTGCAAGCAGCCACACTACATGCTTGTGGCAAAAACGTGCAAACGAATGCAATGATAATGCAATAGTCCAATAGTCTAAAGCAGTGTTACCGATTAACCCGGTGCAGTGCTGCTTGAATATGCTATTATCGCTGCCTGCCTGCCTGTCTGCCAGCGCTTGTGTGCCACATCTGTCGATCATCTCTGACGGGGGGGCGGGCGAAGGGGTGGGTAACCGGTGCTTCCGCGGATTTCTAATGACC
Organism: Geotria australis; assembly: GCA_036362915.1. Classification (NCBI taxonomy): domain Eukaryota; kingdom Metazoa; phylum Chordata; class Hyperoartia; order Petromyzontiformes; family Geotriidae; genus Geotria; species Geotria australis. The sequence goes on along the minus strand of JAZEWU010000008.1, from coordinate 1,773,140 downwards.
GGGTTGTTGGCTCAGTAAAGCCTATATATTGGCCGCGATGTAAGGGGCTTATCGGAATCGGGTCACAGGCTCGGCTCGGCTAATGAAATCCTCTTGACGTCACCGCGAGAGACACTTACGGCCGTAATCTATTTAACAGGGCGCACTACTCGCCTCCCAGAGCACTATTAAAATATCACGGCAGATACGGCAAGGAGACCCCCTGGTATCGAGTAGCTTGTTCGAGCCACCCGCTCGCTCGCTTGCTCGCCTTCCCTACAATTCATTCATTGTCAGAAACCGACTAATCCTGTACAGGGTCGCCGCGGTGAGCCGGAGCCTATCCCGGCAGACGCAGGGCGCGAGGTAGGGTCGTATCCAGGATGGGACGCCAGTCCATCACAGGGCACCGGGGGAGCAATTTAGTCCGCAGGTCAATTAACCTACGCAGAGGTATGTTTTTTTGACCGTGGGAGGAAACCGGAGTGCCCGATGGAACCCCACGCGGACACGGGGAAAACATGCAAACTGCACGCAGAAAGGCGGCACCTGCAAATTCTACCAAACACTTCGAAGCCAAGGAGCTGAAAGACAACGATGTCCAGAAGCTCAACAACAGATGCCAGGAGCCCCCTCAGTCTGGAACAATAATAGAGGCCAATGCCCGCCTTTAAGGCCAGCACTGACTATTATATTATCTCTAAATGTTGAAGGGCTGTCTGCAACTAAAGAAGAACTTGTTGCAATAGGAAACTGTCATGTAACCATAACGTTTCGAAGAATCGAATCGAATTCGAGCAAAACCGGAAGGGGATGGGGGACGCTGGCAGATTTTTGCCGCTCTTAAGATTGCCAGTTTCACGGCCTTTCAGTTTCACGACCTTTCAGTATTTTCGAAACAGCCTTAATCATTAAAAAAAAATTGTTCCTTTGGTTTTTTTTCATTGTTGACATCCCGTTCTCATCGCGGCCCTTGTGCATCGCTTTGTGACCCTCGGGTGAAAGGCGCTCTATAAAACGCTATTATTATTATAAAAGATAGCGAGTCACAAAATTTGACAGAAATCTGACTTTTCGCCCGGGGTGGTAAGGGGGGGCATCGAGGATTACAACTCAACATCATCAGGTGTTCACAAAAAATCCTCGGCTCTCGAGTGCCAGTGTGATTATAACTCGCCAACAATGGGCCGGTGGCAGATGGGAAAGAGTAATGACTCAGAGGCGGCAGCCAATTGGATGGAAGGCATTCGCGAGTAACGCACCAGCAAGATGACAGATTGATGAAATCAGGCAGTGTGGCCGATCCGGGGTAATTACATCACACGGGTCGTGAGAGATGGTGCCTGCTTGATGGTGGGGGGGGGAGACCTTCATTCGGAAATAATAATAATAATAGCATTTATAGAGCGCCTTTCACCCGAGGGTCACAAATCGCTGCACAAGGCTGTGGAGAGAACGGCATGTCAACAACATCAAGACAGATTAACTGAGAGTCAAGCACTATCGATATATTATAGGCCATGGGACATAAAGACGGCGGAAAAAAAATACTAAATTGAGCAAGGCCGAGGATTCATTCGTGCATGAATTCATTTATCGTTGCAAACCTGCTTAATCCTGTACGGGGTCGCGGTGAGCTGGAGCCTATCCCGGCAGACACAGGGTAAGAGGGCTATACTAGGATAGGACGCCAATACCATCACAGGGGCATCGGGGAGCAATTTAGTCAGCAGGCCATTTAAGCTATGCGGCAGCATTTCTTTGGACTGTGGGAGGAAACCGGAGTGGCAGGCGAAAACCCACGCGGACACGGGCAGAGAACGTGCAAACGCCACACAGAAAGGCACCCTAGCCAGGAATCAAACACACGTGCTTGTTGCTGTGGGGTGGCAGCACTGCTCACTACACCACCATGCCGTCCACATTTACAACATTATACAGTAGTGGTTCCCAAAGTGTACGATCCCGGGGCCTTCTTGCTGAACGGTTTCTTGTGCGTTAAAATGCTCCGCTGACATCCAATTTTTTGCTGCCACCGCCCCCCACACACACCCCACACCCGTTTAAACGATCGCACGTCAAAATTTCCTTTTTCAGCAACACTCTGACCGACCGAGCCAAGACCGCGCGCCGCTTTGAAACCGGCGAAGCAGAGCGGCTCGTTTTTTTTTTTTAAGACACTTAAGCGGCGTTTTGGACGGAGAGACTCCACAGCGCCCGGCGCTAACGCTCCGTCGTGTCGCCGGAGTGTGACGGATCTTTACCCGACACGCTCGAACCCACCCCCCCCCCCCCCCCTGCCCGCCGACCCTCTTACATGCGTCGTTGAACCCGTGGCCGATAACATCTTAATATGTAGAGGACGCAGCCGGTGGTAAAATGTTGGCACCGGCCTACAGTTCTCTCCACAGCTCGGATTAAAACAACAAAAATATCCCACAAAAATTTGTTTTTGATAATTTTCCGTTCTCTGTCGTGGTTGGCGTGCGGTTCTTTCCGCAGCCCTGTGCGGCGCTTTGTGACCCTCGGGTGAAATGCCCTCTATAAATGCTATTATTATTATTTCTTAATATTACCGCGTGGCGCCAACATTCCTCGCGCTTCGAGTTCGTTCTCTTCTCTCGTCGAGAGTGAAGGAAAATTCGCGTCGCGTTAAAAGTGATGTTATTATTATTGTGCATACTGCTGGGTGGATCGAACCGGCGATGCCTGAACTGCAAGTCAAGTAAGCCCTGCGACGGACTGGCGTCCTATCCTGGGTGTGACCCTGCCTTGCGACCTGTGTCTTCCGGGATAGGCTCCGGCTCGCCGCAACCCTGTACATGATCTAGCGGTTTCTGAAAATGGCATGGATCTATCCGGATCCGCTCACCAAAGGTTTCGAGTCGATCTTGACACCCGCTGGTCCCGGTTTCTCAGCGTAAAACGCACACACACACGCACGCACACACACACTCACACGTCTACAAAACGCGCACAACTCTCGAGAACCGTCATATCCATTTCCCCCTCCAAGGATAACAACATAAATAATGCATTACATCACCGCACAATGTATCCACGCTTGCGCGCGTGTGTGTGCGTGCGCACCTATTTTTTTTTTCCCCCTATCCCCCGGCTTTGCTAAATACATAACCCCGGCTCAACCAACGCGGCCGCGCTATATCGATGCACGACGCCAGCGATTGTTCCGACGCCTGCGCTCGCACAAAAGAGCTTTTAACAACACAACACAGCGGAGGCGTCGAAACATAGGTAGTACACGCGCGGGGGGCTCTCCGCCAGACACTAGTGGCGGCGAGGGGGTGGTTTGGGTGCGGGGCAGAGAATTAATGCGTAATATCTGCGAATGCCGCATCAGCACATTATTTAAGCGGAAGCAATAATACTAATGGAGCCATTACCGACTCCGGGCGCACGCGAAAGCAGCGGAGCCGCGGAATTCTTTAGGGGGGGGGGGCATCAGAAAAAAATGACGTCAAACGCGCTTTGACGGTAACGAATATTAATCGCTTGCGACAATTGTTAAGACGATGAGCGTCATTCAACCGGGCGACGGCAATGATGCTAATGCTGATAATGTTTACAGTATGGCCCCGAGTTGAGATGGAACGTTGAGGCGGTGTTCGGTCAGAGGTTCGAAATTACGCATTGCGCGTTCTCTCCTCGTGACCTGTGATGGACTGGCGTCCCGTCATGGGCATAGTCCTGCCTTGCGCCTTGTGTCTGCCGGGATGGGCTCCGGCTCACCATGTATACGATTAAGCTGCTACTAACATTGGGTGAGTGCGATGGCACGGTGGTTCGATAACTGTGCAACGAACCTTGTCGACGTGAGT
>JAZEWU010000008.1:1756243-1767612 GCA_036362915.1 Geotria australis | reverse complement strand
CCCGGTAGACACAGGGCGCAAAGAAGGGCTATACCCTGGATGGTACGCCTGTCGATCACAGGGCACCGGCGGGCAATTTAGTCAGCGGGTGAATTAACCTGCGCGGCAGCGTGTCTTTGGACTGTGAGATGAAACCGGAGTGCCCGGCGAAAACCCACGCGGACACGGGGAGAGAACGTGCGAACGGTACGCAGAAAGGCACCCGTGCTGGGAATAGAACCGGGGTCGGTCTCGCTGTTAAGCAGCAGTGCGACTCACTGTGCCGCCGTGCCGCCCCCTGCTGAAATCATGGGTTTTAAGCCCAGGTAGAAGCGTTCACGTCGCGATCCCTGTCGGGTAGTACTTGGTATTGCCTGCGAATTCTACCAAACACTTCGAAGCCAAGCTGAAAGACGACCATGTCCAAAAGCTAGCCATCGTGCTTCGAAGAATCGCAAAGAAGAAGAAGCCCATGGTCGAGCCAAGTATGGTTAAACTGTCTTCACACGAGTCCCATCCATTGTCATAAACCTGCTTAATCCTGTACAGGGTCGCGATGACCCGGAGCCTATCCCGGCAGACACAGGGCGCAAGGCAGGGGTATACCGAGTATGGGACGCCAGTCCATCGCAGGGCGCCCTGGGGAAATTTACTCATTAGACCAATTAACCTGGCAGCAAACTCATAAAAAGAGCTACATTGGTCAGGTAATACTTGCTATTGCCTGCGAATTCTACCAAACACTTCGAGGCCGAGCTGAAAGACAACGATGTCCAGAGGCTGACCATCGTGCTTTGAAGAATCGCAAAGAAGGAGATCTCACTCCGCTCCCCTACACGTTCTATCCTACCTCTCCCCTCTCAGATAGATAGATAGGTCGCTCAGTGACACGGCTATCCCGAAAGAACAGCTCTGAAGAGCAACCATCATGAATCGAGCCGCGACAACCTACATCGGTACACAGGGGCATATTGACTGGACAGGGAGCCCCTATTTAATTACAGCCGGGTTCATTACAATGGGAGACAGAAATGAGAATGTATTGATTGGGGACAAGGGCGCCGGACCGTGAACTAATCTGCATTGTCAAGAAACGTACGTTTCCATGATTTCCCCGTGACCGCGTGGGTTTCCGCCGGATACTCCGGTTACCTCCCACAGTCCAAAGACATGCTGCCAGGTTAATTTGGCGTACTGATTAAATTTCCCCTGGCTCCCTTCGATGGACTGGCGTCCCATCCTCGGTGTTCCCCTGCCTTGCGCCCTGTGTCTGCCGGTATAGGCTCCGGGTCACCGCGATCCTGTACAGGATTAAGCGTTTTCTGAAAATGGATGGATGGACTCCGGTTACCTCCCACAGTCCAAAGACACGCTGCGGCCTAGGTTAATTAGCCTACGGACTAAATTACCCTCCGGTGCCCTGTGATGGACTGGCATAATCCAGATATTTTTTGTCTCACAAATGCTGTAAGACACAGGGCTGTCTGAAAGTGGGACTGTCCCGGACAAAGCGTGGTGGGCGGGGTAAATCGTTTGATAGCTTGCTGTGGTGATGTGTCATATCGTGGCGAAGAATCGTCAATCAGTGAAATATGCCATCCCATCTGCCGAGGATGAGCGTTGCGAACGGGGCAACGTTGAATGGTGTCTTTTGCACCTCATCGTTCAGCCTCAGCACCCGCGCCGGCTTTGACGCCTTTTCGAAACGCGAGAACATTTTTTCTCGTCAACGCTTTCCAACTGTGATTGAAACGCGTCTATGCATCGGTTCCATCCTATCATCCGTCCGTCCGTCTGTCCGGTCAGTCCGCGTATCCGTCGCTCCGTCTCCTCCGTGTGTCAGTCCTGTAACGCGGAGAGCGTGCGAACCCCCTCGTGTTAAAACAATAAATAATAGATGCGCATTTATGACGGCCACGTATTCATTTTCCAATAGGAGCGAAACGTTAATGAAAAAACTCTTGTTGCTGTTAGACGATTATTGATCGGGATTTGGCCGGGCACTCCGGTTTCCTCCCATAGTCCAAAAACATGCTGCTGCATAGGTTAATTAGCCTGCGGACTAAATTGCCCCCCCCCGGTGTCCTGTGATGGACTGGCGTCCCATCATGGGTATGGCCCTGCCTTCCGCCCTATATCCGCCGGAGATAGGCTCCGGCTCACCGCGAACATGCAAACTCCGCACAGAAAGGCAACCCGAGCCGGGGATTCGAACCCGGGTCCCTTCCTGCTGTGAAGGCGGCAGCGCCGCTCACCGCCCCACCGTAACCATCAATTATTATTATTATTCCTTCAAAATTTGAACCCCCAAAAAAAAAATCACCGCAAAATTCTCGAGGTATTTTATGCAAATGTCTTCCGGCACCAGAGTGACGAGCCCTCATTAATAGGCGACTGCACCTGCTCGTTAGCGACACTGTCTATATCACCCTCCAATTAACAGCCAGGCAGCCCCTGTGGCTACATTTAGACCAAGCGCAGCGAACTGCCGTGGAGTATAACTCTCCCCGTTGCGCCGTCCCAACCTTCCCCCGCCCCCCACAACCACCACAACCACCACCATCCATCCATTCTCTAAACCACTTGTCCTGTTCAAATCTCGGCTCGGGTTTGCCTTTCCGTGTAAAGTTTGCATGTTCTCCCCGTGTCCGCGTGGGTTTTCGCCGGATTCTACCGTTTCTTCCCACAACTAAGAAAAACACTCGTTAATTAATTGTCGGATAACATCGTGATATTTAGGACGCAGTGTCTGGCGAGTTGGCGCTGGCTGGCTGCGTTGCTACCTCCTCCCCCCATCACCCCCGCACCGCCCCTCTGCGGTTTCCTCGCTATTCGCTCCGGGTCGGTGGCCTGTTATGAACTGGCGTCCTATCCGGGGTATAACCCTACCTTGCGCCCTGTGTCTGCCGGGATAGGCTCCGGCTGACCGCGACCCTTAACAGGATTAATCGGTTTCTGACAATGGATGGATGGACGGGGCGCTTCGAGTTGATTTGCGACGTTCTTCGATGGGAAAAAAAAAGAATCAATCCAGCAGTGGACAGACACTGGCTGCTAATGAAACGTGTGCACGGCCCCGCCACGAGAAACGCCGCTGAAATACAACGCGGACGACTGCAGCGTTAATTTATTTAATGTACATTTGTGATGAATGCCATTAATAAATTAAATCGCTGCCGCTTTGACAATTAGGCAGAGGTTCATTAAATATAAATAATAGCTGCATTTTTACTTCCACCCCCCCCTGGCTGGGAATACAGTGCAGGCCTTGGATTTTTCTATCTCGGCTCCGTTCAGTGACAACACGTCTCTTCTGCCCAAGAACCAATAAACCCCGCAGAGTGTTCGTGTAGAATTATTTTTGTTTTGTATTATTATGATTTTCCTGTTGTCTTAATGTCCTATGTCCTATAATTTATCGCTATTGCTTGACTCTCAGTTAATCTGTCTTGATGTTATTGACATTCCGCTCTCTCCACAGCCCTGTGCAGCGCTTTGTGACCCTCGGGTGAAAGGCGCTCTATAAATGCTATTATTATTAATAATAATATTCCGACTTCCCAAACAGTTAGTTTTAAAATATTTAACTTTGAAACTGCGGCGGTGTTATTGAGACTAAAATGTCAGGTGCGGTGGTTATTTTTTTTAATCTATGTGTTATTATTATTATTTGGTGGAGTGTGGGGGGCGGGGTGCTGTGGGTGGAAAGGCACTGTACCTGCTAAAAATTTCATGCACAGCTCTTTTTTCCATTTAGGCTATCCGATAATGCAATATTATGCGCCTTGTTGTTACGTGCGCGCGTGTGTTTTTCAAGGAGCTTGTTCCTGCCCAGATCAGCCGCGCCGCCCAAATTGAATGATCCTATCGGACTGATTTACGTCGCCTAATAGCGTAATTGTGTCCCCACCTTCGCACTGTTCGCATCTCCTCTCTGGAATTTGTGCTTTTCTGAGATATTTCAATCGGTAACATTTTACTCTGCGAGCGTAATTCGACATTTTTGTTTTTAATATTTATTTTTCTCCGGAACGTGAACGAGCCGGAATAACCGTAAAACACCGCTACCGCCTAAGTGACCGCGGTTATTACGGGGGGGGGTATTTATTTAGTTATTTACACTTGTAATTCATCTGCGATTTGCCTTTGCTCAAGGTTAATAATAAGTGTTGCCAGTGCCGCGTACCGAGGCCCGGCGGTTGCTGTTAAATCATCTTCGGATTGGTAATTTGGACTAATTAATGCAAATTAAGGTCTGTTTTTTTGTTGTTGTTGTCGTTTGCTGAAAAAATAATACACGTTATCGGAAGTAACTCAAACCGGCCCGCTCGGGCGAGTTGGCTGCAAATGCCTTCGTGTCATGAAACAATACATTCTTAATGCGGCTCCTCGGCCCTCGCGTCCGTTGGCCAGATGCTATTGGGCCATCGGGCGTCTGAGCAGAAACCGGAACGATCAATTATTGAACTAATCGTTCGGCTTTTACTTATTTATTATTCCCTCCGCGATGAAATTTCCCCCCTGTTCGTCGACCGTCGTTGTTCGCCGCGTCGTGTTTACGCTGCCCTGTGATGGACTGGCGTCGCGTCCGGGGTAGAGCCCTGCCTTGCGCCCTGGGGCAATTCACTCAGTACGCCAATTCACCTGGACGGTGGGAGGAAACCGGAGTGCCCGGCGAAAACCCACGCGGGTACGCGGAGAACATGCAAACTCCGCGCAGAAAGGCCCCCGAGCCGAGATTCGAACCCGGGAACCTTCTTGCTGTGAGGCGGCAGCGCTACCCACGACGCCACCGTGCCGCCAGCGTTTACATCACGCGATAACAAATTAGATTCCTAGGCGCCTGCGTTGGTAAGCGAGATTTCGTGCTGTCAAGGCCATGTTTATTGTGTCTCGCTTTCGACTCGCGAAAACGAAATTTTAGCGGATTAGATTTTTTTCGTGGGTTTTCTATGAGAATTATGAGTATTTTTTGGTGAGTGTTTAGATTAACGATATCAATACGAGCCGAACAAAAAGTGACGCAAAACAAGTTTAATTAATTCATACATTGGCAGAAACCCGCTTAATCCTGTACAGAGTTGCCGTGATGCCGGAGCCTATCCAGGCAGACACAGGGCGCAAGTCAGGGCTATACCCAGGATGGGACGCCAGTCCATCACCGGGCACCGCGGGGCAATTTAGTCAGCAAGCCAATTAACCTACGCAGCAGCGTGTGTCTTTGGACTGTGGGAGGAATCCGGAGTGCCCGGTGAAAACCCACCCGGATACGGGGTGGGGGGGAGAGAACACGCAAAACTCCATACAGAAATGCATCCGAGCAGGATGCCACCCAGCTCTTCCACAGCAGCGTTTGCTGGAGGTTCTTCCTCCAGCAGTGGCACGAAGTGGGAGCAATTGCAGCGCTGCACCTTTGCATTTTTTGTCACCCAGGATGAACTTTTGCAAAAACCACCCTCGTAAGAAATGGCACGTTCCAGGGCTAATGGGCGCGAGCCATTATTTGTCACAATTACACTGTCGCCGGTGCTAAATGGAGAGACTGACTCCGTGGTGTTTGCCGAAACTGTCCCCCGAGGGCTGGAATTCCTAAAAATACCATTTTTACTCCCAAAAAAAAACCACACTGCATCATTTAATGTGTTGATTTTTTTTTTTCCCTGGATGCGGTCGCAAAGCCTTTAAACTCTAATAACCAGCAACGTTACGTGCAGTTATTTTGATACACGTCTGCTTGTTTTTGCTTCGTGAAAGTAAATACAGGTTTAGGATATGACCTCACTTGATGTTAGGCTGGGCCGCGGGGTGTCGCAGTGGTAACATCCGTGTGGAGTTTGTGTGTTCTCCCCCCCTGTTCTGCGTGGGTTTCCTCCGGCTTCTCGCGTTTCCTTCCACAACTTAAAAAAAACACACTCATTACTTAATTGACCGATAACAACATAATATATAGGACGCAGTGTGTGGCAAAATGTTGACGCCGGCAAACCGCCTGGCTGCCTCCTCCGCCTCTCTGCGGGTTCCTCGCTACGCCTCTGAGTCGTTCTCTCTCTTCTCTTCGAATGAATTACCTTCGACATTGAATGAATACGTGCGCGTTATAAATAGAGTTTATTATTATTATTACACCGCAACCCTGTACAGGATTAAGCGGTTTCTGACAATGAATACATGAAACAAATATATTATTATTATTATTACGAAACACTCAGTGACGCGGCTATCCCGAAAGAGTAGCTATGGGAGGGCAGCTCTCGCACATGAAACCGTGACAAACTTACATAAGTACGCGTTGTTCCGTATCGAACGCAGCCAATGGATGACAAAGCGGCGAGCGTTACAGCGGGTTTGCTAATTATTATTTTTTTTGTTTGTAAAATTTTTTTTATTATTATTATTTAGCGTTAATGGCTGCGTCGGTGGCATGTGGCCAATTTTGAAATTCAGCAAATGCGTATAATTCATTAGTGGCATTTGCAATTAAACGTTGAGTTCTCATATGCATCATATCTGGCAGCGTTGCTGAACATTAAAAATGAATGTAATAACTAAACGAGTTTTAAGACACGGTTATCACTCATCAAGTGTCAGGCTCAGCCCGGGCCTCGATCAATAACGGTTAACAATAGTCAAATTTGGCTATCTTTAAGGACATTTAATTACTTAAACAAGCCAATAAAAAAACATGTCTACTCGTTTCTGGCACACACACAATGCAACACGAAAACGAAGGGGAGGGTTGGGTGGGATGGGGGTAGGGAAATAAACCTCGCGTTGCTAATGTAATCAAATCGTAAAATCGAATTGAATCCCACCCTATCTCTGTTTGCATTAATAAAGGGGAAATTAATTTCGAAAAAGTGTGTTTAACAAAACAATAAATACGTCCGCGGTGAACAGCGAAGTGCGAAAATCGGCAAACAGACCGTCGCCCTTTCCATGAACCGACGCTATCCCGCACGCCTCACTTACACGACCGACGTGTGGCCCCAACACCATCACTGATCTATCCACTGCTGGATGAAGGCCTATCCGAGTCATAACCGTAAACCACATCGGGAAAGAGACCGTCGTCCGTTCTTATGAGCCGAGACCATCGCGGGAGCTTCTGTTGCAGGACCTACGTGGCCTCGACCAACGCTTCTCCTTCTTTGCAATTCTTCGAAGCGTGATGGTTATATGACAATTTCCCATTTCTTGACACAAGTTCTTTGCATTTTTATTGAACTCTGCAAGGTCTTTTGAGCTGCAGAAGTTGGGTAGTAGAGCGCAGACAAGGCAGTGCTCCATAATATGGTCTGCTTCTCCATATTCACAGGCGGTTGGGCCGGTCTTGTAGCCCCCATCTGACCAAATCAGCTTTTGATCGTCCCGTTCTAGTTCTCAGGCGGTTGAGCGTCTCCCACTGAATCCATGGTGCTTCTGAGCCAGGAGGGAGGTCTTCAGCAGGGGGGATTCCCATACCAGTTGCAGGATGGTCACTCTCAAGCTATTTCCATCCTGAGCTGCAGTCTGGTTTCTTCTCGAGATGTTGTTAGGGGCTGATCTATCCGCTGCTGGACGAAGGCCTAACCTGGTCATATCCAAGTCATCGCAATCTCTCGCCGTTTAACGCCGCGACAATTCGCGTCGCTTCCGCACACGAGCTGATGTCGTCTCGGGAATAAACCCCGGGTCAAAGCAGCCGCGTCAGCCGACAAACGCGCTGCACCTTCAGAACAAGATCTCCCGCGGGGCGGGTACTCCGCTATTAACCCTGGCGTGCCGGGTGTCAACGGGATTGTGGTTGCCATTAACCACCGTGCCGCCGCCATTGCTGGCTACGTAAACCACATTTAACCCCTGACCACCATCACTTGTGAGTTTTTTGTTGTTGTTAAACACCGGTGTAAACAAAATAAAAATACACCGCGTGGGAATTATCCGCAACGGTAAATGTCCGCGTTTGTAACGTCGCGAGCTCGTTATATATATATATATATCAAGCGTTCAAACTGACCTTGACCGGCACGGCTTTTTTTTGCCTCTCGATAAGTCAAACAGTAAATAAACAGCGGTAATACGCAACAAAAATACTTTCCGGCAGATTGCATTAAGCCCCCTTAATTGGGCCATTGCCTCAGAAGCCCAGGCACTTAATTGAGGTCAAAGCGTCACGCGAATGATTAGCACCTCGCCCGCCACCAAAAAAAACCCACACACACCACCACCTACGGGCACCCAGTGCCGATGACGATGATGGTGAGTTCATAATTAGTTGTTTCCTCGTGTAACCTCAAACGCTCCGCACTGCTGTACGACTTCGATGGTATTCATCATCATCGATTGTCAGAAACCGCTTAATCTTGTACAAGGGAGATCCTTGCACGAGTGCCCGACTCCAGACCTGTTCACCAAGTGAGACCCTAGCAGGAGCGCTAGACTCCAGACCTGTTCACCAAGTGAGACCCTAGCAGGAGTGCCAGACTGCAGGTGACATAGCTCTGGGGTTCGCTGGAACACGCATTATTGATGGCTGATTTTCTAAGCTTCTTCTTCGTTTCGATTCTTCAAAGCGTGATGGTTATATGACAGTTTCCCATTTCTTTACACAGTTCTTTGCAAGGTAGAAGCGTTCACGTCGCGATCCCTGTCAAGTAATACTTGGTATTATTACCTGCAAATTCTACCAAACACTTCGAAGCCGAGCTGACAGACGACGATTTTCTAAGCTGTTCTTTCGGGATAGCCGTGTCGAGCATTTTTGCTCTCCACCCCGCCGTGAGCGAGAGAGAGCGCACCTGACACGGCTAACCCGAAAGTACAGCTTTGAAAAGCGACCATCGTAAATCGAGCTGTGAAATCCTGCATCAATATGTAAGAATTATTACAGGGCGCGTACGACTTAGTCAATTACCGGACACTGACTCAGCCAAATCGTGAGATTCTACGCGCATTTAAATGAGAGGCAATGTTCCCACATTGTCAGAGAGACATAACAACAGATTGAATGTGAAAATTACAAAAACGCGTCAACCAATAGAATGAAAAAAAAATCGCAATAACGTAAATAGCCAATGAAGACCTGGAGCAGACGAAGAGGATGCATGATGGAAGTTAATATTATGATTTTTCTGCTGTCTTTATGACCTATGTCCTATAATGTATCGCTATTGCTTGATTCTCAGTTTATCTGTCTCGATGTTATTGACATGCCGTTCTCTCCACAGCCTTTTGCAGCGCTTTGTGACCCTCGGGTGAGAGGCGCTCTATAAATGCTATTATTATTATTAAGTTCTTCCTGCAATAATTGCTATACTGCAGAGAGGAGCATTTCGCTTTAAGAGTAATGACCGAATGAATATATTACATGATTAATTTATTCATGTTCTATTATAGAATAACAATCGTCCTGCTAAGTAATCCGTCCAGGCCGCATCTGTTTTTTTATTTATTTTTTATTAATTTATACAGTGCGCCTGCTTTCCCGAAGTTGGTTATTCAAGCATCGATTCACGTATTTATTTATTCATACAAACAATGTGCTGAGGTCATCCATCCATTTATAAACTCGTTCCTCGAGTCATTCATGATTCATGTTTTCGTTCACACCATTGCCTTCCTTCCCTGCGACGATATTCTTTTTTTTTCTCTATCTCTCGCTCTCTCCCCAAAAAGACCACTCCACAAATAAAAATAATAATAATGATGATGATACAGAGACAAGGGAATTCCCCCGAGAATACTGGCTCATGCGGCCGGCTAGTCACTGCATGCTAAACAGAGCGCGGGGAAGTGCATTGGGGCCACGTAAACAAAAAAATTATCGGCCGTGATCGATCCACTGCTGGATGAAGGCGCACCCCCGAGGAACCGCCCTCCGCGATTCGATAGACAGACGTACGGATGTATTTTTATTTTTTAAAAAATAACAACCAAAAATTTCAAATCGACAATTGTTCAACGATTGTGTGTACGTGCATTTTCGATACGTTCGTTAGTTGTAAAGTGGCGGCACGGTAGCGCAGCCATTAGCGCTGCTGCCTCACAGCAAGAAGTCCCCGGGTTCGGAACCCGGCTCGGGTGCCATTTCTGTGTGGAGTTTGCATGTTCTCTCTGCTGCATAGGTTAATTGGCCTGCGGATTGAATTTCCCCCGATGCCCTGTGATGGACTCGCGTGCCCCTCTGTCTGCCGGGATAGGCTCCGTCTGACCGCAACCCTGTTACAGGATTAAGCGATTTCTGACAATGGATGAATGGATGAAATTACAGAAGAGATACAATGTACCGATGTAGGTTTTCACGGTTTGATTCATGATGGTTGCTCTTAAGAGCTGTTCTTTTGGGATAGCCATGTCGAGTGCGCTCCCTCTCTCCCTCGCGACGTTTCGCCTCCCACGTTGGAGGCATCAACAGGCGCTATGGTTGCACGACAAGAGATACAGACAAGAGATGTCGAAGGAGGGAGGTAAGAGAGGTGTGGACTGTAACGGTGTCGAGCTGGAGCGATGGAGTGAGATGAAAATCGAGATTCAGACACGATGGAGATGACAAGGATTCTGGTTGATTCTTCACGGTGTTAATTAGCTCGTCAAGCTTATTAGGATTTAAAATAAAATAAATAAATCTAGGGGCGGCACGGTGGCGTAGAGGGTAGCGCTGCCGCCTCACAGCAAGAAGGTCCCGGGTTCGAATCTCGGCTCGGGGGGCCTTTCTGTGTGGAGTTTGCATGTTCTCCCCGTGTGTCCGCGTGGGTTTTCGCCGGGCACTGCGGTTTCCTCCCACCGTCCAAAGACACGCTGCCAGGTTAATTGGCCTACTGAGTAAGTTGCTGCAGGTGCCCTGCGATGGACTGGCGTCACATCCTGGGTATAGCCCTGTCTTGCGCCCTGTGTCTGCTCAAGCCAAGCACCGCCACTTGAACTGGATAATTTTCATCGGATTTCGCGCGCGGCCAAACACACGCACACGCGTGCACAAATACAAAGATCCCACCCGTATAGCCTCAACAGACTATAGGGTCAAATGCCGTTAGCGAGTAGCACCTATGAAGGCCGACACGCCACACGAGGAGGTGGGTGACCAGCACCACGCCCGGATGCACACACACACACATCGCCCCTTCATCCATCCATTGTCAGAAACAGCTTAATCCTGTACAGGGTTGCAGTGAGCCGGAGCCTATCCCGGCAGACACAGGACTCAAGGCAGGGCTATCACCCAGGATGTGACGCCAGTCCATCACAGGGCACCGGGGGTCAATTTAGTCCGCAGGCCAGATTAACCCACGCAGCTGCATGTCTCTTTGGACTGTTGGTCAGCGTTTATCACGACGTCAACCAAACCGTGACCCCGGTGTGCAACCTGTACGGACGCAACTCAGAAGGAGCTGGCGGTGGTTCGCTCTGGGAGA
>JAZEWU010000008.1:1726073-1748139 GCA_036362915.1 Geotria australis | reverse complement strand
CGGCCATCTTAGGGGACGCTGGCAGATTTTTGCCGCTCTTAACATTGCCAGTTTCACGACCTTTCAATGTATTCGAAGCAGCCTTAATCATTGAATTTTTGTTCCGTTGGTTTTTATCGGTTGTTTTTTCCTTCGCTGTTGACATGCCGTTCTCTTTGCGGCAGATTGATGCCCAAGTTGGCCAAATGGGCCTTGAGGTGCAAAAGGTTGCGAACCCTTAGTCGAGAGGGCATACTGTCCCACGGTCCCTCAGTGACTCAGTGAGACATCTTGTACCCAGAGCTTTAGTACTCAGCACAAGGTCACAAGGTCACAACTGCTCACAACTCACTGAGACCCATACAGTCAGATGCGTAAAGGCACATGCAGATGGACGGAGATAGGGCCAGATCAGGCGCCAATTTTGCAATGTTTTGCAATGTTACCTCCGTATTTCATGGTGAGTTGAAACGTTAACGGGTTAACTGCATCGCGTTCCACACTTCTTATCTTTAAAGTAGGGATAAAAAGTACATTTGATAAATTCACTGCAATGTTTATGGCTGTGTTTCATTGCTCGTGGTGTATGCATTATTATATGCACTGTACCATAGTGCTGGCAATAATGCATCCGACACACGCAGTAAAAAAGCCATAAACACCACACAACATTTATCAAATATACTTTAATCCCTACCATATCGATTATTTTGTTGGAAACATTGCAGATAACCCGTTAAATATAGAGGGAATGTAGATTTCGTTTAATCGTAACATTTCGCAGGAAATTAAATTAAGGCTTCGGTAATTTTGTTGAGAATTGCTCTTAAGAGCTGCTCTTTCGGGATAGCCGCATCGAGCGATCTCCCTCTCTCCCTCGCGACGTTTCGCCTCCCACGTGGGAGGCTCTGAAGAGCAACCATCATGAATCTCGTCTCATCTCATTGTCAGAAACCGCTTAATCCTGTACAGCGTTGCGGTGAGCCGGAGCCTACTCCGACAGACACAGGGTGCAAGGTAGGGCTGCAGCCATTATAGGACGCCAGTCCATCACAAGGCACCGGGGGCAATTTTGTCAGCAGGCCGATTAACATACGCAACAGCATTTCTTTGGACTGTGAGAGGAAACCGAAGTGCCCAGCGGAAACTCCACGCGGACACAGGCAGAACGAGAATCGATCCGTAAAAACCGACATCGGTACAGTATTAGCCAGGGCGGCCACCGGGCTGCAACCGCGAACTTCCACATCAAACACCCCGCAGCTTGGCCACATCATCACTTCCCAAAGTAAAGCAGGTCCACGTTCATTATACAGTGTTTGACAGCTGCCACGCAGATGATGGGCCGCAGCGAGTTATGTTGTTGCAAATTGGTCTGGCGCAAAGCAAGAAAAATGGAAGATGATCGGATTTCATACGGCACGCTATTTTGCCTCGGTGCGCGGTTATAATGCCTGAGTCATGGGTCCACAACAGCTGGACAGACCACAACAGACTAAAGGGTTTTTTTTTGCCTTGCGTGCTGAAAATCGTTCCTTATTTAAAATGATGCCTCTATTCGCCAGCGGACTGACAAAAGAGCTTGTGTACAATTGACTTAATGTTTTGTAGAAACTCAGCTGAGGTTTTTCCGTATTACGTTAGGGTGAATTTGAGTGCATACTGGGCAATTTTGGTTTTTTTTCTGGCTTCGACAACTATCAAATGGGCACTAAATCTGAATGTTTTGGCGTTAGATTGATGTGATAGCTCGCTCGCTAATATAGTTACCCTGAAATGACCTCACACCCCAACCTCTCAACTATATGCTACGGGGAAATTACCACAGACTAAATTTTTACGAAATACTGTAATATTAAACACACGGCAATATCCCCCCCACCCACCCACCCACCCTAGATTTTTCTGCGAGGAATAATAAATGATGTAGATAGTTTAATAGAGAATATGAAAAAAATAACGTGGGTTAAAGGGATTTTTTTTATCTTAATCTGACAGAGTAGGTTGTGCTAACATTATTTCAATGGGGAAGACGAATGATAAAATAAAAAAATGTGTAGATTGTAATATCAACAACTGTAAACTGTATTGTATAAACAAAGCTCTTAAATTCTGCAGAAGCGGAGGACCCCGTGTGGAGTATGATTTTTTTTAATGCTTTGGGTTAAAAAGGTTAACGTCGTTACAGCCGCTAGGAATTGTTTATGCTCCGAAGTATTTTGCGAGCAGGCAAGCTGTGATTAAATATTAATGCCGCGGAATGTGGATTGCTAAGATTATTTCTCACATACAAATCTATATTGCTGCCAGTTTTGACATTTATAATATTGCAATAAACCAACACTTTCGAAAATGCCACACATTGTATATGCAAAATTTAGTTTAATATTATTACTGTTTTTCGTTTTCTAATCTCAATCGGTATTTTTATGTCTTTGCCTTTTTTTTCTCTCCCCGCCACGTACATACATTTTTACATTAACCTTTTATGTAACCTTATATAAATTTATGGCTGATAGATGACGTCCTTCTTTGACTCCGCCAATCCACTAGCAGATTGACGTATAAAGCCTGCACACGTTTTTCGTACAATTATAAATAGCAAGCTGGAACATGATAAAGTGTAACATTTATTTTGACTCCTTGAGTTACTGAATGTCACCGTTATTATCGTGTACTGTATTGTAATTTAATTCTACATTTGCTATGCGGTGTCTGTACGAATGGACGCGTGTGCGCGGTGTTAATTCAAAATATTTTATAGGTTTGTAAAAAAAAAACACAATATTTATAACGCTGATGAAAAAAACCACATGCCTAAGACATAAGCCGTATTTTAACAATGATATTTTCCAATTTCAATAGAATTCATACGTAAAGGATTTTTTTTTTAATATGTGCAAAAATAAATAATATTTCGAAAATGATGACGCTGCAGCAAAACAATACGGCATGTCAATAAGCAATTACCAGGGCCCGACTGACACACACGCTCGTGCCTGTGCGTGTACGTACGCACGGCGTATTAAAATTGTATTGGTCTATGCATATGCATAGATACAACACACAATAACACAGAGGCGGCACGTGTACGCATCCATTGCTACCGCTTGACTCAGTTTTCTGTCTCCCCGTTGTTGATATGCCGTTCTCTCCACAGCTCGGATTATTAAAAAAAAACACAATTTTTTTTTTTTGTTGATGATTTTCCGTTCTCTGCCGTTATTGACATGTCGTTCTCTCCGCAGCTTTGTGTGACCCTCGGGTGAAAGGCGCTATATAAATGCTATTATTATTAATGCACACGGGATTTAGTGACACGCAACATGCACACCGCACGTGCAATGTTGCACACGCCAGGTAAGTACGCCGATGTGTGCAAAGCAAATTACGACACATTGTTTTGTGGCCGAGAGAAATCGGCCGTACATGCCCTGCGCGTTTCCCTGACTTGCAGCGTTATATCTGCCACTTTTATGAAACGGCCCACTAAATATGTCACCCGTGTAACAGAGCCAGCTGCGATGCCAACGAAGATAAAGATAAGGGTTTGAATTATCAGATAGGCACACTTAACAATAAATGATTTATGAGCCCGGCTTCGGTGTTAATTATGCGCTTGTGTGTTTAATAAGACACATTTGCATAATGTATGCAAATTGCAGAAAAAATGCTTTGCATGTTCGTGCGTGCGTGGAGTTTTTGGTGCACCGCGGCGCGTGTGTGCGTGCGTGCGTCTGTGTGCGTGTAGAGACTCTGCGCCTTTGTGTTCCCTGCAGATGCGTTTCTGCCTGCGTCTTTGCTTTGTGTACTTACGCATTTTACAACAGCGGTTGCTCTCTTACCCCGGGGCTGAGAAGGCACGGTCCTTTGATTTGTTAGAAATAACACGGCACACGCACACACGCGCGCGCACATATGCCACAAATATACAGCTCGCGAACACAATACAATGCACATATGTACTATATCAACAGGCACTGCCTGGGAATTTTTAAATCAAGAATTCTTGGCCAGAAGTCCAGAGAGTGCAGTTGTCCGCTGCCTTTGTTCACAAGCCTCAGTAGGAGCCCAATCAAGATTGGTGAATTAATATGGCCCGTCTCGGTTTGGACTGTGCCCAGGTTTCCACGTGCGTTGACGGGCATATACTCTGTAGACCGTCACGATGTTAGTGATCGCTAGGACACTCGGATTTCAATGCGTAGGGCGTCGGTTCGATCTCAGGTTGCGGCGGTTAGAAAAACGAGCAAGTTTCTTGAAACACCACAACTCCACTTCTGTCCGCCGAGCAGTGCGAATGGTCGCAGCACGGTATTATTACGGAAAAAAAATACCCCGTGAGCTTGCAAGCTCTGGAAGCGGAATTTTTACACGCATAGATTCATTCATTCATTGTCAGAAACCGCTTAATCATGTACAGGGTTGCGGTGACCCAGAGCCTATCCCGGCAGACACAGGTCGCAAGGCAGAGCTATACCCCGGATAGGACGCCAGTTCATTATAGGGCACCGGGCACAATGTAGTCCGCAGGCCAATTAACCTACGCAGCAGCATGTATTTGGACTGTTAGAGGAAACCGGAGTGCCCGGCGAAAACCCACGTGGACACGGGAAGAACATGCAAACTCCACACAGAAAAACACCCGAGCCAAGATTCGAACCAAGGGCGTTCTTGCTGTGAGGCGGCAGAGCTACTCACCGCTATGCCACCATGCCGCCCTGTATGAGATTATAAACAAAAACAGGCATTTTTATTACCCACCCTAACGCAATCAAGGCCACAGCAATGTACGTTACCTTCACCCTTATCGTACTTCTTACTGAATGGAAAACTTGTCACATTATGGAGCAGACTTTGACATATCAGTGCAATAAAGGAATTCAAAACAATCGGCATACTTTTGTAAATCCACTACCGCGCCCCCGTGCCGCCCGCAAGAGTATGATCCTGGCTGAAAAAAAAACCAGGACAGGTTGCAACCCTATGTGTATCCGAACTATTTTAACACCACAGTATAGAGTTTCAATATATTTCACAAGGCTGATAATCCTTTATTTAACGGAGAAGTTGGTAGGTCAGCTATATACATGGTGTTGGCGCATGCATGCAGACCCTTGCTGGTCGATTTCCATTGAAAGTAATTTATAATTGCCCAGAGACGCACACAAATAATCAGGAAAATAATCAATGGCAATCTCTGGAAGCAGAAATATAATTCACACAAAGAGCTGTTTGTAAATTGGAGAAATTATGCAACGGACAAAAAATGTGTGTACATTTACCAGGACTTAAATGATCTCGTGAAAATAATGGTTCGTGACAATGTTTGAATTATACATGGCATTCTTGTGAAAGGAAGTTAATTCTTCAGATATGTATGTGTTTAGCTTCTTAGTTATTTATTAACTTAATACACAGTGGTACAGTATAGCTTCAGGAGGGATTAAATAGCACTTATTCTCGAAGGCTCCTCTAAAAGAGGCCTATTGATTGCACAATAGAACGAATCCCGGCTCGGGTGCCTTTCTGTGTGGATTTTTGCATGTTCTCCCCGTGTCCGCGTGGGTTTTCGCCGGGCACTCCGCTTTCCTCCCACAATCCAAAGAAATGCTGCTGCATATGTTAATTGCCCCGCTGACTAAATTACCCCCGGTGGCCTGTGATAGCCTGGCGTCCCATCCTGGGTACACCCCTGCCTTGCGGCCTTTGTCTGCCGGGATAGGCTCCGGATCATCGCGACCCTGTACAGGATTAAGCGGGTTTCTAACATTCAACGAATGATTGAATTTCGACACGGTACAATAATGACACTTAGACTCAACCCAACACCGCCACCTACTGAGCAAAATTTCAAAACTGTAAAGACGTGCCATTGGCTTGGGGTCGATGTCGCAACACTAACACCACTGTACCTACAGTACCAAGGGCTCTGTTTCTGGCGTGTCAACTCCACGTTACCGCGCCGAGGCCCTGTTGGATCTTTACATTGTGAAAGTCCTTGCGGTGTGAGGGTGACACCATCCATCTTTAAAGCACTTGTCCAAACACGGACTTTGCACCTCAAGGTACCGTAGAAACACTCGTATCGTCACACGTTACCACGCGTGTTAAAGTGCCGTCAATGTACGTACTGTAACAAATCCATAACATTGTTTATCGTCATCATCATTGTCAGAAACCGCTTAATTCCTGTACAGGGTTGCTGAGAGCCGGAGCCTATCCCGGCAGACACAGGGCGCAATGCAGGGCTATACCCCGGATAGGACGCCAGCCCATCACAGATCACTTATTATAAGGTCAGCTAATCAATGCTGTCAAAGCTTTTAATACACTGCACTGTATGTATCGCATTGCAGATTGCCATGTTTGTTCTTCCTCGGTGCACTGCAGCCTTTAATAACGTTACTAAATTGATGTTGGTTTGCACAGCAGGATTGTATGAGCATTGCTCTCAAGAGCTGCTGTTTCGGGATCGCCATTCCGAGCATTTCACCTCCCACGTTGGACGCGAAACGTCGCAGAGAGGAGGCACGCTCTGCACGACCATCCCGAAAGAGCAGCTCTTGGGAGCATTTTTTCTCAAACATTTTCCTCACTAGGTTTTCGCCGGGCACTCCGGTTTCCTCCCACCGTCCAAAGACATGCTGCCAGGTCAATTGCCGTACTGACCAAATTTCCCCAGGCGCCCTGCGATGGACTGGCGTCCCATCCTCGGCATTCCCCTGCCTTGCGCCCTGTGTCTGCCGGGATGGGCTCCAGCGCACCGCGACCCTGTACAGGATTAAACGGTTTCTGAAAATCTACGGATGGATGGACTTTCCTCACTGATCCGGTTACCAGGGTGGAATGCCGTTCACACATTGCACCCCTGCGTCGTTGTACCCCCCGGGTCCACAGGTTCACGCCCGGAGCACTAAACGATTTCCCAACCAGCCGGGAGACTTCGACCCGGTTCGTCCCAGAGAAAGGCCCCCGTGCCATGATGCTTGGATCGGGCGCTGCGTGGCTGGCGTCGCTGCTGCTGCCCCGGCTCGGACGCGTTCCGTCCCGCGGCATCATCGACATGTCGTACACGCAGCACTTCACGGACGGCGGCGCGCCGCTGCCGCCCTCGCACTCCAAGCTGGTGGTGACGGAGCTCGGCACCGACTTCGGCAAGGCCGTGAAGCTGCAGCAGGCGCCCGTGCCCAGTCCCGACAGCGACCAGGTTCTGGTGCGCAACAGGTAATGGAGGATCGGTGGTGGGAGAGACGCCGCTCGACGGCTTCGCTGCGACAGCTCGGGCGCGGCTCAAGTTTGTATCATTATTAACAACGAGATATGTTTGTGGGGCGGCACGGTGGCGCGGTGAGCAGCGCTGCCGCCTCACAGCAAGAAGCCCCCGGGTTCGAAATCCCCGGCTCGGGGGCCTTTCTGTGTGGAGTTTGCGTGTTCTCCCCGTGTCCGCGTGGGTTTTCGCCGGGCACTCCTGTTTCCTCCCCCAGTCCGAAGACATGCTGCCTCTCGGTTACTTGGCCTGCTGACTATTATGGAATGGCGTCCCATTCTGAGTATAGCCCTGCCTCGCGCACTGTATCTGCTGGGATATGCTCCTGCCCCCTTGCGACTCTAGAGACGATTTAAGTGGGTACTGGATAATGAGTTAACGAATTCCTTCCATCCACACTTTGCCAGCCTCTCCTCATCCCGTGTTAAATTAGTGAGCGGTGTTAACTCCAGTCATCGCATTAGTTCTGGTCGATGACAACCCGGTGGGATCTTATCCGCGTATCAGTGCTCCGATTAATGTCATCTTTCTCTTAGCCCGCTTGTCAAACGCGGTGCAGCATTTCGCGAAACACTCTCCGTTATTAAGTATAAGAATTATACAATTTATAATGCGCCGTGAAAATAATGCGCCGTGAAAATTCTACAGGATCAAACAGAGACTGATCATGAATGAACGAATGCTGTTGGCCCTACCTGGCCCTGAGCCAGATTTATGTGCTTTGCAAGGCCTGAGTTTCAAGGGTTATTTTTGACTCGGTGGAAAACCGCCCTTGCTAAGGGTGCCCCCTGGCTGGCATAGTTCAGTTGTACCCCTGGAAAAAGGTCTAACAGGCTAATGCAGTGTTTCTAAATACAGCGGTCCCTCGCTTTACGATATTTACTCCGACCTAGAGGGTATCTTTGACCTGCTCTTATGCAACGATCAGATGTCTTGTGGGGGTGGCACGGTGGCGTAGTGGGTAGCGCTGCCGCCTCACAGCAAGAAGGTCCCGGGTTTGAATCTCAGCTCGGGGGCCTTTGTGTGTGAAGTTTGCATGTTCTCCCCGTGTCCCCGTAGATTTTCGCTGGGCACTCCGGTTTCCTCCCACCGTCCAAAGACATGCTGCCAGGTTAATTGGCCTACTGAGTAAATTGCCCCAAGTGCCCTGCGATGGACTGGCGTCCCATCCGGGGTATAGCCCTGCCTTGCGCCCTGTGTCTACCGGGATAGGTTCCGGCTCACTGCAACCCTGCACAGGATTAAGCGGTTTCTGAAAATGGATGGATGTCTTGTAAGAGGCGGGAGTACCCGCGCTTTACTCCACCCACACGCGACCTGCCAATCTGCTAACCGGTGTACGAAAAAATCCTGCTGGCTTGACTTACGTAGCGTGTTTAACAACTGCTGTGCCAGGACCTCTGGCTCGCAAGTCTAATGTCCTAACCATTTACACCAGGGAAGCAGTGTTGTCGTTGTAGACGTTTAGGGCTTAAAACGTGAGCTTCAGAGCTACTGTATTCTGAAACTGGATATGCGTAATTAGTGGGAGTGCGCATCTGCAACCCAGTGCCTTTAGACGTGCAGATTACGCAGACTTCATCAAGTACACCTGGGTCTCTGGGCAATTATTTAGGATTAGGAACATGAGCCAAGACCATGAATAGACTTCACCAATAAATTAGACTTGGCACTGCATGTTTCGTTGAGTTGGGGGGGCGGCGTAACGGTTAAAGCATTTGCGCTACAAACCCGTTGCCATGAGCTCGATTCCTGGGCATGGCTAAAATCGGTGGCGGGTGATAACTGAACAGGTTACTGGCATAGATGTCAAAAGCCACAATAGTACACTGGAGAAATGGCTTTTGCTGCACTGCCATCTGCTGCCCACCACATAGGCATCCATCCATCCATGGTCAGAAACCGATTAATCATGTACAGGGTTGCGGTGAGCCGGAGCCTATCTCGCCAGACACAGGGCGCAAGACAGCGCCTATACCCAGGATGGAACGCCAGTCCACCACAGGGTACCGGGGACAATTTAGTCCGCAGGCAAATTAACCTATGCAGCATGTCTTTGGACTGTGGGAGGAAACCGCAGTGCCCGGCGAAAACCCACGCGGACACGGGGAGAACATGCAAACTCCACACAGAAATGCACCCGAGCCAGGAATCAAATCCATGTGCTTGTTGCTGTGAGGCGGCAGCGCTACTCACTCCACCACCATGCTGTCCACGTTTACAATATTATATAGCCGCTTGGATATTCCCAATTTTCTATATATGCCATATTATATTTTCTGACTTTGGGCGCCGTGGAAAAAAATCCTGATACACTCAGGGCACCATGAGCAAGAACGTTTAGGCACTGTATGCATCCATCCATTTTCTAAACCGCTTGTCCTGGTGAGGGTCGCGGTGACAGCAGTCCAAGGAGAGTGGACCAGACATTCCTTTCCTCAGCAACAGATTCCAGCTCGTCCTGGGGTGGGGATTCCCAGGCGTTCCAAGGCCAGCCGAAGGATATAATCCCTCCAGCGTGTTCTGCAATCTAGTATAAATCATAATATAAAGCCCTTTTTTCAAAATACTGCCGGATGAGGGCCCTCTCCATGCCACGCAAGTTACGCGAGTTCATTATCCGAGCCTGGCTCCTAACGCGGCGCGGTGCCCTCCCGCCCGCCTGCCCGCTCGGTGCAGATTCGTGGGCATCAATGCGTCGGACATCAACTTCTCGGCGGGGCGCTACAACCCGCGCGTGCGCCCGCCGTTCGACGCGGGCCTCGAGGCGGTGGGCACGGTGGTGGCGCGGGGGCTGGCGGCGAGCGAGACCGTCTCGCTGGGGCAGCCCGTGGCCTACGCCGTCGAGGGGGCCTTTGCCGAGTACAAGGTGGTTCCGGCCGCGAGCATCTTCCCGCTGCCCGAGGTGCGTCGTGCGCGCGCGGTGCGGTGTCGCGCGTCCGCAAGCAACCGAACGGTTGACCCGCCAGCACTCGGCTACGGTGGTGACCTCGCGTTACGGTGTTAATTCGTTGCGGGAGCGCGCACGGTAACATGACACCGTCGTAGAGCGGGACCGATATTTTCCGCTGTCGCCGCGACCCTCACCGGGACAAGCGGTCTAGGAAACGGACGGATGGGTGGCTAATACACATCTATCTAAACGCAACTCCAACCCTGTGCGTTACATTGTGGCCGAAAGCCGAGTACCTAACGCCGCCGGCA
The DNA here is from genome assembly GCA_036362915.1 of Geotria australis. Classification (NCBI taxonomy): domain Eukaryota; kingdom Metazoa; phylum Chordata; class Hyperoartia; order Petromyzontiformes; family Geotriidae; genus Geotria; species Geotria australis. The sequence goes on along the minus strand of JAZEWU010000008.1, from coordinate 1,737,686 downwards.
CACGTATCGTAACGCGAAACCATCGTAAAGCGAGACCGATATTCTCTGCCGTAATAATCCACACCTACCTGCCTGTCTATTCTCAACGCGACCCCGGAAACCCTGTCCCCCGTTACGGCCCCCGCTCCGCCAGCTGAAAGCCGAGTACCTGGCTCTGCCGGTGAGCGGCCTGACCGCCCTGCTCAGCCTGGAGCGCTGCGCCGAGCTGCGCGCCGGCGAGTCGGTGCTGGTGACGGCAGCGGCCGGCGGCACCGGCCAGTTCGCCGTGCAGCTGGCGTCGCGCGCCGGCTGCCGCGTGCTCGGCACGTGCTCGTCCGACGAGAAGGCCGCCCTGCTTGCCGCGCTCGGCTGCCAGCGGCCCATCAACGTGCGCAAGGAGAGCCTCGCCAAGGTGCTCAAGCAGGTGAGGGGGATTTGCGGAGCCGCGCGGACGAAAGCTCCCGGTTGCGGGGTTGACTTGACGTGTCCGCGTTGGTTTTCGCCTCGTAGGGGATCAAGGTAGAAGCATTCACGTCGCGATCCCTGTCAAGTAATACCAAGTATTACTCGAGTCACCTAGGTCGTAGCGCATCGCGACGACTGCTATCCCACCGCTTGACGCACACACATTTAGCCACATAAGGTGTACATTAGCGAAAACACGAGGATTTTGAATGATTGCATATGCCTATTCCCACATCATTAAAAATGAACGCGCCATTACAGCTCTTCACTTAATGCATTCTGCGCGCACTTAAAATCCCCTTGCAGGTGAGATCTTAAATGGGTAATTATCCCAGTATGAAAGGCGGCAATGCCAGATGCATTTCGTTTGTCTTGAAAGAAACTAAAACTGGATTGGAAAACAATGTGGCATTAATATATGTTTTTAAATAGCTTTCCTTTTTAGAAAAAAAATTACGTCCATTTTCAAACCTTTCATTATAATCGCCTGCGATCTTGCTATTGCGTACATGCTCATAATTGGCATCAATTAAGTAAATATCAGCCATTCTGAAGACATCAATGGATAAAGGTTTCCCCAAGCAAATCTTTTGACATTACTTCACCACACTGGTCAGGGCGGATTGGTGACTTGGGATGTAGCCAGGACAGGTTCTGCTATCACTGCCAACTGAACTATGAATGATTTCCGGGGTGCTTTTGCTTTGGGTGGCAGGATCGTGCAGTGGTAACATCTGCGCCTCACAAAAAGAATGGTCTTGCCCGAGGCGGTTCGATTCTCGCCTCGGGCGCCTTTCTATGTGGAGTTTGTGGGTTCTCCCCGTTCTGTGTGAATTTCCTCCGGATTCTCCAGTTTCCTCCCACAACTTACAAAAAACACCCATTAACTTACAAAAAACACCCATTCATTAAATGGCCGATAACATCATAATATATAAGACGCAGTGTGCGGCAACATGTTGACGCTGACAAACCGCCTGGCTGCCTTCTCCACGGCTTCCTCGGTACGCCTCCGAGTCGTTCTCTCGCCGCGCGTTGTAACTAGCCATCCATCCATTTTCTAAACCGCTCGTCCTGGTGAGGGTCGCGGTGGCAGCAGTCCAAGGAGAGTGGACCAGACATCCCTTTCCTCAGCAACAGATTCCAGCTCTTCCTGGGTGATTCCCAGGCGTTCCCAGGCCGCCCGGTATCCTGTGATGGACTGGAGTCCCAGATATAAATCGCGTTTATTATTATCGCCCTCTTGTCTCCCCGCTCCACTCAAAAGGAGTGCCCCAAGGGCGTCAACGTGGTCTACGAATCGGTGGGCGGCGACACCTTCGAGACGGCGCTCAACAGCCTGGCGGTGGGCGGCCGCCTCATCATGATCGGCTACATCGAGGGCTACCGATCCGATTCCGGCGCCACAGCCGCAAAACCCAAACCCGCCGCGCTCCTGCCGAGCGTCCAGGCGCGCCTGCTGGTGAAGTCGGCGAGCGTGCGCGGCTTCTTCCTGCCTCACTTCGTCGCCGAGCACCGCGCCGGGGTGGAGCGGCTGGCCGCGATGGTGAAGCGCGGCGAGCTCCTGGCGACGGTGGACGGGGGCGCCGGCACGGAGGGCGGCGCGTTCCGCGGCCTGGGCGACGTGCGCCGCGCGGTCGACCACCTCTACTCGCGCCGGAGCCTCGGCAAGGTCGTGGTGGAGCTGCCGGATTCGCCGCCGGCTAGGCTGTAGGGCCGGGCGGTCGGTCGGTCGGCGGGCGGGCGGGCTGGTAGGGTGCGGTTGCGGGTTAAGGGCGGGCAACTCTGGTCGCTCGCCGCGACCCTGTGTGTACAGGATTAAACGGTTTCTGACGATGGCTGGATACTCTGTCCGTCTCTCTCGATCGCTCGCCGCTTCAAAGATCTGTGAGACGTGAAACAGTCGGTCAGAAAACCTTCCAGAGCCACCATTTTGAACCGGTGGGGTGAAAAGTGGTGACGCTGCCGAATTTGCCCGCGGGCAAGCTGTAGCGGGCAGTTTGTCAATGGGCAGGTAGGTTGCGGTGCGGTAAAGGGTGGGGACTCTGTCTATCTCTCTCTCTCGCCACTTCTAAGACCTCCGAGACGTGAAACAGTCGGTCAGAAAACCTCCGACAGCCACCATTCCGAACCGGTGGGTCTCGCTTCATCAGTGAGCTACAAGCTTCACCTAGTGGTCCTTGGCGATCACACCCAAGTGGGCCCTGAGGTGCAAAAGGTTGAGAATCCCTGCTTTAGAGGCAAATCTATAGCTCCTTCTACTCGAGGCTTATCCGCCAGCAGTGGGGTGAGCGAGAAATTGCAGGGCTGCATCTTTACCTTTACCAAGCTGCAGCTTATGCAGGTTGTGGTTGGAACTCCGGAGGGCTTCTGAGTGTTTGGGAAATGAGTGATTTGTGTCGTGCGTGCGAGCGGAAGTAGGGTTGGAGCGGGGAGTGTGGGCCGTGCTGAACTACGCGCGTCATAACGTAATCCTCTCGGAGAGCTTGCAACGCCTGCTTGACACTTGACGGAAAGATGCAACAAAACGTACACCGATGTGTTTGGACAGAAAAGTGAATCCATTGCTTCGTCGTAATTTCAGTGCTGCTATAGCCAATTTATTGTCACACATATTTTGATGCTTCGGCTACAAGAATCGAACTGTCAACGCCGACTACCAATCTACAGAACAACAATACAGTGGCAGGGTGGTTTCTTTGGTGTGTATGCCAAGCAATCCGCGATGGTAATTGGCTCATTACTCAATATGTAATTGCCTGTGTCTTAACGTCAAACTTGCCTACCGTTTGATTTAGCCAGGGTCTGGCAGTGAATGCCAGCCAAACGCAATTACCAGCGTGTATACAATTAACTAGATAAGGGTGAATAAGCACTGTGATATAATTCGCGAAGAGTTATTTGCTAAAGTGTTTATGACACCTGCTTCTTGAATGCACACCTGCAAAAATACACAGTACGGTGGTAAGCTTTGAACTGCTTACGTACATCATTGCACGTTGCGATGCAATGTCAGAAATTTAGATGGTCTTTAACTGGGACAAGCCAGCAAGACACTTGAAGGTTCACGAGTGGCGTTTGGGAATCCCAATAATAATTAATATTCCCAACTGTCTATATCGTCTTGTCTACCTGGATCACAGTCGGCAAGCGTTATTCTCATTTATTCCGTCTAGTTTGTAATCGTGTTCACCCCAAATTATCCTTAATGGATCATTTGCATATAGTTTGCGTGCCCAATTCGTGCATGTGATCCGATGCAACCATCGTGAGAGCAAAAAAATCCGTTAATCGATACGGAACTAAAATGCCTTGTAGCCTGTGGTGCCCAGTTCAGTGTATCAAGATGATAGGACGCTTGCTGCTTGCAGCGGCTAATTCTCACCAAATCTTCACTGCGCCAGTCCTGCATGGAAAAAAACACACACACGCGAGCCGGTGTTCATTTAGTTGGCATTTTTTTTTTTGCGGAGTCATAGTGTTAAATTTTGGTCGAGATTTAGTCTGTAGATTTAACTTCGTCAACCAATGAGGTCAAAACTGTAGTCCATTCTCTGATAATAAATGTTGGTTTAATAACAATTTAATAGTTTCAAATTTATAACGCGCACATATTCATTCAATGTCTAACGTGTTCATTCCACGAGAGAACGACTCAGAGGCGCGAGGGACGCACATGACGGTTCTACACAGGGTTCCACATACAAGCCATATCTACAATTATGTGGCAGTTTAATTGCCAGATAACCGACTGGATATTTTTAAATTAAGATTGCCAGGGATGATAAGGCCCACTGGAGACCTTGGCTTGACATTGGCGAGGCTAGTCACCATTGCAAGTGTCCATTCACTGTGAAAAAGTGGTAGTTTTATCAGAAGTGGCCCTATTTCGTAGTTTTAACCCCGCAGGGTTTTAACCAATAATGGAGAATATCAGTAGAATCAGCAGACGGTGGCTCGGTTAGTAGCGCTGCCGCCTCACAGCAAGAAGGTCTCGGGTTCGAATCCTGGCTCGGGTGCCATTCTGTGTGGCGTTTGAATGTCCTCCGTGTCCGCTTGGGTTTTTGCCGGGCACTCCGGTTTCCTCCCACATTCCAAAGACATGCTGCTGCATAGGTTAATTGACCTGGCGTCCCACCCTAGGCATAGCCCTGCCTTCCACCCTGTATCTGCCGGGATAGGCTCCGGCTCGCCCCAAACCTGTACAGCATTAAGCGGTTTCCGACAATGGATGGATGGATGGATTGAGCAATAATAATAATATCAATTTATATAGCGCCTTTCACCCGAGGGTCACAAAGCGCTGCACAAGGGCCACGAAGAGGACGGCATGTCAACAATGAAAGAAAAAACAACCAATAAAAACCAAAGCAACAAAAAATAAATGATTAAGGCTGCTTCGAATATACTGAAAGGTCGTGAACTGGCAATCTAAGAGCGGCAAAAATCTGCCAGCGTCCCCTAAGATGGCCGTCACTTCCTTTAAGACAAACAATAGAAGCAATAAACATCCTGACCTGTACTTACACCTTTGTAATCTTGTCTACTCCTGCAATTGTTTCATGCCATCCAGAAAAGGCACGTTACATGCCTGGGAGTTGGTGGAGGTAGGCAGCTCCGATGCTTCTGAAGAAAAAGGCATTTCAATGTACACCATCCATCAATTATCAGGGGGTCAAGGTAGAAGCGTTCACGTCGCGATCCCTGTCAGGCAATACTTGGTGTTGCCTGCGAATTCTACCAAACACTTCGAGGCCGAGCTGAAAGACAACGATGTCCAGAGGCTGACCATCGTGCTTCGAAGAATCGCAAAGAAGAAGATCAATTATCAGAAACCCTCCATCCATTTTCAGAAACCGCTTAATCCTGTACAGGGTCGCGGTGAGCCGGAGCCTATCCCGGCAGACACAGGGCGCATGGCAGGGTTATACCCATGATGGGACGCCAGTCCATCACAGGGCACCGGGGGCAATTTAGTCCGCAGGCCAAGTAACCGATGCAGTTGCATGTCTTGGGCCTGTGGGAGGAAACCGGAGTGCCCGGCGAAAACCCACTCGGACACGGGGAGAACATGCAAACTCCGCACAGAAAGGCACCCGAGCCGGGATTTGAACCAGCTTCCTATATGCTCGCAACCTCTTCCTTGCAGACTGCCCCTTTTGTGCCTTATTTTCGCACTTAATTCCTTAAGTTTTAAGATATTTTTGAGACCGAAACATCTTATGAAACTTACCGGATGGGAGTTCTTGAGCTTCATTTGCCGATGTTTTCAACAGTGTGCTTTCTGCACAATCCGTACTTATTTGCGATGTATTTACGCAGCGGACCCCAGAAGCACAGGGCTGCTGCCCACCGCCATCATCTTTTGAGACGTCGAACTTCAAGCCATCGGCATCTTCAGAGGCTTGCAGAAGGTTGCTGCCATCGGCATCTTCAGAGGCTTGCAGAAGGTTGCTGCCATCGATTAATTTCTTGCAAGACACAATATCTGCGGTCTGTCCGTCGGAGTCTGAATCACAGTCACGCTTTCGTTTAGGATACATGTCGTCTCTTTTCTTACCGGTAATAGTGTCCCCAACTTGCTTAAGCGCTTTAGATTTTCTCGCGAGTGAGGTCAGCCGTCGAGCAGCGCGTTTCTCGGTTTGTGTCGCGTTGCGGTGAAGCTGACTGCGTTTATTTCTCCCCAGTTTTCCAGCCGAGTTGTGGACGTTTTTGACGGGGACGGACCGAACGCTCTCGCTCAACCTCGCTTTCTTACGACCTCCTGGCGTGAGCTCCTCGAGATTCCCGGCCTTTTGAGTGCGGTAGCCGGTTTGCAATTTGTTGCTTGGCGCGGAAATCCCACCTCCTTTTTGACTTAACACCGTCTTGGTGAGGACCACCGAGCACTCTTGTAATTTAATTAGCTTTTTTTGGGCTGGTTTTTTGCCATCCTTCTCTGCTTTGATGTTCAACTCTTGCTTAAGCGCACCGTTACCGGTGCGCAGAGATCTGACCGGCTTCTTAGTGCCTGCCACGTCTTGATGCGTCACATTTCTGGTTGTGGAGACGCCACCGGTGCCTCCAGGCTGAGCATCAGCATCGCGTTCAAGATGCTTGCTCTTGCACTCATATTTGGCTCCACGTCCCTGCTGCCTCTTCTTCACACCGAGTTTGTCGATCACCTGTTTCGATGTAGGCCTTCCTTTATCGTCGTCTACGTCAGTCTCGCTGTTACCGCCTTCCTCCTGTAGCACCTTTCTCTCTCCGGGTTTTTTGTTGAAACGTTTAACCGTTTGCTGACGAGAGACGCTCCCCCTAGCAATCACCGTGGATTCTTTTTTTGGAATTTCCACGTGAACGCTGGGTTGGTCTTTTGTGCCCGTCGAATGGTCATCGAAACTTGCTTTCTTCTCCATAACCGTTGTAATAAACAATGTATCTTCGTCCTACGTGAAAAGAATGTAAATAGGAACAAAGAAGTTGTCAAAGGAGGTTTTGAAGGAGAAAAGACTAAAGTAACGTTGCATAAAAGCCAAGTATGTGGACTGGGCACATTGTCGGGGGTTAACTCTTGATAACAAAAGCTTTGAAAGGATACTGGGCGAGACCAACAGGCGGAGAATGTTAAATGCTACCCAACAACTTCAAGATGGACAGGATGGAGTGAATTTCAACCAAGGAGCTACCTACCGTTGCACAAAGGCCTAATGGAAAACAGGCATGCTTTGGTTAAAGCCATGGACATATTAAATGTACGGCCCTTTTGGTCAATCCACTGCTGGATGAGGACCTCCCCACGACCTGTAGAAATCAGTGGTTATTTGCATGTTGAAGCAGTTGTGGGGAGCGGTAGCCCAGTGGTTAGCGCACTGGGCTACGAATCTGGCGACCCGAGTTCGAATCCCGCTCACGGCCAACACCAGTGACGATTTTCTGAAACCGGTCCTGAGCCTCCCCTAGGTCGACTCAGCCTCAAATGAGTACCTAGTGCGGTGTGTAAACATCGCCACTAGGGAGACAAAGGCGGCCGGGCGTGGTGCTGGTCACCCACCCCCTCGTGTGCCGTGTCGACCTTCATAGGTGCTCGCTAACAGCACTTGTCCCTACAGTCTGTTAAGGCTATATAGGGGATCTTTGTCATCTTTGTCTATAGTACTTTTACAATGGATTTTATGGGAGCCTAGAACTGCCCACCACAACGTAGCCCCCAAAAAAATCCCTTCGAGAACTTGTGAGCTATGATCACTCATCCCGGCACTATTAAACCTTGAGACCTGACAAGATTGGCAACAGGAATCCCGCAAAGAGCTCGCAAGGTCACTGGGAAAACAAATGTCCTCGCGGCCACCGATGCTCACGCAAAAAAAACAAAACACGGCTTCATCACCTTCAGCACGATGGGCTTGGGGCACTCACGGAGGCAGTGTCTGATATATTTCGGCAGCCCGACTGTACGGCAGCCGCAGCCGCAGCAATAATGAACGTCGTGTAACGCCTCCGACGCCAGACCGTACACCACCGAGTTGGGTTTTTTCCCACGCTTCTGTGGATATTCAAACGTACACACGGACGCGAGTGTGAAGGGTTATAACACGTAGGTTTTCACGGTGTTACCTGCGAATTCTACCAAACACTTCGAGGCCGAGCTGAAAGACAACGATGTCCAGAGGAGGCGGACCATCGTGCTTAGAAGAATCGCAAAGAAGAAGACAGCCAACTAGGTGGGGCGACCCGGCGTTGCCCGGGTAAATTTGATCTTAACAGAGGCACCGCTTATCGTAACTGGGGATTGGAATAGCGGGCCGCTTATCCGAACCAGGTATTGTAATTGCGGCGGAAGTGGTGCTTATCCGGACTGCGGATTGTAATAGGTGCGGGCTTGAGTGTAATGGCGGCGGGTATGGTGTGAGGGGGCGCGGAAAAAGTGGTCTTGGACGGCCGGGTTGGCGTCTCGGCGCGCGATTTGGTTGGGATTTGGCGGAGTCTATCCCGTACAACCGCACAGGGCCGCTTATCCGGACTGGGAATTGTAAAAGTGAGTTTGCGTGTTCTCTCCCCGTGTCCGCGTGGGGTTTTCGCCGGGCACTCCGGTTTCCTCCCACAGTCCGAATACATGCTGCTGCATAGGTTAACTGGCCTGCCGACTAATACCCAGGATGGCGTCCTATACTGTGTATAGCCCTGCCTTGCCCCCCCTGTGTCTGCTGGGATGGGCTCCGGCTCGCCGGCAATCCTGTACAGAGAAACTCGACAAAAAACCCCACGCGGACACGCGGAAAAGATGCAAACTCCACACAGAAAGGCACCCGAGCCGGGATTCTAACCCGGGTTTTCTTGCTTTGAGGCGGCAGCGCTACTCACCGCGCCACCGTGCCGCCCTATGGTTCGAAATAACAATGGTAAATGCCACTTTAAGGTGTTTCTCGTGAACATAGAAACTAGTGCAGTACTGTAAGGCCTGGAAGCGCCACGTGGTCGAACAATAGAAAACATTTCTGCTAAGTTCCTAAGAACATTTCTCACACCCTACATCTATATACAATCCATGCAATGTTACAGCCGTCGTATTAGAAAAAAAGAGATATACGATTATACATTTCGGTTATAATGGCGAATTTTTACAAACAGTTTGCAGACACTTACGTCCATCACGCCAGCCGCCATGGCTTCCCGAGAAGAAACGACTTGTATTAAGGACGTCACCACCGTCTATCGTCGTCACCGTCAGCCAGGATCAATCAGAATCCACTGGTCGATAAAAGCCCTCCCATCGCAATGCTTCCCGCGATCCCATAGGCTAATCCGCCCAAACGCTTTAATCCAACCAACGCGCTTACATTGTGAAAGAGCTTGCAAGCTCAGGGGGTATTTTCTGCTGTGATCATAAACATCCTGTCCATTCAAATAAAGTATAAAATACAAAGTTTTTACCCTAACCGGCACTTTGTATTTTATACTTTATTTGTAACAACGGCAAAAAGCGTCCAATAGCATCCTGTCCACATTCGTTCATTGTCAGAAACCGCTTAATCCTGTAACAGGGTCGCGGTGAGCCGGTGCCTGTCCCGGCAGACACAGGGGGGGACAAGGCAGGGCTATACCCAGGACTGGACGCCAGTCCATCACAGGGCACCGGGGGCAATTTAGTCAGCAGGGTAATTGAACACCTGGTCCCGCTCCAAGCCAAAGAAAACCCGGACCGGATTTTAGATCTGGTGCAGTGTAATAATGTACCAGTGAGTGCCAAAGAAAACCCGGACCAGATTATAGATCTGGTGCAGTGTAATGTACCAGTGAGTGCCAAAGAAAACCCGGACCGGCTTATAGATCTGGTGCAGTGTAAGACACCAGTGAGTGCCAAAGAAAACCCGGACCGGACTATTCAAAACCTGGTCCCGCTCCAAGCCAAAGAAAACCCGGAGCCGACGAAGCGCCACGAAAACCTGGAACGCGTCCCAAACTCTGAGCGAGCCTCGGATCCGGATCGGTCGGAAACCGGCGGGAATTCGTGTGGGCCGGAAAACCCGGGGCGCGGATCCGGCTTTTCGGTGGTGCGGGCGGTGAGGCGGGTGTGCGGCGCCCTGTCCCGCTCGCTGCCTCCCGCACCGCCTCCTCACACCAACAAGGTGGACTTCGTCACGGGACTGCTGGACGAGGTGCTGGCTCAGGGGGACACGCTCGGGGGCGACGGTGAGCTGGCGGATGAGGAGGAGGAGGTGGGAGGCGGAGGTGGCGTGTTGGGATCGGGAGAAGCTGGATGGAGGCGCTCCCCCACCCCCCTCACCACCACTGCCGTCAAGCTCACGGTCCAATGCTAGGAGCACGCATTTGACACGCATCTTGCTGGGTCAGGTTCGATCGTTTGGCTGCCATTGTCAGTAGTCTCGTCCATAGGCTACGTTGCCTTCTCGAAATGTGTCCTGGCCAAGGCCATCACCACCAAGCTTCACCACCAACTCTGCTATCAATTCGCGTGTTTGTTGTGTCACAGGAATCCTATAAAGAGCTTGCAAGTCACTGGATATTTTTATGCTGTAATAATAAACACCTAAACATCTATCACCATCGCAACCACCAGCGTTTTAAATTAATCCAATACTGTAATCGCCTTCAGCAAAAGCAAATAATCACGACTGCCATCCCATCCATCGCCACAAGCACAACCAATTATTTCTGCTCATAACAAGTCGGTGATTTCTTGCTGAGATGAGCATTGAGACGGAGCTCGTTACCTGTTTTACAGCCCTGGGCCAGGGGTGGGAAAAAACAAATTTCTATGGCGGGGCGGGTCTATCCATAGGTCAACCACTATCGACTTTCACACAAAATGGTAGGTATTTTATCGACCCCCAGATGCTGGGCCGAGTCAACCCCAACCAGGACCTGAACTAGCAACCTTTACACTTGCGAGATGCTCGCTCTACCACGGCATCACCTGGCCAGTTACCGTTCACAATGACCCTGGCACCAACACCAAAAACCACGTGTTGACCCAACCATAAGTAGGTGAGAGAACAACGCCGGATCGATTAATCGAATGTCGATTACGGAAGACTAAGTCGGTGTTTTTCGATTCGTGTGTTGCGTAATGGCGTCCTGGTGAGGCCCGCAGACACTAGATGCCGCTACATTCGCCAAGCACACCCCTACAGCCGCAGCGCATCATAAACTTTGTACCGAGCGGGATAAGGGCGTTTACAGGCGCTGGCTGCAGTGTTTAAAACAGCAACAATCACAAAGCCGTAACGATCACAAAAAACACTTCAATTACAACCACAAAACAACACCCCCAATACCACAACAATATAATCAGGACCACAACATTCAGTGACCGCATCGAAATAATACTGCAATATAAAACTGACCATCATAAGCACCACGACAGCAATCACAACCGCCACAACAATCGTGCGACAGATAATGCCAGCCACAATTACAGGCCATACATAGATCGCAACACAATTTCAAACGCCACATTGAATAACAGTCATGGACGTCGTCATGAACCGCAGCACAACATTCACAAGAACCATAACAAGTGTGAGTGCGCACGTGCACGGAAACATTGGTGTCGTGTCTGTGTTCCCCCTTTCTTCGTCATATTTCAAACCTGTGTTGCGCCTCACACGTCGTAGGAAACAGATACAGTCGCTGCTTTTCTAAAACGTGGATGATAATATGAAGTGG
>JAZEWU010000008.1:1712841-1725214 GCA_036362915.1 Geotria australis | reverse complement strand
TTTCGTTGTTGACATGCCGTCCTCTTCGCGGCCCTTGTGCAGCGCTTTGTGACCCTCGGGTGAAAGGCGCTATATAAATTGAATTATTATTATTATCCTATGCAGCAGCATGTCTTTGGACTGTGGGATGAAACCGGAGTGCCCGGCGAAAACCCACGCGGACACGGGGAGCGAGAACATGCAAACTCCACACAGAAAAAAGGCCGCCAAGCCGTGATTCGAACCCGGGGGGACATTTCTTGCTTTAAGGCGGCGGCGCTACTCACCACGCCGCCATATTTATATATAATGTAACATTCCTACATGATATATACTCACAAAGGCTGGCAATGATGAACCCAAACGCTGCAGTTCTGCCACGTGTTATAAATAAGTTATACAGTCCTGTATTGATGTGGAACACTGCTTTGTCTGCGCTCTACTACCCAACCTCTGCAGCTCAAAAGACCTTGCCAGAGTTCAATAAAAATTCAAACAATTGCGTAAAGAAATGGTAAACTGTAAGAAGAAGAAGTCCATCCATCCATTTTCAGAAACCGCTTAATCCTATACAGGGTCGCGGTGAGCCGGAGCCTATCCCGGCAGACACAGGGCGCAAGGCAGGGGAACACCAAGGATGGGACGCCAGTCCATCGCAGGGCACCTGGGGAAATTTAGTCAGTACGCCAATTAACCTAGCAGCATGTCTTTGGACGGTGGGAGGAAACCGGAGTGCCCGGCGAAAACCCACGCGGACACGGGGAGAACATGCAAACTCCACACAGAAAGGCACCCCGAGCCGAGATTCGAACCCGGGACCTTCTTGCTGTGAGGCGGAAGCGCTACCCACTACGCCACCGTGCCGCCCCGAAGAAGAAGTCCTGTATTGTTATGGAGCTGCTTTGACATTTCTAATCCACGAGAGGGCACTACCCCTCCGCTCACAGGAAGGAAGGTTGGTTGGGTGGAAACGTCAAGTAAGCTATGTAAATATTCGTAATTCTGCCCCCATGTTGAGCGTTGATTTCCGGACATTCGAGCCAGGCCAATCCTGCCCGAGTTACAAGGCGTGGCATTGAGTGAGCTCATTGCTCTCCAAAGTGTGTAACACACTTTTACCTCACACAACACACACAACGCACAAGACTGTGTGTGCCAATCGTATGTAGGTGTGAGCGTGTGTCTGTCTGTGTGTGATCTCCAAACGTGTGTAGTTTGAGCGACTTCCCAGCACAGTGACACAACGATTACAATCTTCTCCACTCGGATCCGAACCAGAAACAGCAAGGTGAGCTGTCTGTCTGTTGTTATACCCCTGCTTTTGTGTGTGTGAACGATACAGTACTGTACAGTGCTGGTAGCAAACAACGCAGTAAACCCGCATCGTGTCTGTTGTCAATTTGTGAGTTAAACAGGAACTTTAAACTGCGGTGGTTTGAGGCAACGCAGTCTTGCTGTGGAGCAAAGTAGGTATTGCTCTGTTTTACAAACGTGTTATCAACTTAAACTTTACGTCGAGACTAAGGTCGTGGTGGCGGGGAGCGGTGGCGCACTGCTTAGCGTTTACGAATCCAGCTGAGCTCCGGGAATGTGATTTCCATCCATCCATTGTCAGACACCGCTTCGTCCTCTACCGGAGCCCATCCTGGCAGACACAGGGAGGCCAAGGCAGGGCTGGGACGCCAGTCCATCACATTTACGCTCACGGCAAACATCAGTGACGAATGTCCCAAATGGTACTGGTGGGAAACTGCCCCCCCCCCACCTTTAGGTGTGCTCAGCCTTAAATGAGTTCGTATACCAGGTGTGTTCATATTAGCACAAGGGAGACAAAGGCGGCCGGGCGTGACGCTGGCCTTCGTAGGCGCTCGCTAACAGCACTTGCCCCTTAGTGTGTTAAGGCTATACGGGCCGTATTAAATACTGTATTGGTTTTTTTAAGAAAGCCACAGGCTCGTTGGTCCAGATGTCTTGTGACCCCCCCGTTTGATCAATTATTTGACAAATTCCCACGGTGTGGTGGACTGGCGTCCCATCCTGGGTGTATTAGCCCTGCCTTGCGCCCTGTGTCTGCCGGGATAGTGCTCCGGCTCACCGGGGACCCTGTACAGGAGGGATCAAAGCGGTTTCTGACCATCGACGGATGGTGTTGTCCACACGGTCGGGTCACAAGACAAGTGGACCACGCTGTACAATGCGTTTGGTTGTGAGTCGGCGTCGTGACATTGATCAGTGACAGCGTGAGAGAAAGGCAGTGAGACCAGAAGTTGTGTGTTTGGTCGGGTGGTTGGTGGTGGACTTGCTGAAAACTGGTTCCAGCGGTGTCAAGATCGACCGCAGTGGAGGAGGTTCGTGAAGGACGCTACTGGGCAGTCAGAGGCAGTCGCTCACAACAGCGAGCCGAGCGCCGAGCGGCCAAAGCACAGCAAGTTGGCACGGTAGGGCGGAGCTCAGGTGGTGCATCTGCCAGTCATCTCGGTCAGGCAGCCCATGACACCTGGGTCTGTCCTGTGACCTCCTGTCGGCGAGCCTTCGACACTTCACGTGACAGCCTCAATAATAATAATAGCGTTTTATATAGCGCCTTTCACCCGAGGGTCACAAAGCGCTGCGCAAGGGCCGCGAAGAGAACGGCATGTCAACAATAAAAACAAAGGAACATCCATCCATCCATCCATTTTCTAAACCGCTTGTCCTGGTGAGGGTCGCGGTGACAGCAGTCACAAAGGAACAAAAACATTTAAATGATTAAGCCTGCTTCGAATACACTGAAAGGTCGTGAAACTGGCAATCTTAAGAGCGGCAAAATCTGCCAGCGTCCCCTAAGGTGGCAATCAAGAAATACATGTGATGAGATGTGGTGGCAGTCTTACCACCCTTTCACGTGCCACTTATGACTTAGCAGGGACTTACTAGCACCACTGACTTGTACGATCCGCACAAGGGATGAGGAACCTTTTCTTTACAGAACGATAAATAGGACTTGCAGCTACTACTGGCAGGCCATGCATCAATGCAAACCTCAACATTATCTCATTGTAACTTGAAAGAATACTAGGGGTCGTAATTTATCTTAAGAAGTGCTCTTTTCCGGACAGCAATGTGAAGTGTTCATCCTCGCGACGTTTTAGTAATTATAGCTAACCTTTATTTTGACATCTCGGCGAGCGTGCTAAAATTAGAAACATGGTATTGTCAGGTCAATGGTATTCCCCTAGAGTATTCGATGAGATTTTTTTTGGGTTAGGCCGCATAATTATCTGACCAAATGTGCGTCATAGGAATCCCCTCCCTACGCTAGACAAACAAATTATGTTTCACAGTTACAAACGGTTAACTGATGCCCCAGTTATTATTGTTTCAGCTAAACAACAATCCTCACAATCATTTTCAGCAAATAAATATGACGTTTTGTTTACAAATCGTGTCAAACATCATCAGGACAAAATCCAAAGAGACTAACGCCAGAAATAATCCAGGTTCTATAGTCTTTCGTGGATTGTTAGATGAAACAATACTACATTGGCTGTTGGGTGCTGGAGGGTTCTTAATGCGACAGATTTTGTCAGATCAGTGCGTGGTCTAACCTAAAAAATCCATTATCAATTATAATGTTGTACTGATTGAGGTTTTCACGGCTCGATTCATGATGGTTGCTGTTCTTTCGGGACAGCCGTGTCACTGAGCGATCTCCATCTCTCCCTCGTGAAGTTTTGCCTCCAACGTTGGAAGCATTCTCCGGCATTTATGATGCGTGTCTTGGAAAATTCTGCGTGTTAAGCTTAGAAGCTCACTTGCAGTGACGGATAATTATCAATTGTGGGACGTTGCGACGTGGTAGGCCTCACATTGCCACAAACCGTATGAAACAAGTTGCCAGTTTTTATCTGTTTTGTCACAAAAGTTGCCCCCCACTTGATCTATACAAGTTATGGGTAATAGAAAACAAAATGCGAGGTCTGTGGATAAATTAATTGGAAGAATACGGGACGTAAATATCCCTCCCGGATTCGTCACAGCGTCACGGTCAAGAATAGCTTTATTGAATTTCTGGGCCAAGGCCCGAGCGGAGTTACTCATCATCACTCGTAAACTGAGACGCACAGACGCGCTCGTGTTTTATTCTCCGCTCTCATCCAGGGGAACCACCGCTGGCGCTCGGATTTGCCGCATCTTCCCCGCGGCTCCTCGCTAAAACGCGTCAATGCAATCATCCCAACGGCACGCAAGACAAAACGGAGACTTGCCGTATTCACACGGCACCGTGGATTTATCTAATTTTGAGACTGATTTATGGTGAACGTGCCTTTGGCAGATATGTTTCGGTTCAATGACAACGTTCTTACTTGGTGTCATTGTAAATCAATTCGAGGCACCTATTATGACCATTCATTACAGTTGCTTCCTAACCTGCACGTCTCTCACTGTAACAATGGTTTCCAGCTTTCAAATCATCTAACCACAATTTAACCTGAACATGGGATCTTCCCAGGGTGTAATTAATCGTACAACGAACCATCAATCCCAGAGGTCCACTGGTTTGACCTCCCTGCGTGGCGGTTAAAACAGTCAAGATCATTTAAATCTCCTCCGCCTCTGTCCACCCAGCGTTATTTATTTGGACGCAGCACAGTCTGTCGATCGACGCATGTCGCGTATGTTGGGGTAAAGTGTGGGTACTCCCTCCTTTCGCAAGACGTCCTCTGGCCAGAGTGGAAGAATGTCATAATTCACTCTCAAGGGGGAGGCTCTTTTGCTGTGGAGAGTCGTAAACAAGCAAATTGCAGCGCTGCACCTTTACTTTTACATTCGCGGTCATTCACTCATTCATTGTCAGAAACGGCTTGATCCTGTAACAGGGTTGCGGTGAGCCGGTGCCAATCCCGGCAGACACAGGGCGCGCAAGGCAAGGCTATACCCAGTATGGCACGCCAGTCCGTCACAGGGCACCGGGTGGCAATCTACTCCGCAGGCCAACTAACCTACGCGGCGGCATATCTTTGCTACTGCGGGAGGAAACCCCCCTGAGCGGCCCGACAAAAATCCCACGCGGACACGAGGTGGGGAGGGGGGGTGCGTGGTGAGAGAACGTGCAAACTTCGCGCAGAAAAGGTCCCGTCGCGGTAAACATCTATCAATCAAGAGGTTCGGCCTTGGGTACACGGTGTCACTTTTGAACCGCGCGCTTCTGCCAGCGAGGCTGCCGCCGCGGCTGCTGTTGCGGGCCCACGGGAGCGTAGATGAGCGAGCGATAGGTTTGTGGCGCGCGGTCATTTTCGACGCGTTTCCCCATTTCGCCGGCTGTTCCGGGCCTCCGCGGAGTTCTTTTTCCGCGTCACCTTTTCATCCGTCCCGCCGCTCCCCGCCAGCGCCGCCCGCCGCGTTGACGCTCGCGCGAATTTTGTTTTGATTGATGAAATTCCGCGTGGAATATCGTGCTCGTTATTCCCATTTTATCAGGTGCGACCCCCCACTCCCCCGAGACCTTTTCATGAATCAGATGGATTATCCACGGTGGGGGCGGCAGGTTTTGTCCGCTGTTGTTTTGTCGTCGCTGTTAACGAACGTCCGCGCGATCGACCCCCCGGGCCGGGATTAACTGACATTGCCTGCATTGATACTTGCGCTAATTCGCGGCACGGCGGTTTTTTTACGAGTGAGATTTGTTTCTTCTCTCCTAAGGAAAGTTGACCGTGATTAAAACAGCTAAAGGTGCAATTCTACAATTGCTTGCTCTTCCCGTTGACGGCTGAAGGCCCCCTCCGCTAGGGGACTTCCTAGAGAGCTCCCAATAGACGAGATTATTGCGTTCTCTAACATCGTTTGCCAGAAGTCTTGGAAGAGTGCCGAGACACTGCTCCACCGCAGCAAAGCGACAAGTCGACCAACTTGGTATACTGATGTAGCTTTTCACGGTTCGGCGTGTGATGAGAATTACTGCCGAGAGCTGCTCTTTTTCGGGGTTCCGTTGCACCCGGAGAAAATGCGCGCGTTACAAAAGTAGATTATTATTATTTATACTCCTGGTTAGATAGCGGCAGGGAGATTCGAATAAACTTCCACGCGCCGTCCAAACTGCCGTGCCAGGAGATGGAATCGAACCGGTCACCTCTAGTTCCCAGGTCCAGCTTGCTAAACATTACACCGCGGCAGCATTCGGAGGCTCCAGGCTTATTCGTTTGCAACCTCGAGTAAACAAACCATGAATTTGAGGGCCATTAAAGCAGTTGCATAAATCTTCCCGTAAGTAAACATCGCCGTGATGCTGGTCTCGGAATAGCTAATGTATGCACATTATACTCTGGCCTCCGGTGACTGTGAAAAATGAGGAACTTTCCCGTTTTATGTCTTGATTCACCTTAAAGGCGAGGGGGGAAATGCCGTCTTGGTAAATGGCTTTCACTCCTAATTGATTGCCGCGCAGTCTTATCCGTTCAATGTGCCATACAGTACTTTCAACAACGTGATATAATGCGGGGCCCTGACTTAGTGTTTTGCTTTTTCACGATGTTCACATTTGCCTGTGCATTTGTAAACAGGTTTTTTTTTTTGCGAAAGCCAACATTGCAAGCGTTCTCATTCATTCATTCATTTTCAGAAACCGCTTAATCCAATACAGGGTCGCGGTGAGCCGGAGCCTATCCCGGCAGACACAGGGCGCAAGGCAGGGGAACACCAAGGATGGGACGCCAGTCCATCGCAGGGCGCCTGGGGAAATTTAGTCAGTACGCCAATTAACCTGGCAGCATGTCTTTGGACGGTGGGAGGAAACCGGAGTGCCCGGCGAAAACCCACGCGGACACGGGGAGAACATGCAAACTCCACACAGAAAGGCACCCCGAGCCGAGATTCGAACCCGGGACCTTCTTGCTGTGAGGCGGAAGCGCTACCCACTACGCCACCGTGCCGCCCTGCAAGCGTTCTGTTTCTCGTATATCTACGGCGGCCGCGCCGCCATTTCAATACCCAGTTAGGACAAGGGCCGCAGCTATTACAATCCCCAGTTCGGATAAGCGGCCCACTACTGCAACACCCAGTTACGATAAACGCCGCCTCTATTTACTTATCCCCAGTTACGATCAAATTTACCCGGGCAACGCCGGGTCGCCCCACCTAGTTTTAAATAAAATGTTCATGTAATCTAGTAAGTGCGGCTTTTTGTGACGAGATGTGTGATTGCTTTGACACCGGGCACAAGGCTCAGGCGCGTCTCACTCTCCTGCACGGTAACGCAGTCGGTAACATCTGCGCCTCGCAGAAACAAAGTCCCGCCAGAGGCGGTTCGTTTCCCGCCCTCGGGTGCCTTTCTGAGTGGAGTTTGTGTGTTCTTTCCCCCTGTTCCGCGTAGGGTTTCCTCCTGGTTCTGCCGGTTTTATCCAACAACTAAAAAAAACACTCATTAATCAATTGGCCGATAACAATATAATTTATTAGAAAGCGGCATCTGGCGGGTTGGCACTGGCCGACCGCCTGGCTGACTCCCCCCCTCTCTGCGTTTTCCTCGCTACACCTTTGTATCCTGGGTCTCGTCCATGACCAGGCATGGAATTTTCATGGCACCTAATAATTTGTCTTATTCTTATTTGTTTTTTGTTGCTTTGGTTTTTATTGCTTGTTTTTTTCTTTCGTTGTTGACATGCCGTTCTCTTCGCGGCCCTTGTGCAGCGCTTTGTGACCCTCGGGTGAAAGGCGCTATATAAAATGCTATCATTATTCTTTTTTTATAATCCCAAAAGGAAGGTTTGTTTATGTTGTTGTTGGCTAGTGTTGGTACTCTTCCGTGTGACATCTGGCCAGCATTGAACCGTCGGCCATAATACCCTCCGTGTAGGAGGGAGGTAGAGCTCCACCTACTGAATGCCCTTTGATCGATGGTTGCTCTTCAGAGCTGTTCTTTCGGGACAGCCGTGTCACTGAGCGATCTCCATCTGTCCCTCGCGACTTTTCGCCTCCCACGTTGGAAGCAGCATCATCATCATCATCATCAACCTACATCAGTGAAATGCCCTTTCACCAGCGGCGCCACGAGCGAGCAATCGCAGCCCTGCACCTTTATCCTTTTTCAACATCGTTGACTGCGTGTCGGATTTCTTAAGGGATTATTTTCTCATCATAAACGTGGGTGGACGGCGGCGTGTGGTGGGATCGTTAATTACTGGAAAGACCGTGATGACCGGCTGATTACTTTCTGTTGGTATCGCGGTGCCGCACCGCTGTGATGTCTGATGAGTTCACGCGCCGATCCGTGACCCCCGTGTGTGTTGTGCCGACGCTGTGGAGGAGTATTCTGAGAGGGACCAGAGCCTTGTTTACATTGAGCCCTCCTTAATCAAAGATGTCCTCTTGTATTACCACTCCCCGCGACATCTCGTGTGAACCTCCTTAGCTCCCTCACACCCCCTGCTAAGTCCTCCACAGGCGATAATAGGCCCTTGGAAAATAAGTATTGGCTCCTCGAGCCTTGTCTGGCTTGAAAATCAAAAATAATAATAATAATTTTACATTTATAACGCGCACGTATAATAATAATATAATAATAGCATTTATAGAGCGCCTTTCACCCGAGGGTCACAATGCGCTGCACAGGGCTGCGGAGTGAACGGCACACCAACAACGATAGAGAACGGAAAATCAGCAAAAGCATTTGTTATTTGGGTTTTTTTTTTATATCTGAGCTGCGGAGAGAAAGGCATGTCAACAACATCGAGACAGTTCAACTGAAAGTCAAGCAATAGCGATAAAAATAATGGTTCTTTATCATCAGCAGCCATGGTCAATCCACTGCTGAATTGATAACTTCTCCCGCCGGTTGCTCGATATGTGATAATCCACCCAGCTTCTACGCAGGAGCGAATTACTCAACTGGGATTATACACAGTGGTATTCATCACCCCCTACTGGCAGAATAATGCCCCAAGTTGCTCTTCCAAATTAGACTGACCGTAGTCTCTTGAGCTCTCACCCGGTTAAACTACTGTATATAAATCAAAGAAAAATAGGGCGGCACGGTGAGTAGCGCCGCTGCCTCACAGAGAGAAGGACCTGGGTGTGATTCCCGGCTCGGGTTACCGTTGTGTGTGGACTTTGCATGCTCTCACCTAGTCCGCGTATGTTTTCACGGGGCACTCCGGTTTCCTCACACAGCCCAAAGACGTGCCGCCCAGGTTAAATGATCTGACTAAAATTGCCTCTGAGTGCCCTGCGATGGATTGGCATCCGATCCTGCGTATAGCCCTGCCTTGCGCCCTGCGTCTGCCAGGATAATAATAGCATTTATACAGCGCCTTTCACCCGAGGGTCACAAGCGCTGCACAAGGGCCGCTGAGAGAACGGCATGTGAACGACGACAAAAAAAACTAATAAAAACCAAAGCATCAAAAATAAATGATTAAGGCTGCTTCGAATACACTGAAAGGTCGTGAAACATTTACACTAGGGAGACAAAGGCGGTCGGTCGTGGCGCTGGTCACCCACCCCCTCGCGCGCCGTGTCGACCTTCATAGGTGTTTCGATTCCCTGTACGTCCTGTACACATGGTAGAGTTGACAAATAAACTTGAATTGAATTGAATAGGTGCTTCTCGCTAACGGCACTTGCCCCTACAGTCTGCTAAGGCTACACGGGGGGGGGATCTTTGTCTTGCGTGTCAGGCTGCGAGTATCACACGTGGCTGTAAAGGCTGAGTGGCTTACTGGCGCGGCGCTCCGTGAGATGTTTTGAAATGCGGACAGTTGCCGCACAACCCCCGTTGCGACTTTAAAGTCGCCGTGGTGCTGGATTATCTCCGCGCAATAACACCGCGGACATCCGCGCCAAGTAAACTCGTTAATAACAAATGGTGATTTTGTATTTTTTTTTAAAGCCTGTAGCGTAAACAGTGCCGCAACCGATCGGAGATGCAGTAAACGTTAAGGCGTTACTGAAATGTACATTTTCTGCATTAATGTGTAACGCTACGAGTGTCCATGACTATATCACCAAGAGTGTCATCATCATTATTATCAGAAACCGTTTAACCCTGTACAGGGTCGCGGTGAGCCGGAGCCTATCCCGGCAGAAACGGGGCGCGAGACGGAGCTATAACCGGGATGGGACGCCAGTCCATCGCAGGGCACCGGGGGAAATTTAGTCAGCAGGCCGATTAACCTATGCAGCAGCATGTCTTTGGACTGTGGGAGTAAACCGGGGTGCCCGGCGAGATAACCCACACGGACACGGGGAGAAACCAAGAGTTATTATTTATTTCTTACACTTGCTTGCCCGGGAGAGAGCTTCACCGAGTCTCAAGACTCAGCAGCGTCCTGGGCGGCACGGTGTCTATGCGCTGGTAACATCTTTGCCACGCAGAAAGACAGTTTGATTCCCGCCCTCGGCACCTTTCTGCTTGGAGTTTGTGTGTTCTCTGCCGCGGCATTATCATAATATATGCGACGCATTGTCGGGTGGGTTGGCGCCGGCCGACCGCGTGGCTGCCTCCCCTCCCACCTCTCTGCGGCTTCCTGCGGTGCCGTGGGACCTCTGGGTGCTATAATGATCCTGTCTCTGTTAATTGCAGATGTAATTGGAGCGGTGTCTTTGACGAAGACTCCACCGTCGGAACCTCCCGGGAGAGACTGGTGGCAATTCGAAGCGTTGCCTGCGAGCGCCGATCGATGCCTTCCTTGGGCCCCAAGTGGAAAATAATATAGAGCGCCTTTCACCCGAGGCCAAGCTGAAAGACGACGATGTCCAGAAGCTAGCCATCGTGCTTCGAAGAATCGCAAAGAAGAAGACCCGAGGATCACAAAGCGCTGCACAAGGCTGTGGAGAGAACTGCATGTCAATAACATCAAGACAGATTAACTGAGTGTCACGCAATAGCGATAAATTATAGGACATAAAGACAACAGGAAAATAATAACAATAATAATAAATGACGGCGCTTTAAAAAAAAAACCACACCGACAGAATAACCACGAGAAGAAGAGGAACGCGACCAAGCCCCCAAATCTTATTCCACTCGTTCATTTAGTAAGGACGGATGCGAACGTTATTTAATCGCGGCAGGGAATTGCGGGGCTGCACCTTCGTCCTAATTGCCGTCACCCAGCCTGCGGACTGAGCGCGGCTCGATCGAGGTTCCCGCGCGGTGACCCGCCGCCGCACCACGCGCGCGCCTCGTCTCACCTCTTTAAAGATTTTACACAAAGGCCCCTTTTAAGAGCCGAGTAACATGTCACGCGGCCCCAGGGGGGGGGGGATCGTTAACAATTTGCCACCGGCTGAGATAAACTAAAAACCGCCGTTCCGCTCAAAAGCGCCGTCGGGCGAGAGAAGGGGTTAATCGAATCGCCGGCGGCTAGCGGTGAGGTTTTTTTTATTTTCTCTTATTTCCCCCCCTGTTGAATCGGGAGGGCGGGCGGGCAGGCCGACGGGAATAGGGCACTCGGCGGTGGTGTGCCGCGTCGCGGCGGGTACATTTTGAGGAGAGGAGAAGGGGAGGTGGGCGAGGGAGGAGGCGGCACACGGGGCCGGTGGGATGTGGGTGCGGTGCCGAACTCGGCGCGAACAATGACGGCCGAAGCGAGAATCTGGCACGAACGCCCGTAGCGAAACGACGACGACAACGACGACAACAAACCTCGCGCTCGAACGTCAACAAATCGTCGCCGCGACGACAATCGCTACCCGAGCCGCGGCAGGCGCGTGAAAAAAAACCACACCACACGCACAACCCGCGTCGGCGAAATAAGCGGGAATAAAAACTAAACAGAAAAAAGAAAAAAAAATCTCCGCGCGCAACGGGGGTGGGCGAGGCGGAGTTTAATTCCGAGGCGGGATTTGAACGCGCCGCGCGAACCGCGACAGAGAACGAGGGAGCGAAAAAAAAACCCGAAACCCGGCCCCCCGCCACCCGCGCCGTATAAAAACCATGATCGCGCCGAGCGAGGTCGGGGAGGCGGCAGCCGCGATGCCACGCGGCTCGGGCCAGGAGCGAGCGCGCGCCGCACAGCGCGAGAGGGTCCACCAGCTGCGGCGCTGGGCGCTGTACGACAAGGAGGAGCAGGCCAAGGGCGCCAAGAGGAAGCCGAGCGGAGCGAAGCGGGGGGCCAAGAAGGGCGGCGCGCGCAAGGGCACGGACGGAGCGCCGCCCGGCCTGCGCTTCACGCCCAGCGTCACCCTGCTGGAGTCGGCGGCGCGGAACGACATCGAGGAAGGTGAGCGAGGCGTGCCAGTGGCGTGAGGCGGTTTGGCGATGCCACCGGGGGAGCGACTCCGACTCCTTGATTGTATGTCCCCCCGAGACTCCAAGTAATACAGGGTCTGGTACGGAGAAATGTGAGAACTTTGGCAACTAGCGTTCATTCGTGAAATTAGTTGTAAGGCAGTAGCTACAACGCGTCGACCGGTCGTC
>JAZEWU010000008.1:1665185-1689429 GCA_036362915.1 Geotria australis | reverse complement strand
AATAATAACCATCTATCCAGCGTCTAGCCAAGTCACTCTCACCCCTAATTAGGGCGCCACCGTAGGCAGTGATCGACCTCTACGGAGCGTGAACTGGGATGGCGGGACGCACGCAAAAGGGGTGACATTTGACCGGCGCCGATCCCAGTCCAGTTCCCAAAGTGTCCGGCCCGCTGCGCTGAGTTGTATCGATCGAGCGGGACAAACATCGCGCGTGGTTTCTCCGAGGTCTCCCCCGCGCGTGCCTCCGGCGGTTCGACGCCATCACCGCCGTCACCGCCGTCACCCACGCACCTGACCTGTGACCTTATCCTCAACCGCCCCCCACCCACACCCCACAGCCCAAGCACCCATTATTCACACTCCTCCTCCGCTGGTGGAAAACCTCTCGCTCCAAATCCACTCGCTCTGCCGAAGCACAGCATTAAAAGCCACAGACCAACAGCTGGAGTGTGTGTGTGTGTGTGTTTTAAGAGCCGTTGTTCGTTTTGAGTGACCGGGTCGCGCCGAAGGTCTGCTGAGCCATGTCTTTGACTGCAGACGCTCCGACGGATTCGCAGCTTCGGCTTTTCAGAGTCAGCTTATTTACGAACTCTCTCTCCGTCTCTGTCTCGCCTGCCGCGCCAGTCCCGGATTTGTTTTTCAGGCTCCGGGACAGTCTTGCCGCGGTCAGCGGTTTTTAACTCTTTCAATATTAGTCTGGACAACGACACGCCTGTACCGTTTTTACCGACGCGGAAAGTATATATTTCTACGCTTTTCCAATAACGTCCGACAGCTGCTTAGAGTTTGTTTAACACGCCTGACACACAGAAGAATAGAACTGGCCCAGCAATATCGAGCTTTAACAAATTCAGCCTGATCATATTGGTCTAGAAAACCATAGGCGCGACTAAACGATTTATTTATTTAAACGTGAGACGCGGAATGGAGCTTTGCGTCTATAAACTCTTACCCATAATGCTCCAGAGCGTCGCGCGACAAGGAGTGTAATTTTAGTCAGGTCCGAGTGCCTCTATTTACTTAAGTCGGCATTTTAAACGTTACAGTCGATCGATTTTATATTTTCCTTTTCTTATTCTAATCCAAGTGAATGGCAAAGTGCATTAGCGGATTGGCTCGTAAGTTACGGAGCGGAGTCAGGGATTATTTCCTAAGTGCAGGAAAATCGTGAGTGAAGGTGACGCGAGGAACGGCTGGGGGAGAGTCTGGGCGGCTTGCGACGGATTCTTGCCACCGCGCTCGGGCAGTTTCGGCAAGTCGCTTTGTCGCACTGATGTAGGTTTTCACGGCTCGATTCATGATGGTTGCTTTTCAAAGCTGCTCTTTCGGGATAGCCGTGTCGAGCATTTTTATTGTTTCTAATTTGGTAAAAACCTTTCTCTGCAGGTATTCTGCGTGTTTAACTTATTAATACAGCCTTTGGCTGAATGTTTCCCTTCCACATCATCATGTAAACTGAACCGATTTGATCGATGCCCGGCCACGGTTAACACCGAGCGGCGCTGAATCGGTCCAGGCGCCCTCGCCCCCTCACACGGAAAAGCGTGTTCAAACAACCCCAGAGACAACCAGGCATGGGGGAGGCCCTCAATCCAGCAGTGGATCAGGAGTGCCTCTGAGTCGTTCTCTCGTCGAATGAGTTCCTTCGACAGTAAATGAATATGCGCGCGTTATAAATGTAATTTTTATTATTATTATTTATTAAATCACGCTGGTGAGGTGGAGCGGCGGTGCCGCGGTTAGCTCACCGCGCTGTGAACCCGGCGACCCGAGGGTTGATTCCGCGCCACGTAACGGCAACGTCAACTCTGACCAAAACCCGGACGTATATTATTTTTTATGAGCGACCACTAGAAGCTGTCACCGCTTCGAAAGGTTTCTCGTAGAAATTATTTAAGTGGGTAAATAATGCACTCGATGAATAAATAAGCAGGGACCGCGTGCGCGCTCCGTGTGTTTATACGCGCGAGTTCGTGTCGAGTGTACGGGGTTCAACGAGCAGAGAGGCGCGGCAGTCCACACACGGCACTGTGAACCCGGTTACCCGAGTTCAATTCCTGGTCCTGGCATACGTGAGTCGGGAGTACAGGCAGTCCCCGGGTTACGAACGCCCGACTTACGAACGCCCGTACTTACGTACCGACCTCCGTAAAGCCTAGTATTAAAAAAAAAAATCGAGTTACATACACCAGGAAAAGTTGTTTAGAAAATGGACGGATGGAGTTACATACAATGGTTCGTAGTAACGAACAGGCGGACTGCTTTGCGCGACGTTCAAAACACCGCGCGTTTTCCAGCGGTTCGTCGGCCCGAGGGAGAACAACGCCACGCCACCGTCGCCAAGACAAACATTTTGACTAATTGACGCTTAGATGTGAACCGTCCCTAACCGTTCCGACTTGCGTACAAATTCGACCGACAGAGAGACTTAACAACGGAACTCGTTCGTAACCCGGGGAAACTGACTGCAATATCCGTCCACCCATCCGTTTCTAATGCGCTTGTCCTGGATGAGGGTCGCGGCGGCACGAACGCGCGCGTTCATAGGCGCGAGTTCGTGTCGAGTGTGCACGGGGTTCAGGCAGCAGAGGCGCGGCGGCTCGTGGCAGGTGGATTGGTTTTCGCGCGGAGACGTTTAATTGCGGGACGGACGAGAGAGCCGGCGAGCCGGCGAGCGGTGGCGGAGGGAGCGGTTGCTTGAGCGCATCCTGCTCGGCGTGCCTCCCAGATCGTGCCATCGACCCGACGCTCCCCGAGCCCATGAATAAATTACTCAAAGCGCAAAAACTTGGGCGCTCGCCCGGCCTAAGAAGACGCCGGGGCTTCCTGCCAGCGATGTTGCGTTTGGCGCGCGGCGCCGGCTGAATATGGGGCGGGGGCCTGCCGATCGCAAATGGGACGTTTGTCCGCTGCCCAAAACTCTATGGAGTGGCGCGCGAGAAAGCAATGCCGCTGCATCGGCTCCCCGAAGTGTTTTCGGGACGTGCCATAATTCAGTTCCCGAAGAAGCTAACGGGGCGGAACGGCGGCGCTGCGGGCGGCGCCGCCGCCTCGCGGCGAGACGGTTCGCGGGTCGCGTGCTGTGCGGAGTTTGCGATAGTTTCCTGCCGGCGTCCGTGTGGGTTTTCGGCGCGCGTTGCGGTCTTCTCCCGCAGTCCAACAACAGGCAGCCTGGGTTAATTGGCCAATTAACCCATGCAGCAGCATGTGTTTTGGACTGTGGGCGGAAACCGGAGTGCCCGGCAAAAAACCCACACGGATACGGGGAGCGTAGTCTTGGCGGGATTATACAGCCGCGTGTAGGGCCTACTCTCCCACGCTGGCCTGACGTCTCAGATGAGATAGGAGTACCCACACTTTACCAACGTCGCGCCGTTTGCTTACGCTGCCGCTCGGAGCGATTGAACCCGTGTGACCCCCGATATGGTGCACCCCGCCTGCCGACACCGTGGCAGCATTCAAGCGCCGTTAAATTCCCACAAGGCGGGAGACTCGTTTCGACTAAAGCCGAAGATATTCGATGGGGCCGAATTGTCTTCTCGCTCAAGATTTTAAATTACAACCTTTCGCTGGCATACATGTTCCTAAAAATACAAATTTGTCTCGCTATCTCTCGTATATGAGTCGCATGCGAAAGTAATACATAATTTCCGTAACACGGAGTTCTTTTGGCTGGAACATTTGTACAAGTTTTGAAGAACAAAAAAAAACCCATCTGAGAGTAGCTTGTCTTGGTCGAAAATGCAATTTCACTAATAACTGGGAGCGGCATTCCTAGGTGCTACCAACGCAGATTTGTGATTTATTTCTCGTGCCAGTCCAGCAAATCTGGCCAAAGCCATTCACAGGCTGGGACGGTGAATAAGAAAAATGCGAAAGCTACTTAATGAAATTAAATGGTATGGAATGAGAATATAAATTGACGACATTACCGACGAGGGTAATTTATCTGCGGCGGTGCGGTGGTTTATAGCGTAATGACTTCTGTTTTTGTTTTAATGTTGCAGGTTCACAACCTGTTTAGGGTTCGACTCATCATTTCATGCCCCCTGTGGTTGATAAAATAAGTACCACTTTGTTGAAATATCTACCAGCACTTGCCGCAGGAATGTGGAATGTGAGTGACATCACCGACCCCCGCCAATCACCGCCCGGCCAGCGGTGAATGTACCGGACAGAGGTGACGGTTTAATTCCTGCGACTATCTTCACGTCCTCTCATCGATCGATCGATCGAACCGATAATTCGGTCCAGTAATCGGTGACTTAAATAAATCGGTCCCCGCTTAATCCTGTACAGGTGGGCTCGGGGGCCGGAGCCTGTCGCGGCAGACACAGGGCGGAAGGCAGGCCCTCTGCGCAGAGTGAACATTTAGTCAGCGGGCTAATTAGCATCGAACCGATAAAATCGGTCGCGTAATGGGTGACTTCAAAAAATCGGAGAGCGCAGCCGTGGCACCGTGACACGAACCCACCTGCGACGTAAAGACATTCAGGTGCGTCGACAGGTTCTATTGTACGGCGCGGTAACCTCCTCTCGAGTTGGCCTTAACGAGACGCCTCCCTTAACGAGGTGCGGCGTTCGTCGCGGTAATGGTTACTAAATTTAACTTCATCTCCGCAGCTGCCAGACGGCTTATGCGTGTGATGATCTTGTTAATTAAAAGTTTTCATAGATTGTTAACATTTCAGGATTTAGCTTTTTTTGGCGGTGTCTGTGCGGGCGCTAAGATTAGCGATGGAGGTTTTCACGCCTCAATGTAAGAGAACTGCTTTCCAAAGCTGCTCTTTCGGGATAGCCTTGTCGAGCGCTCCCCCCCTCTCGGAGTCTCAGAACGCCTGACGATGCCTCCAACGTGGGAGGCGCAACGTCACGAAGGAGAGAGGGGGAGCGCTCGACACGGCTGTCCCAAAAAGAACAGATTTGGAAAGCATTTCCCTACACTTCTTGGGACCATATCCGACAGGACGTGGGTGATAATTGTCTTCCACAAATCTCTGCTCTTTGATGTTCTAGGAATGTCCACTGTTGACATGTTCGTCCATGTCAACAGTTTGCCGAAAATCAGTTTGTTCCACTCGTGTAAAAAAAAAACGGATTTTCTTTACGTTCAATCCTGACCGTTTTTTCGATTGTTGCCGAGCTGCGTGCGTTAGCAGAAAAGTGGTTTGGCTTGGACAGAAACGGAGTGAAAGAGATGGCGGCCACCGGTTGAGACGAGCGACGGAGTGTCACCTAAAGCTATGAATACGGCCAAGAGCACGCCGAACCGAGGAGATGGAGCGATGAAATCGGCTCGTGCGGCAGGAGCCGCACAGTGATCGTCACGCGGCTCTCTTGTCTTCCGTTTGGCGCTGTGGCGTGAGCGCTTGACTTTTTAACCGCGTCGATCGATCCGTTACTACGATCGAATTGCGATCGACCGCTCTCTCTCCGCGCTCGATATCTTATCCACGCTGCAGGAGCGTCGCGCTGTCTTGCGCGGCCGCTCTAGAGACACACGTCGCGCGGCCGTCGGAGCAGTGCTTTGTTTTTATCATCGCAGCTGAGAGTTTTTGCGGGATGAAGATTTGTTTTTTTTAAGTAACACGATTTTTTCGCGCGCAGTCGTTAGTGACCTGTCATAAGGGCCGGTCGACAGCTCGCTACAGTTCAAAAGAAGCCGGTTTAAACACAGGCAGCCGAAGCCCAGATTCGAGTCCGAGACCTCGGTGGTTGCCAGATCGGTACTTTGACCCCACCGAGTCTCCAGGTCACCTTTTCGCAGCATTATATCCTCATCAAAATCAGATAAACCGGATACGTCATAGAGACTCACCACCTCCAGCCCCTCTGCCTGCCCTACCATGAACCCCCCACCGACCTCGCGCTACAGGTTCGGGGTCGGAGGTCCAAATTCGCCGGTCTAATCGGGCAGCGCGTGCGCGCTCGTGCACCTTTTCCCGCAGCGAGCTTTTCAATTGAATAATTTAATACAGCGGGGGGGAAAAATAAGAGCGGTATCTATTTCTGCCAAAAAAAAAACCTATATAAGCACGTTCTTCAAAGACCATCTGTTGTCTCGAGACGGGGGGGGTGTGGGTTGGGGGGATGGGGCGCCCCCTAATTACCTGACCAAAACTTGCAACACGTCACTCAAACTCGTCTTTTCCAGTGCGGTACCGAATTACATTTTAACATCTCCATAAAGGTTTAAAAAGGAAGTTGCTTCTTCTCAAGACGCCTATGATGCTCCGGCGCACATGTGTGCTGTGTAAATAGTTAAAACGGTGCGATGGGGGAAAAAATATATAGGTAGTTTATTGCAGAGAGCGAACTAGTGCAACATTTCAAATACAAATTAAGCTTTGCAATCACAGCTCGGCAGAATTGTTAATTACCCGTAATATGCTTTAGTTTTAATATGCTTTAGTTTTTTCACTATGGCAATGCACAGCCTTAATCTTATATGGTTATTTGGAGAGAAAAAAATGCGTGAAATGCTATGTATTTTGGACTATTTCATTTGAAAAATGTGTGCAATGCTACGTGTAAATGCTTTTTTTTTGGTTGATTTAATTTTTTTTGAGAGACGTATTAAGATCTTCCATCCATCCATTTTCAGAAACCGCTTAATCCTGTACAGGGTCGCGGTGAGCCAGAGCCTATCCCGGCAGACACAGGGCGCAAGGCAGGGCTATACCTTGGATGGGGCGCCAGTCCATCCCAGTGTTAAGATCTTAAAACACCAAAATAGACACCTTTTTGCAAAGGTTCTAGTTTGCAAACAGCCACACTACATGCCTGTGGCAAAAACATGCAAACGAATGCTATGACAAATGCATTGTCCTTCAAAGTGATTGGCCCAACACTAGAGACAGCTTTCGTTGCAGCCTAGTCTCAGTGTTTAGCCAAGTGTTGCCAAAAGGCAAGCACGTCTCTCATTGCCAGAAAAGGTAAAGCCTCATATATTTTACATTATTTGTACACTGGCAAAAAAGGTGCCCATAGATTAAATTAAATGGTGCGGCGAGTAACCGTCAGCGCCGGGGGAGACAAACGCGGGGTTTGGGGGGAGGGGGGCGATCTTTGTGGACGCTCGTTGAACAATATCCTAAAATATTCATTAATTCATTATCGGTCCCACACTTAATCCTGTATCGGTATGCTTGGGGGCCAGAGCCTGTCGCGACAGACACAGGGCGCACGGCAGGGCCCCGCTACGCAGGAGGGGATGCCAGGCCATCGCAAGCCACCCGGGGGGAAATTTAGTCAGCTAATTATCACAGGCAGCGGCAGCGCGGGTAGACGGATAGATGTTTATTATTGCGACAGAAAATCCCCCGTGTCTGTCGTTCAGTCGTTGGTCTCGTCCACCGGCCGCCGTCCTGCGGTAGCCAGTACGCGACGTGGCCAAGCCAATTACCTCTTTGCACATAACTCTTTCCCACACACATGATCAGTTTAACATAATGAACAGGAAATAAAGCGACCTGTCGAGCCAGGTTTGCGTAAGGCGCGCGTTCGCCCTGGCCCCCCCCCCGGCAGGGTAAGAAAATAGGGAAAGGGCACCGCCAATTTCCTCATCCTAACGCTCAATACAAAGTCTCCGATTCGTATTTATTCTTTAATCCGCGCGTATCCCTATTTCTGTCCTTCGGTATAAATCCAAGCGCGGCGCCTGCATCTTTGCGCCGTTTTTTTTTTATTAACGAACGTATTTATTCTTCCCGTCGCCATATGTCCGAGCAGGTGGCGCGCGCTGATTGTAAGCCCTCCTCTTTAGGAGCAGTCGCCGCATTCTACTTTTTCGCGATCGAGACGCGCTCCGCGGTCCGCGCGCCCCGTCTGCCTTTCCATCGCGTCGTTTTGATGTCGGTTGCGCCGCCGATAAGACGCCGCGGGGCAACAACGCCGTTCGTTCGACGCTCCGACGGAGATCCTCGCTCGCGCGCGACCTTTGCCGTTGCTCGCGCAAATAAACCAAGGACATCAAAAGTGAACGCAAGACAATCGCCCGTCAAAGGGACTGTTCGGTTCAGATGACGGTGACCGCTCGCTGCGGGCGCGATGGTTTAAGGTTGTGTTTCCTCGCGGCACGCACGCCGGAGCTCGGTGGTTTTGGGTGGCCGCGGAGTGGAAATGGGGGGGCGGGTGCCGTTGCTCTGAGGCTGTGCGGCGTCTTGCGCTATGGGCCCTGAGTAGAATTTGCAGCCTCCTGGCCCAGAAATAGCCGCGCGCCACTTTAGCAGTCACATTCACGCTCCAGCGGCGCTGGGTCACCCCGAGAAATTATTCCACGGCTGGCTGAACTTTTGCGAAATTAAGTTTATTTATATGGCGCGTTATGGCGTGGCATTGGACATGCTTGGCCCGGCGGTTGCTCTCGAGCGTTATGTCTTAGTTAAGTCTCTTACAGATCTTACGCCGAATTCATATTTCTCTCATATTAGCGCTTATATTTGTTGACGTGTGTATTTTTTTTTTACATTTTCCAACTGTGCTTGTATTTTACGCGCCACGAAGAAGGACCATTTCCAGAAATGTCGCCTGTTACGTGTCGTTGCGTTTAAGGCCGCGACGTTATTGACGGATGTTTTTTTTTACATTTTCCAACCGCGCTTAAATTTTACGCGCCGCGAAGAAGGACCATTGCCATAAATGTCGCCCGTTACGTTTAGTGTTATTGACGAACGTGCGGCGTTTTTGTTGTTGTTGATTGCGCTTGTGCACCGCTGCCAACGCAGCAGCAGCAGCACGACCACGGAATGATTTGTTTAAGTTAGAAAAAAAATTCCCGCGTTAACTCTGTCCATCTGTCTGTGGCCCGGGGGTCACGATAATCCTCATAAATATGATCCAATGTGAATTTCATTTTAGAAAGAATATTGTGTTACTATGCAGTATTACCATCTATAAATTCGGGCAAATTGATCACGGGGGTTACCCAAAACCTGGCAGCGATTAAACCACAGCGGTAATAGAAAAGTATCTTTGGTTAAAGCGATGGCAGCACACTGTGTGCTACGAGACCATCATCTCATTGGTGGGGCTTTCAATTAGTGTAAAGTTTTTATAGTGAGTTAAATGATTCCCGTGACAAACACGTGTTGGAAAGCGCTACAGAATCCGTGCGTATGCAATCAAAACAACAATGTTTTTGTTTTAGCTTGTCCTGTGGAGCTTTAATAAAAACACGAACGACCTGTACCAACGACCCGGGTTTGAGGCCCAACACGACGCCTTGCTGTATGGAGTTTGTGTGTTCTCTCCCCCTGTTCTGCCTGGGTTTCTTCCGATTTCCTCCCACAACTTAAAAAAAAACACTCATTCATTAACTGGCCGATAACATAGTAATATATAGGATACAGTGTGTGGCAATATGTTGGCGTCGGCAAACAGCCCGGCTGCCTCCTCCACCTCTCCGCGGCTTCCTCGCGCCTCCGAGTCGTTCTCTCTTCGAATTAATAGGTTCGACATCGAATGATTATGTCCATCCATCCATTTTCTAAACCGCTTGTCCTGGTGAGCGTCGCGATGGCAGCAGTCCAAGGAGAGTGGACCAGACATCCCTTTCCTCAGCAACAGATTCCAGCTCTTCCTGGGTGGGGATTCCCAGGCGTTCCCAGGCCAGCCGAAGGATATAATCCCAATATGTGCGGGTTATAAATCGTAATTGTTCATTATTACAAGCATGGTCTTGTAAACCCGCACAACATGACAATGTTTTCATTCAGCAGTGGGTTTTCAAGAGGGGCTGTTCTCGCGTGAGAGTGAGTGTGTGCCATTTCGAGAAAAGGCATGACATTCAAACGGCGATGTACGCGCCACTTCCCCCAGGGAACTGTCGCAACACCTAATACACGGGAGATGAAATATGCTATCAATGCCTGCAGAAGCAATTAATACGTGAGTAATTACTATGTAAGTAATTGGCTTATGTAAAGGTTTCCAGGTGTGTTTTTGTAGATGCTCTTTTTTTTTTTACTTGAACGGAGGTGCATCACATTTTGGAACTTTCAATTAGTAAATGTTATGTTCATTATCAGTAGATGTTTGTTATTACAGCAGAAAATACCCGTTGAGCTTGCAAGCTCTTTACGGGATTCCTGCGACAGAACAAACATGGGCCAATCCTGGCAGACACATGGCCACCCTGTACATTGGCAGTAATAATATGCCACCATGCTATCCACACAGGACACCCTAAATACCTCGCATCACCACTCCGGCCGCTCGCCCCAACACAATCCCGCACTCTACGCAGCTCATCACGGCACCTACTCCACGCACCGCGCTCACGCAAAACCTTCGCACAACGCCGATTCTCGGTCGCGGCACCCACAACCTGGAACAGCCGGCCATATCTTTTACGCCTAACACAGTCCCCCACAACGGTCAAATTTTTTTTTAAAAGTCACCTCTTCACCGACTCACAACAAACCGGCTGAGCCAGGCTCCGCGCCTCCGAATCAACGGGTGCAACGCGCCCGGAGAATATGCGCGCGTTACAAAAATATATTATTATAACCGCCCCCTACTGGCAGACTAATGCCCCAGGTCACTCTTGCAAATGAGAGCTTCTCAAACATAACGAACTCACGAGGGATCTGAGTGAGCTCGCCGAGTCAGGCCAAAGGTGTGTTTCTGAATGTTCACGTGTTGTCGATAGCAAAGTCTTACTTTGTCTCCAGACGGATAAGCGGTGTTGAAGTGAAGGCAGTGTTTTTCACTTTAAGGTCATTTGTCTCGGCAGGTCATTATTCACAGGAACGTGTTAATAATTTAGGAAAACGCAACGGGGCCTGGAAAATGTTTTCCCGGGCGATTACATCTGAACGGTCGCCGGCGGCGAGGTATGGATCCTTGGTCACGTGGCACTGCCGGGATTCGTTTTTATCACGCGTAGACACGGTCTGCCGTGGAGTGTCACAGTTAGCGGTGCTTACAATCCAGAGGAGTGGCGGCTCGAGCTGAAAAACAACGATGTCCGAAAGCTCAACAGATGCCAGAAGCCCTTCAGTCTGGAGCATGAAGAGATGCCATGCCCGCCCGCCTTTAAGGCCAACACTGACTATTATATCTCTAAATGTTGAAGGGCTGTCTGCGACTAAAGAAGAACTTGTTGCAATGGGAAACTGTCATATAGCCATCACGCTTCGAAGAATCTAATCGAATTCGAATTATAGCAGAAAAAATACCCCGCGAGCTTGCAACCTCTTTACCGGATTAACGAAAAGTACGCCTCGACACCTTGTTTCCCGAAGGCAGGAAACCCCCTGCAAGCCACTCCCACAATGTGCCCGGAAGAACGGGGGATAGTTTTCATGCTCAGCGGTTCCGGTTGCTCTTGTGTTGCCGGGCAGCAGCCGCTGGCTCGACGGTGTCACACGAGCCGAGGGGAGGTGGGGAAGTGACGGGGGAGACGGCACGCAGAGCTGTTTACGCGCGTCCTATTTAACGCCTCGTTTGACGCTGGGACGCAGCCAGCCCGGTTGCTGCGGCGCACCGGTTCTTGATCGAATATAACCTCCCGACGTTAGAGTCTGCGCTGGCTGTCGCAGCTCACGGATACCACCGACTCCGGGACTCGTCGAACGAACTTGCGGTTTGACTTCGTGCGAAAGTATCTCTCGCGTTGGATCATCTTTGTGAGAACGATGTCGCGGACAGACAGAACAGACGGAGCGCTTACAACCTAAGTTGGAACGCGTTAATTATGATAATTATGGAATCTGTTGCTGAGGAAAGGGATGTCTGGTTTACTCTCCTTGGACTGCTGCCACCGCGACCCTCACCAGGACAAGCGGTTCAGAAAATGGACGGAGTACGATTTATAATGCGCGCAAATTCTACGCCTGCTCGCGGACTCGACACGGATACTGAGGCGCGGGGCCGAGCTCAATGCGGCTATGGCCTGGCGGAATAAATGTTGTTCGAGTAGTTTGTTGTCGATGGTCAAGGTTGTAAAAGTTTGTCGGAGATGTAGGGAGGGAGGAGCGGAGGCTGTTGCGGGCTAATATTTATCGTTGGCAAACAAACACGCTTCGTTAGATTTCCGCGCCAGGAATTCACGGCGATTCGCCGGCGGTCGCGCGGCTGCGACCGAGGAGAGACATCGAACGGGAACGCACGGGACGCGGGGGCTTACGTAATTACGGGCGTCTCGAGCGTGCGATGCGGCGCAGACGCTGTGATGATTTTTTAACGGCACACTCGTTTCGACCGTGTGCTCGCGTCTACGGTGGCTGAGCCAAGGATCTCCGTGCGTGCGTGCGTGTGTGTGCGTGGGGACCGGCGGCCCAATGGTTAGCACGCTGGGCTACAAACCTGGCTATGACCCGTGTTTGAAATCCCGCTCACGGCCATAACCGGTGACGATTTTCTGAACCGGTCCTGGGCCTCCCATAGGTCGACTCAGCCTCAAATGAGTACCTGGTGCGGTGTGTAAAACATCGCCACCATGGAGACAAAGGCGGCCGGGTGTGGTGCTGACCACCCACCCCCTTCACGGGCGCGCGCCGCCCTTCACAGGCGCTCGCCAACGGCGCTTGACCCTCCAGTCTGTTAAAGCTACGCGCTGGGATGTTTGTCTGTGTGCTTGCAGTGCGGACCCTGCTTCGGAGCGGAGTGAGCCCCGACCTGTGTAACGAGGACGGACTGACGGCACTGCATCAGGTGAGACGGCCTCCCGCGGCGCGCCGCGTGAAGCCCTGAGCACCTCCACGGAGGAGACGGAGCGGTGGCTCTCGCCCAGCGCTCAGTGAGCTTGCAAGCTCGCCGGGTATTTTTATGCCATAATAAACAAACGTCTATCTATCTATCTTGACGTTACGGCCGGATGTTGGCGATTCATCGCCGACGAATCGTTATCGACCGGTCCATTTTTGAGACGACACTTTCGGGGGTTGGGGGTACCCCGAGGGTGGGGGGACCCCGAGGGTGGGGAGTGGAGGCTGAGGGTAGGATTGGTGGCTGCTTAAACAAGTACATGCTGGATAATATCGGGCAAGGAAGCTCAGACCGATGACTCAACAAGAACACGTTGTATTTCTATGCGGATTTCCACAACGGGGTTCTATTTAGGCTCTATTACAGGTAATAATCATAGTAGCGTATTATTTAGTGCCTTTCACCCAAAATAGTCCGGTAGAGTCCTCGTTCGGCGGTGAGCAGGGGTCTTGTGGGCACAGTTTGTTAAGAAGCATCGATCGTCGCGGGGATTTATGCCGCGGCCCTCGGCACATCGCTCGAGGGCCTCGAGATCACACGGAGCCACGAGGTCGTTTTTGCCCCGGATTAAATTACGACGAGGGCCCCGGAGCGCCGCGCGAGAGGGCGAGCTGCCTCCCGGAGGGGACGCGTTTGCGGACATCGCGTGAAAATATTGGCGAGAGCCGTTACGCAATTACCGTAAGGGGGTTGGGAGGACCTAGCGTTAATGTTTCATCACGGACACCGAGCACAGGTCCAAAGGCCCGAGGTGCCAAGCGGCCAGTGACGAACGGCACTGCCGAATGTGTAATAGATGAGAGTTGATTTGTTTCGAATATCGGCTCGGGTGCCTTTCTGTGTGGAGTTTGCACGGTTCCCCCCCCCGCCCCCCCCCCCCGTGTCCGCGTGGGTTTTCGCCGGGCACTCCGGTTTCCTCCCACGGTCCAAAGACACGCTGCTGCGTAGGTTCATTGTCCTGCGGACTAAATTGTCCCCGATGCCCTGTGACGGACTGGCGTTCCGTCATGGGTATAGCGCTGCCTTGCGCCCTGTGTCTGCAAGGATAGGCTCCGGCTCACCCCAACCCTGTACAGTGTACATGATTAAGCGGTTTCTGACTGGATGGATGGATGATTTGTTTGTTGAATTAGAATGTCACTGGTATTCATTCTTAGAGAGAATGACTCGGAAGCACGGGGAAACCAATGCGCTGTAGGGACAGAGAGGTGGGGATGGGGAACCAGCCACGCGTTTAGCCGGCACCAACCTGCCAGACACTCTGTCCTATATGTTCGGATGTTATCGGCCAATTCATGAGCGTCTTTGAGTAGGGTGGGGTTAGGAAACCGGAGAATCCGGAGGAAACGTACACAGAACAGAGGGGAGAACGGACAAACTCCACACGGAAA
The DNA here is from genome assembly GCA_036362915.1 of Geotria australis. Taxonomy (NCBI): domain Eukaryota; kingdom Metazoa; phylum Chordata; class Hyperoartia; order Petromyzontiformes; family Geotriidae; genus Geotria; species Geotria australis. Next base: position 1,675,324 of record JAZEWU010000008.1, on the reverse strand, counting down.
GGCGCCCGAGGCGGGAATCGAACCACCTCGGTGCAGGACTTTCTTCTCGTGAGGCGCGGTTGTTACCGCCCCAGGGTAGAGCGGTTGACCGAGGTCGGGGTTGCATCCGTAAGCGGCTCCTCGGGAGAGAAAACATCGACGGGCGGCGCGCCGCCCTGCCGCATCGCAATCAGAACGCTATTTATACTACTTTAGTTCGTAATGAGATTCCCGGGAATAATTTTACATTTTTGGGGCCGCTCGGAACGGCTTCGACAGTTAATTTCCATAGCGCGCCGGCCCCCGACCGTTATTATTTGTCTGAACGCAGTGTGTCACAATGAATCAAGTCGCGAATAATTTCCCGGACGCGCCAGCACCGAGACATTAATAACCTTTATGAGCGCGCAGGTCTCCCTTTAGGAGAATTACAATTCGGGGGGCCCAAATGACCTCCGCTGATTACTTCCTTGCGCGTTGCGTTCGGCTCTGGGCCGGCAGCCGCCGCGCACGCGCACCCGCCGCGCATCCGTCCCGGACCGGTTAACCGCCTCCGGCGAGTGTCGCGGCGTTTGCCGAAGCAGTGTGTGGCAATATGGCGCTGGCAAAACCGCCTGGCTGCCTCCGCCACCTCTCTGCGCTTTCCTCGCTACGCCTCTGAGTCGTTCTCTCGTCGAATGAGTACCTTCGACAGCGAATCAATATATGCGCGTTATAAATGTAAAATTATTATTATTATTATCAATGTATAAAGGCAGAAGTACTGATGTGGGTTTTCACGGCTTGATTCAAGATGGTTGCTCTTCAGAGCTGTTCTTTCGGGATAGCCGTGTCGCAGAGCGGTTTCCCTCTCTCACGTCTGATGATGCGTCCAACATCATCAGTCGGTTCACATTCAGCAGCCAGTGTTGCGTTTTGTCAAGAATGAAGCCTGACTGAAAAGCCAATTAAATATAGCATCAGTATACTCGCCCTAAGGGTGATCATGTTCCATAAGTATGACACGTTCTTCCGACGTCTCTTGTCGATGACAATTTCTCCCGACACCACTGCTTTGACCTGGATTTTTTCACGATGTCCTTTCGCCAATATTGCTCGCTCTCTGAAGTTTCAGAAGGGTTCTCAATAGACGCGACGTAACGCTGAAGCAATGCGTTAAAGCCTCGGCGTTTTCTGTTGCGTGCGGATAAGGTTGGCGCTCACGAAGGATTCGAACCCGGATCCCGCAGTGCGGCCGTACGTACAAACGAACGCTTGCTCCGTTACACGTAGAAGATTATCGGCAGAATCGCGCCGTCACCATTGCTGTCGTCGGGGCCGTTGATGACTCCATTACGAGCGGCCTCATCGACGTGTCTCTCCCTATCCGCTCGCAACGGTTGTTCGTCTTTACCCAAGACGCCTGTCTCCTCACTGCCGCTCCATCAACAGTTCTGTTCATCGATTTGTTGCCCCTTCTGGCAACGAGCGCGTTGAACTGCGCGCGACTTATTCGTTTAATATATACGGGTTTTTTTTTTGTTATTCTGCTGAATAAATAAGCGGGTGAGGTTAATAAGCGGCTGCGTAACCAACCGGAGGAATAAAAACACGGTGCGCGGTGCGTTTCTCCGTTGCGTACTCGCAGACAACTCGGCGAGTTTATTTGTTTTATAAACACGTGTTTTGTCTGTTAAACTAATTGGCGAATAAATCCTAAATCCCCTGTGCAGGAAACTCATTAGAGTAATGGGCTCTTATCGCCTTTACACAAAATGTTTTCTGCAGTTGATAAAAGTCGATAAAAGACGTAATCAATGGACAGTGAAACACGGCTTCGTAAACAACAACAACATTTCTGCCTCGTGCAAGACCATCGTCATCGTCAGCTATGGTCATTCCACTGCTGGATTAAGGCCTCCCCAAGCCGCCACCATGTCTCATGGTTCTGCGATGTATGCCCATCGGTACCTGTGAAAAAGATGTGGGTTTTCACGGCTCGATTCATGATGGTTGCTCTTCAGAGCTGTTCTTTTGGGATAGCCCTGTCGAGCGATCTCAATTTCTCCCTCCTGACGTTTCGCCTTCCACGTTGGAACCATCATCAGGCGATATGATGATGATGATGCTTCCAACTCGGGAGGCGAAACGTCGCGAGGGAGAAAAGTGAGAGCACTCAGTGACACGGCTATCCCGAAAGAACAGCCCCTGAAGAGCAACCATCACGAATCGAGCCGAGAAAACCTACACCGGTACAATTCTCAAACTGGCATTTTTGCACGCGTAACCCCGCCGCTCGCGACCACCCGGTTAATTTACCCCGCGGACAGGAGTTCTTGCGGAGGCCATTTAAGAAACCTTGCCCCGGTGAGTCAAGGGCTGCGTCGTGCGATCAAAACGAGCCGCTGCCAGCTGCTTCGGCGCGGCTGCATCACGCCAACCGACGCTTCCGCGTTTCCGCGCGACGACGCGCGGCGTAGCTCCGTCGCACGCGGGGCGCGTTACAAACGTCAGCCGCCCCTCGCCCTCCCGATTAAATGAATACGTGCTAATATAGCGCGTGAAGAAATAATAAATAACCGCCAAAGCCTTTGCTGCCTCGCTCAGATACCCACTATCGTCCCCTCAAAGAAAGTACGCCGTCTGTAACGAGAAAAGGGCATATTGGTTTTTGTCTGCCGCATGCGGAGATTAACCGCCGGCAAAGGTAATTTGTGAATCTCCGAAGGCTAACGCGCCCACAGTTACACTTTGAAAACCTGCAGGGGCTGGGACGATAATAAGGTGCGACAGATTTTGTTTTTTAATGACTTACGGGGCGATGAATGAGGTTTTTTTTGTCACGGATCGAGGGAAATGAATGACTGGCTGTAAGTATGCCGCCTTCTCTTCACCTCCCCCCCCACCACCACCACTCCTGCCACTGGAATTAACCTCCGATGGAGGAAATTGTCCCGTTTTCATCTGCCGAGTGCCGGCTTTAATGTCGAATGAAAGTGTTCACCAGAACGGTAATAGAAATGTGTTTAACTACGGGTTTAAGCTGGCGAAACTTCGTGTGCTCGCCGCGCAGACGATTAGAAGGATGCACATTTATAATTCGTCAGAAGAAGGCACACTTTTGTGCAACTGTCTCACTTTGTCTAGAACTATTGCCTCATTAAGTTTGAGTGGGGCCCATGGCTGTTTTCGTTTTGTCTCTGGAATATTCAATGCCTTTTCTTCACTGATTCACCATCACCCGTGATCGCCTGATGACGCCTCCAACGTAGGAGGCAAAACGTTGAAAAGGACAGAGGAGGAATGCTCGACAAGGCTATCCTGAACGGACAAGCTATGGAGAAAAATACTCACCACATATCGAGCTGTTAAAACATTAGTACGTATACTGGGGTGTATATTCGGAGTAATTTTACCGTCTGTAACGATGGAAGTTTAAGTTTACTTTGAATTAACCAGGTGAGAAGGACAGTCTTACTTGCAAGAGTGAACTGGAGCATTTAGTTTGCCAGTACGAGGACAATGGATAATTTGCGGGTCGTTTTACAAATTCGAAGACGGAGCAGGATGAAAATGATGAAATAAGGAGGCGAGCCAGAGAGCGATGGAGAGCGGAGATGCTCGACGTGGCTATCCCAAAAGAGCATCTCTTGAGGGCAGTTCTCAAAAAATAATACGCGTCCGACTTCATAAATCTCCGCGGCTCCCCGGCGTATACTATGCCTTGTTTATCGTTTGAAAGCCGAGCGCAATTTGAATGCCAGGGCGCCATATGGTACGCTGTTCCTCGCGGAGTTTAGTTATTCAATGTGAAATGTGATTTCATATGAAACTCGTACAGTGGCCTGATAACAAACTCTAATTTATTTTGCGAAATGGCCACAGTGTGCACTTTTGAAAACTTTTTAAATAGTTAACGAAAAACATGTCCGTACTGGAGATTTTGTTTCGGTTGATTCTTCTTTGCGATTCTTCGAAGCGCGATGGTCAAATTACAGTTCCCCATTTCCTTACAGAGCCCCTTGCATTTTCATTGAACTCCGCAAGGTCTTTTAAGCTGCAGAGGTTCCGTAGTAGAGCACAGACAAGGCAGTGTTCCATAGTATGGCCTGCTTCTCCATCGCTCAACTTTACCCGCCCTTACCGGGGTTCAGCTGCACCCTTGACACCGCATTCTTGCTGTGATTATATCGTCCAGCTGAGGCCATTCTTAGACAGTTAAACTTAACTGACAAACCTCAATAAAAATGGTTGCTCTTCAGAACTGTTCTTTCGGGTTAACCGTGCCAGGAAATCTTCGTCTCTTTTGATTTAACCAGGCGAGAACTTGAGACACCAGGATAGAGAGGGTGAGCTCTCAGTGACACGGCTATCCCGAAATGACAGCTCTGAAGAGCAACCGTCACGAACCGAGCCGTGAAAACCTACATCAGTACAAACCTCACTAAAGTTCAAAGTGCAGGGTAGGCCATCCCACAAACAGCGCGAGGTGACACTCAACAGACACTCAACTGTACTGATGTAGGTTGTCACGGCTTGATTCGTGACCCTCGGGTGAAAGGCGCTCTATAAATGCTATTATTATTATGATAGTTGCTCTTCAGAGCAAGGGTTCGTTTGTACTGCACTCCCAAGGCTCCTGTGAACCATACATTGTCTATACACGTGCTTAGGGTAGTATTTTTCCTGTTAAACTGCATTATTATTAGTGGTTGTACACGATCATTATGGTATTCACTTAATAAATACTGTACAGTTATAAGGAACCATGTTATGATGACCTCTCATAATGGACGTATCGCTTAGCGGACAAGCCTCAAGAACGTATCATATCCCTTACAAAGAGGTACGCCTGTATTACAATGTTGACATCAACATTGATTTTTTACTAATAATAATAATAACATTTATAGAGCGCCTTTCACCCGAGGGTCACAAAGCGCTGCACAAGGCTGAGGAGAGAACGGCATGATAGCATTTCATTCTTTAAAAAAAATACTTCGATAATTAATATTTAAAATCATTCCCGTTATAACACTTTGTACAACAAAAACAATCGAAATTTACGAAAATTGGGTTCACGTAAACGCAAAACACCGTAGCCACGTGTGAAACGGGGCCTAAAAATACCAGGCATTCCCCCCACGGATGAAATCCGAAACACATCTGCCGTGCACGCACACTACGCGGGGGTTACTTTATAATTAGGTTGATTGCTCTAATTAGATGTTCCAAATATAGCGCTGATTTTGCGAGGAAATGTCTTCTCCCTGGAGGTGTGCGGAACAAGCGGGGGGCGCTACAGCCGTCACCTCTGCGTCACTGAGGCGTCTGGCCTGCGTAATCACGAGCGGGGGTTGAGAGTTCACGGGGTGAAGCTGGCTCCCCCCCACACTAAACCCACGCCCCCCCCCGTTTTCAATCTACAAACTCCGATCAACGCATCTCTTCTTCTTTGCGATTCTTCGAAGCACGATGGTCAGCCTCTGGACATCGTTGTCTTTCAGCTACTCGGCCTCGAAGTGTTTGGTAGAATTCGCAGGCAATGCCAAGTATTACCTGACAGGGATCGCGACGTGAACGCTTCTACATCAACGCATTATCATAGCATTATTTTGCATGGTTTTGCCACAAGCATATGTGGCTACCTGCAAACTGGAGCCTTTGCAAAAAGGTGTCCACTTAGTGTTTCAAGATCTTAACACTGTTTTCTGATTGCCGGAAAGGGTAAAACCTCGTATTTTCTACATTATTTGTACAACGGCAAAAAGGTACAATGGTCCTATCTATCCATTCATTTTACTGATGTAGGTTTTCACGGCTTGATGCATGATGAGTAATAATAATGTTTGGTTAATTTGTGATTTTTTTTTCCTCAATTTGCGTGTTTGCTGTGTCGCAGGAATCCCGTAAAGAGCTTGCAAGCTCACTGGGTGCTTTCTTCTGTAATAATAAACACCTATCTATCTGTGGCAATATGGTGCCGGCAAAACCGCCTGGCTGCCTCCTCCGCCTCTCTGCGTTTTCCTCGCTACGCATCTGAGTCGTTCTCTCGTCGAATGAGTACCTTCGACAGTGAATGAATATGTGCGCGTTATAAATGTAAAATTATTATCATCTCAAATCCTGGGCCCTTTGAGCCACCCTGCGTCCTGAGCCCGTTGCTCATTCTGCTCGTGCACGGTGCCGCCGAGAGACGCGGCGCGAACGCTGATAAATAATTACGCTTTTATAAACGCTCCGTCATGAGTGCGCCGATGGTAATGAGTATCTTCGATGGTGGAGATTACGCTGATGGAAGAATCAATGGTGGCGGTGGCTTTAATTCATTAAAAATGTGCTCCAGAGCTCATCCCGCCGCCGATGAAGGGTCAACGCCCGAGACATTTAAATTGCACCGTGGCGTGTCGTTCAGTCAGAGGGCAGTGTCTGTTAATGACGGAGGTGGTCGGGAGTAGTTTTTAATCAAGCGCGATTGCAGCCGTTGCTTCGCCGTCGCCTTTCATCTCGTCCGAGCGGTTGCTGTGGTTCCTCCGGCGAATTATTTCCAGCTCTTGCCGTCTGTGTCCGATGTTTTCCCCAACCTTCCTGCGGCGGCGGCGGCTTATTGTCGAGCCTCAAACGTAAGGTCGGCGAACAGCGTGCGTCCGTGAAATTTATGATTAAATGCCTCTAAATAGTAATGTCTGCAAGAGTTCGCATGATCACTTCCAACAGGACTACAGGGTGGGAATCATCATCATCATCATAAAAAAAAAACCCAAAAAAAACCCCCAAAAAAAATTATTGTTGCTGATTTTCCGTGCTCTGTCGTTGTTGACATGTCGTTCTCTCTGCAGCTTTGTGCAGCGCTTTGTGACCCTCGGGTGAAAGGCGCTATATAAATGCTATTATTATTATAATCATTGTCAGAAACCGCTTAATCCTGTTTAGGGTTGCGGCGAGCCAGAGCCCATGCCGGCAGACACAGGGCGCAAAGCAGCGCTATACTCATGATGGGACGCCAGTCCATCACAGGGCACCGGGGGCAATTTAATCCACAGGCCGATTGACCTGTGCAGCGGCATGTATTTGGACTGTGGGAAGAAACCGGAGTGGCCGGTGAAAACCCACGCGGGAGTGGTAAATTAGTCTCATTCTTACTTCCGCTTCGGTGAGCCGTCCCGTGAGTCGTTTCTCCGACCAATTCCTCCGGGTCGGTTTCTCCGACGCACGGCGAAACATCGGACGTTATGCCGTAACGCTCGCGGCGGCGGCAACGTCGCGGAAACCCGCGGGAGCCGTACGGCGCGACCGCGGGTTGCCTCCGCCGGTTAAATTCTGGGTTCACCGGGTTCGTAGCGGCGGAGTGCCAACCGCTGCGCCACCGACGCCGAGCGGACGAATGCCCCGCGTGAGCCGAGAGTGTGGCGCAGCACCGCGGGGGGTTTTGTTCTGAAAAAGGATCGATGTGTTTATCTGGCCTGGCGTCCCAGCAGTGGAGCGAGCGGCTCGCGAACCCGGGAAGGTTGCGCGTTCAAATGCCCGCTCGCGGATTGATTTGGCCCGTCGTCTACCAGGGGTCGATTGGTTGAATATCGCTTTGTGGTTAAAGTCGCCGATTTCACTTTGGTCTGTTTTTTTTTAATTTAAAATGGAAGGAACTGTTGAGCTGCACTGTGGCTCTTTTTAGCAGATGTCCAGCTGGGAGGGGTAAACAGGATCAATATCTCAGGGCACTGGGGGCAATTTAGTTCGCAGGCCAATTAACCTATGCAGCAGCATGTCTTTGGACTGTGGAAGGAAACCGGAGTGCCCGGCGAAAACCCACGCGGACACGGGGAGCACATGCAAACTCCGCACAGAAAAGTACCCAAGCCGGGTCTCAAACCCAGGCCCTTCTTGGTGTGAGGCGGCAGGGTGGCGCGGTCAGTAGCGCTGCCACTGGTTGTCTGATGGAGAGAATGAGTGTGCCATAGGAACTAGGAATTTCCACCACCGGTTCAGATCTGTGAACAGGAGACAACCAGCCCGCTCGATGCTGATTTCAACAGAAAACCGCTTTCACTCGTTTTTGACTAATGTGTGTATGTACTGATGTAAGTTTTCACGGCTGGATGTAGGATGCAAATTGCTCCAGAGAGCTGCTCTTCCGGGATAGCCGTGTCGAGCGCTCTCCCTTCTCTCCGTCGCAACGTCTCGCCTTCCAACTTTTGAGTTGCCCAGATATTGCGAAAGAGCGGCTCCTGAGAGCAATGCTAATGCGTTTTGTCGAAATCTATAGGGTTTCGTTACATTGACTTGAAGTGCCAGCGACTGTGGCGGGTGGACGGGCTGCCCCAGGAGGGGGGTATCTGCTGTCAGGAGCCAACAGATGGTCCATCATCGGTGGATATTTTTAGCGCAAAACACACACTGACGCACGCCACACGCAGTTACACGCGCGTACACAAACACGCGCGTATGCACAAGCAAACGCAGTGGCACGGCGAGTAGCGCTGCCGCCTCACAGCACGAAGGTCCTGGGTTTGATTGCGTCTCGGGCGCCGCCTTTCTGTGTGGAGTTTGCGTGTGCTCTCCATGTCTCTGTGTCACTATGTCTCTCCCTGTCGCTCAACCTCCCTCCCTGTCTCCCTACGTGTTTGTCTTTGAGGAAGTGACTACCATCTTAGGGGACGCTGGCAGATTTTTGCTCCTCTTAAGATTGCCGGTTTCACGACCTTTCGCTATATTCGAAGCAGCCTTGATCATTTATTTTTTGTTGCTTTGGTTTTTATTGATTGTTTTTTTCTTTCGTTGTTGACATGCCGTCCTCTTCGCGGCCCTTGTGCGGCGCTTCGTGACCCCGTCAATCGCACGAACGGCGCGCGACGCTTTCTCGCCAAGGCTGAGTTTTTCCGCCGTGTGACCCCCTCCCTCCACCACCCCTCTGCCCCTTTGCCCCCCACCCCCTCCCAGTGCTGCATCGATGACTACTCGGAGGTGGTGGCTCTCCTGCTGGCTCACCGAGCGAACGTGAACCCGCGCGACTCGGAGGGCTGGACGCCGCTGCACGCCGCCGCCGCCTGCGGGAACCTGCCGCTCGTGCAGCAGCTGCTCAGCCAGTGAGTCGCGATCGCGGCCACGGCCTGGCCGTGTCGAGCGTTCCTCCTCGCTCCGGCGCGACGTTCCGCCTTGATGTTGGAGGCATTAGACTCAGGCGCGTTGCAGCCGCGGGTGTTGCGACACCCGCACTTTCCATCCCCCCCCACTTTAAAATATATACAAGATTATAAATAAACAAAACAAAATTCAATCAACCAAAAAAAACGTTTACACATAACATTGCACACAATTTTTTAAATAAGAAAAAATATTTCCCACAACACGAGCGTGAACGCACGCACACACCTACCCCATTCCGCCTCGTCCCGGCGAAACTAATTAAACTCTATAAACTCTCTGCACGGCGTTGAACCACCGTGACCGCAGGTGGAAACGCCTCTCCGTCACCTCGCTCCGTCGCGCCGCCCGATTCCGCCCTCGTTCCCCGCCCGTCGCCATCTCTGTTCCCGGGTTCTTACGACCCCGAGCAGGCGTTCGTGCGGCGTGTTATCTCTTATCGTTTTTTCAATCGTGCTGCGTGTCGGTGGCCTCGCGGAATCCGTGCCTTTGGACTCGCTGTCTGCAGCGGCGGGGATAGATAAACAACGAACCCCACAGGCATGCACAAGCGTGCTCGTAAACATAAGCCACCCACGTGCGTACACACGTTCGGTTCGACGACAACAACCGCCGTTCGCCGCTGATTGGCGGCGTACGTCCCCGCGGCGTTTGTGCCAAGCCAGGTGCACCTTGAGGCCACGCGAAGTGTGGAAGGGTCGCCGGCGGGAGGTCACGGGACAGACTCGGGTGTCGCGGGCTGACTGACCGAGCGGACTAGCCGGGGCACCGCCAGCGCTCCTGACCCGCGCCAACTCCCTGGGTTTTAGCCGCATTGGCGCGCCGCTCGCTGTTGTGAGCGTCGTTTCTCCGCCCTCTGTTGTCCTTTCATGGCGTGCGGGCTAAATTACCCTGCGATGGCCTGGCGTGCCCTTCCTCGCGCCCCGTGTCTGCCGGGATAGGTGTGATCACGGGCCGCGCTCCGCAGCCCGTAATCACGCCGCGGTGACACAGGCCTTCCCTCAAATCTTTGTTCACTCTAAAAACCCCCCCCCCCCCCC
>JAZEWU010000008.1:1625442-1652712 GCA_036362915.1 Geotria australis | reverse complement strand
CAGTCTTGTTCCCAGGACCGGTTTAGATGCAACTCGCCTCTGCTGTCAGTCAGAGCCGTCCTATCTCCACAGTGCTGGTGGCGCGTAGAACTTTCCACCCGCTCTCTCTCTTTGTCTCTCTGCGTTGTTTATAATAGTAATGTTTTACATTTATATAGTAGCGCCTTTCAACCACAGGTCACCGAGGCGGTGCGGGAAACTGCAGAGAGGTGGAGGGGAGGCAGCCGCTCTGTTAGCCAGCGCCAACCCGCCAGGCGCTTTGTCCTATATAACACGATGTCATCGGCCGATTAAATAAAGAAGTTTGTTTTTGTTGCGTGAGGAAAGCGAAGAACCCGGAGGAAACCTACACAGAACAGGGACAGACGACACAAACTCCGCACGCAAAGTTCGCCCGAGGCGGGAATCGGACCGCCTCGAGCAAGACCTTCCTTCTGTGAGGCGCAGATGTTACCGCGGAGCGATACGGGGAAATTGAAACGTTTTCCAAGGGTTGGGCGGGGTGGGGTGTTGGCGGGAAATGAAAAAAACCGGCTGAGCGCGCAATTTGTGAGCCCGTGTAGGGAATTGACTCCGCGACCGTGCGTACATCCGACACGTCTCCTGCACACGACGCTGTGTTACACAACCAGCTCATGCATTATGCCTGCTGTCTGGTGTTTTCATTTCAATTGTGAGGTCGTGTGAGCGAGCGTGCGTGTGTGCGTGCGTGTGTGTGGGTGAGCGGTGGCCCAGCAGTGGTTAGCTACCCGAGTTCGAATCCCGCTCACGGCCAACACTGGTGACGAATGTCTGAACCGGTCCTGGTCCTGGGCGAAGTTAGCTCAGCCTCAAATGAGTACCTGGTGCGGTGTGTAAACGTCGTCACTAAGGAGACACGCGGCCGTGCGGGGTGCTGGCCACCCACCCCCTCGTGTGCCGTGTTGGCCTTTACAGGCCCTCCACACTAACAGCACTTGCCACAACAGTCTCTTAAAGCCTATTCAGGGGTTATTTGTCTGTGTGCTGGCTAACAGCACTCGACCCAAGAGCCCGCAATTGATCTTTGTTGTTGTGCATACATTTGCTGTCGGTCCAGTGGTTTTGAACGCGATTTATAATTTACGATTCCGCTGTGATCCTAAGCCAGAGAGAGGGTAAGCGGTTAAGTGTAGAGTGTTGTAAACACGGCGAGTGATATCTGAGCCAGCCAGTGCTGGGCTCACCAACCCCTGTTTACCAGCGTGGTGACGTACACAGTCACCCATGACCCACACGGTTTGGGGAGGTCTTCATCCGACAGGTGATTGACAAAGGCTCTATTATTATTATTACTAATAATAATAATTTTACAGTTATAACGCGCACATATTCATTCACTGTCGAAGGTACTCCTAAGTAAATATAAAGTAAATATAATTTTACAAAAGTAAATATGATTTTAGATTTGCAAAACATCTCTTAATATTATGAAATACAATGCTGCTGCATAGGTTAATTGGCCTGCGGGATAAATTGCCTCCGGTGCCCTGTGATGGACTGCCTTGGGCCCTGTGTCTGTCGGGATAGGCTCCGGCTCACCGCGACCCTGTACAGGATTAAGCGGTTTCTGACAACGGATGGATGGATGGATGAAATTTATTGTTGGAAGTTTGAAAGTGGACTGCGTTCATCTTTCCTCTCTTTAACGCTTTACAATTTCATCATCCCTTGTGCGCCTTGTGTCTTTTGTGTACGGTGTATCTCCGGCCATTGGTCTTCTTTGCGATTCTTCGAAGCGCGATGTTAAATTACAGTTTCCCATTTTATTACACAGCCCCTTGCATTTTCATTGAACTCCGCAAGGTCTTTTGGTGCTGCAGAGGTTGGGTAGTAGAGCACAGACAAGGCAGTGTTCCATAGTATGGTCTGCTTCTCCACATTCACAGGTGGTTGGGCCGGTCTTGTAGCCCCATCTGACCTTTTGATCGTCCCGTTCTAGTTCTCAGGCGGTTGAGTGTCTTCCACTGAATCCATGGTGCATCTGAGCCATTGGTGAAAGGCGCTATATAAGTGCTATTATTATTCTTATTATCCCCCGTATAACCTTGAACAGACTGTTGGAGGAAGTGCTGTTTGCGAGTAGCTGGCATGGCACGCCAGATGGTGGATGGCCAGCACCACAACCGACCGCCTTTGTCTCCCCAGTGGCGATGTTTACACATGGCACCAATTATTCGTTTGAGGCCGAGTCAAGCGAGTGCAGGCCCACGACCGGTTCAGTAAATCGTCACTCGGGAGACAAAGACGGCCGGGCGCGGTGCTTGCCACCCAACCATGCAGCCTTCATATGTACTTGCTTAACAGCACTTTCCCCAACAGGCCAATGAGGCTACACGGGTGACCTTTGTCTGTGTGTGGTAGCCGTAGCTGGTGGCGGTGTGAATGCTAACCTGCGTATTTACTGGCTTGGCTCGCAACATGTCTGGGCATGTGCACATCTGTGCTTCTGTGTGTGTGCGTGTGTGGGGAGCCGTGGCCCAGTGGTTAGCGCTATGCTGGGCTACAAATCTGGCTATGACCCGAGTTCGAATCCCGCTCACGGCCAACACCAGTGACGATTTTCTGAACCGGTCCTGGGCCTCCCCTAGGTCGACTCAGCTTCAAAAATGAGTACCTAGTGCGGTGTGTTAACATCGCCACTAGGGGAGACAAAGGCAGCCGGGCGTGGTGCTGGTCACCCCCACCCCCTCTTGTGCCGTGTCGACCTTCATAGGTGCTGCTCGCTAACGGCACTTGCCCCTACAGTCTGTTAAGTCTACACGGGGTATCTTTGTCTTTGTCTGTGTGCAGATGCAAGTTGCCGAGGTGTTGGTTTGTCACGGTGCCAACCTCAAAGGGAAAACCAACCTGGAGGAGACGGCCCTGGGTGAGTGCTGCTTCTGACGTCTGCTTCACTTTGTTGCGTTTAAACCAGGTGGCATCGGTCTGCCAATAGGGGGGGGGTGGTGATGCGTGCTTCTGTGTCCAGAATCACAATTGAGTGATTTGCGGCGTGATGTTCGAACTTTTCGGGCCCTTATGACGGAACGCAGGGGCCCGCTCTTCGCGAATCGCATCACGGGATCGTTAACGTCGACTCCATTGCGTAGGGCGTGTCGTATTATTATTACGGTTATGATAATAATAGCATTTGTAGAGCGCCTTTCACACAAGGGTCGCAAAGCGCTGCACAAGGCTGTGGAGAGAAGGGCATGTCAACAACATCAACACAGATTAACTGACAGCCAAGCAATATCGATTAATTATAGGACATATGACATAAAGGTAGTATTAACCAGGGTGCCCCGCTGGATTCGAACCGGGAACCTCCGCGCCGTGGCCGTCCCGCATCACTTATCGCCGAGGGTCAAACGACGACCACACTCGACACAGTTTGGCGAGTTCCATCCAGCAGTGGATTGCCAACGGGGATTAGGTTTGTATTTCATTCCATGCCCCTTTTGTCACCAATGCTGCTGGCAGGCGCGGTTGGGTTGCCACCTGTCCTAGTTTTTGTCTCGTCTTCCAATTAAGGCAGGCGGGTACCCTGGGAAATCTCAAAAGTCTTGCCGGGACATTAAAAGTCCAGTTTCTTGTCAGTCGCGTAATAATAATTCACCACTCAAGGCGATGCGTTGACACGTAGTTGTATCGGCAGTGGGATGTATTCTTATTCCCAAGATAACGAATGGATGGATGTCCCAGTTTCCAGAACCTCAGAGGTGGTAAGCCTACACGTACCGCGGCTCAGCTGGCGTGTTTAAAAGTTTGGGGCTGTTCGCAATGCGAATCCGTTTGCGCATTGTTTTTGTTTTTGAAGTCAACAGGAAAGTGGGGGAATTATACTTCATCGCCAGCGGTATAAAAAAAAACCACGCATTTAGGTTTGTCGGCCAAAACAGTGTTCCGAACCAAAGTTGACTCTTATTACGGAGTGTGGTTTTTGGCGGTTGTGCCGCACGGCTCTCCGCGTCTTGTTCTGCACGATGGCTGACGTCTCGCGCTACGTGCCGCAGGCTTCTTCTCCAGCCGTCCGCGATGATCTTGCGTCGCTTGTAACGCGCCGCGCGTGTTCGTTCGTTCGCTCGCGGTAAGAGAGGCGAACGACTCGGGACGCGCGGAGAAATACGCTCCGTCGATGTGGTGTTCGAAGCCGAGCGTTTGTGTTTGATAACCCGATACTCGGAGGGAGCGGTGAGTAGGCGAAACGCGGCGCGGTAGGATTAATGCTTGACACGACTCAACGTGTGCAAATAGCTGCCGTGAGTGAGTCATCCGCATAGGTCAAATATGTTTTGACGTCCTACGTTCTTATAATTCCAACGACGAAACATCAACCCAGCACACTTGCTGGTCATTGTTAAGGCTGAGATAAGGCAGCTGCCGCTGCTCAGACTAAATGCCTGCTCACTTCCATGTCTTCAAATATATCTGCGTGGAATGCGGCGTTTTGATTTTGCCGTCATGTACACACGCAAAAATATAAGTTGCGTGATGAATAGTGAAAGTAAAACAAGCTGGCGAGATATCTTCATCGCTCAGCCTGGCCTTCCCTGAGCCAATTTGAAGGCCATCAGACATACTGACAATGGTTGCTGCAACCACATAAAAGCCAACTTTTTGCATTCAACCACACACAAGCCATTCAGTTACAGCAGTGGTTCTTAACCTGGAGTACACTCACCCCCGGAGGGTGCAGGATGCCCTTGCTAGGAATGCGGGACGTGCAATATTTTTGTAGTTATTGTATTATATATTGTAGGTTTTTTTTTAATAATCTATTTTGAGAACCAAAGGGGGTGCGGGCTGCAGTCAAGGTTAAAAATCACAGAGTCACAGCCAACCAAACGCAAGACAGATATATAGATGTTTATTATCACGGCAGAAAACGGCCGTTGAGCATGCAAGCTCTGGATTCCTGAGACACAACAAAATGTACGAATGAACCAACATAAACATTGTGTAAAATCAGAAGGTAACGCAACGAACTTAAATAATTGTCAGGATCAGGCGCGTCACAGCCGCGGGTGTTATGACACCCGCACTTTTTCATGCAACACCCGCGGCTGCGACGCGCCTGGTCAGGATTACAAACACAAGCCGTTCAGTTGCACGCAGCCAAGTCGTGTGCAGTGTGAAGCGTAGACGCGGCTTGCGATCATCGCCTCTCTAAACTGGGGTCGTCGATGTGGTCTCACGCCACGTGGTGCCCCCTGCTGGCGCGCGGAACCCTGGATCGGCACGTGACATTTGCACCTCACAGAAAGAATTGTCCTGCCCGAGGCGGTTCGATTCCCGCCTCGGGCGCCTTTCCGCGTGGAGTTTGTGTGTTCTCTCTCCACTTGTTCTGCGTGGGTTTCCATCCGTGTTCTCCGGTTTCCCCCCCGAATGGATCGGGACGTTGTCGTGGTGGGGGGGGCTTGTGTGTTCCAATGAACCTCAGAGCTATATCGTCTGGAGTCCAGTACTCCTGGCAGGGGTCACCCATGGCGAACAGGTCTGAGGAGAGGTTCTAGACTAAGTACGGTCCATCCAAAGACCTTCATGATGGTTCGAAATAGTATCATGAGAACCCTGCCCGGACTAGGGTTCCCGGGACCCAACCCCGGAGCCAGGCCTGGGGGTGGCGTCCGTCGGCAAGCGCCTGGTGGCCGGGTGACCCACGTAACCCGGTCGGGCCCAGCCCGAAATCGATACGTGGAGCAGCCTTGTGGGCTGATAACATAATATATAGGACGCGGTGCGTGGCGATATGTTGGCGCCGGCAAACCGCCCGGCTGCCTCCTCCGCCTCTCTGCGGTTTCCTCCTAGGGTGGGTTACTCTACTGATTTTGTGTGATCTATTTAATAAGACGCTTGCGGACGTTTCTCGTTCGTCGACGCTCGACGCAGACCTGTGCGAGAATGACGAGACGAGGAAGCAACTGCTGGAGATGAAGACACGCCGGGAGAACATCCTGCGCACGCAGGGGAAGCCGCGCGCCTCCCTCCAGCGACGCACCTCCAGCGTCAGCAGCCGAGGGTAGGCTCACTGTACAGCACCGCTCAGCCACAACACCCAAACAAGTCCATCCACCTCCACCACCTAGCCACACCACCCACGTACACCATCCAGCCTCGGCACTCGAGCGCAACACGCGGCGGCGACACCGGTCTACGCGACCCGGCTACGCGACCGTTCGGCGGTGACACGCAGCCTCGACAACCAAACATCACGCCCTCCGCTGGCTCAGCAACTGTCATATAACCATCACGCTTCGAAGAATCGATAAGAAGAAGAAGGCTCAGCAACAGCCAGGTGCAAGCGAATACAAAGCCGGTCGTTCTTCCGCTTCGCGTTCCCTCTAACCGCCGCCGCCGCGCGTGTTTCGCGAGCCAGGAAGCTGGAGAGGAAGGCGAGTCTGGGGGAGCGCACGAGCCTCTACCGCAAGGAGCACCAGGACGAGGCCAAGCTGTGGCAAGAGCGGCAGGACATGACCGAGGAGGGCGACCAGGAGAATCGCGACCCCGTGAGTGACGGTGCAGCGAGCAGCAGCGCAACGCGCGGCGCTGTGTGGTCCAGCGTCGCGCTGCAGTGCAACGCGTTCGTTCGTTTTCAGATTGAAGAATCTCGGCTTGAATATGCACTCTCGATTCACCTCCGCCCAGGAAGAAGTATAATGTTTCACCGAGTGGCGTGTGGTCATCATCATTGTCAGTAGCTCCTTCATGCTCTCTAATAGACGCCTTTCCAGGTCACCTCTGAAAAATAGCTCATAGCTCGGTGAGCCTTTACATCGTCGAAAAAAAAAAACAGTTTAGTTTAGTAAATTTACGATAAATGTTTTAAAACTCAGACCCGTTGTTTCTTCCCACTCGTCGGCAGAACGTGACCAGGGAGTCTCCGGCCAAGCGCGACTCTCGAGCGGCGTCGGCCGAGCCCACCGCGCGACCCGAGACGAACGGCAAGCGGCCGCCGTCGACGGCGCCGGACAGGTCGCGGAAGCGCGACTCGGTCTCCAGCCTGCCGTCGCCCGAGCGGACCGCCGTTGTCGCGCCGCCGGCCGGCGCCTCGGACGGGGAGAGACCGCGGGCCTCCGCCGCCGCCGCCGCCGCGACCACCAAGCCGGCCGCCTCGAAAGCGGCGCTCTACAAGGAGGTGACGCGGACCCGCACCTCGTCGCAGGAGCCGAAGAGGGAGCCGCGCGGCAAGATCGAGAGGGCGGCCACGACGGCAACCCAGCCGACGGAGGCGCGCGGCCCCCCCACCGCCATGGAGCAGCGCTCGGCGTCCGTGGGCGCCGGAGAGACGGGCCACAGGGGCCAGAGGGCCGCCGGCCCGAGGGACACCAACCGGGACAGCCAGACGCTGAGCGAGCTGAAGCGCGACCGCGTCAAGGATCGCCTCAAGCACCAGCTCGCCGTCGACATTCCCACCGACGACGAGGACGAGGAGACGGAAGGCAGGAGGAAGAGGGTCACCGCCAAGGAGAAGGAGCAGGAGCGCGAGAGGGAGCGCGAGCGGGAGCGCGACGGGACGAGGCAGCGCAACGTCAACGGGCAGTCCAGGGAAGCGACGGCTCCCACGTACGACGGCAGCAACAGCGCCAAGAAGCCGCAGGTCAAGCGGACAAACAGCACGTTTGCGGGAAAGTCAAACAGCTGCTGCGTGGTGATGTGAGGCGCCGTGCCGCGCCGCCGTGCCGCGCCACGGCGCGACGCGGTTTCCGCGGGAGGAGTAGCGAGCGATCGATCGATCCGTTCCGCGCGTTACGCTCGCGACCGACAGTTGCGACGGTAAACACGACAGCGCGGAGAAGAGGCGACTACACAAGGGCCCGAGGGCCGAGTCGACCGGTGCTCGCGCAACGTGATTCTCGCCCCCGGGTGGAATTTTTTTCCCCCGATGTGTGCATGTGCATGTCACCGCGCGGTAAATGTGTATCCGCGGCGCGACGGGGACCGGATCCTGCCAAATTGACGGAGCTGCACTTGTACTCCCTTCGGTGTTGGAAATGCGCCGGTTTTTGCCGAAATCTAATCGCGGCCCTGGTTCTCAAAAATATATATATTATTCGCATCCAGGGTAGAGAGATTTGAAAAATGTTAATCAATACGATTAGTGTTGTCTGTACACTGCCGTGTGCTTGTGTATTATAATTGTATTTTAACAAGCGCGTATTTCATTTTTATGATAAACAATCAGGACCAAAGCCTATTAAATGTAATATATATATTCGACAAAACTCTAATTTGTTGTTCGTATTGATGTTTTTTGTTTCTCTCGTTCTTCTTAGTTGCCAAATTCGCTTGTAGAAAACACCGTAGGTAGATGATGAATGTTTGGCACAAATTCCCCCTTTAGAAATCCAAAACATAACAGAAAAATCCTGATATATCTCCTTCTATATTCAGCCGGACAAAAGGCTCTTTGGGCTGCATTGTTGACGAGAATGCCTTCTTTACTGTTGTATAGTTCTTGTTGGAATCTATTTCGCCATTACTCTCAATTTGAAGTCCCTTCTTGATTGTGTGAAATTGCCTGGGATTTTTTTGGTGTTGTTGTTGCGAAGATTGAAAGACGTTGCATAATGGGGTCGTGGAGGAAACATGGACCTATCTTTCTAAGGCTTGAAACTTTTTCAAAAGGAGACCAACTTTTGGGTCACTTAGAGCACGCAAAGGTTTTTTTTTTCATAATTGACGGTGCTGCCGGGAGACGTGCATTTTCAGAAATCTATTGTCAAATTTACCTACCTCATTTGCCATAGTTGAGATACACAACAACATAAAGCCACTGCACTGTCGTACCAGCTTTTAAAATACATCGCCAAGAACACAACAAACAGGTCAGAAATAAAAGCAACGTAAACATGTTTTTGCTGTCGATTTGTATGGCTCCATGTATGAGAATTGTTGTCAAGAGCTGCTCTTTCAGGATAATCGCATCCAGCATTCCTCCCTTTCTCTCCTCCGCAACGTTGCGCCTCCCACGCTGGAGGCATCGTCAACCTCCAGTGGCCTAATGGTGCAGCTCTTGAGAGCAATTGTCATGTTTTTGCTCTTAAGCCAATATGTCTTGATACAATTTTTCACTTATAAACGACAAATGTACTGCCGATGGCAGGCCTCCACTAGAGAAAGTTATAGAGAGCCCCTCCAGAGGGTATTTGGCCTACTCTTCCACGCTGACCAAACGCCCTGGTAGACGTGGCAGTACCTACACTTTACCCCACCTGACGCGATCTCCCGATCAGATTTCCTGGATCCACTCACTCACACTGCTGGGCAGACGGAGGCAGTGAAGGGTATTTAACTTGCCCCATCGTTTCAATTGCTCCGCGAGATTGAACCGGCGACCTCCGGATTGCAAGTGCATTGTGCTAAGCCTCGCAGCCACGGCAGCATCCTGGAGAAAATGTTTATCAGATATATGCTGTAACTCTTGTTACACTTCAAATGACACTTTGTAATATGAACGAAAATTGCATTTTATTTTGGATCGGTTGGAATAGCGCTGTCTCCCCCGCTGTGTTTTCTTGCGTTGCGATGGCCTCAAACCATTCTCCTGAGATTGTTTTCAGCCGCAAAGTGGCTCCATGTTCCCTTGGCTTTTCCAACGTGCCAGTGGATTTATACGAAACGATTTTAACTCGCCACAAAGAGAGAGAGAGAGAGATAAAAATAACGAAAGGAAAGCGGCGAGTTTCTTCCAAAGAACTTAATAATTTTGTTTTACTGCTCAATTGCGTACACTTTAACGTAATTGCACACTCTTTGCCCACACCAAATGTACAGATTCTATTTTCCGAATAATTCACCGCTTATGATATCTGTGACACCAACATTGCTCTTGATTACCATCCGTATCATCAGCGGTCTTAATCTATCCACAGCTGGATGAAGGTCTCCACCGCGGCTCCCACACCCGAGCCAATCTTACTGCAGCGCCGGAAGCGTTTCCGGGATTTCAAATGTCCGGTGTTCGTTTTCAGAATTGTGATTTTTACCAACGTATACTGTATCGCGTGCAGTTTATGGTGTACACAATCACCGTGCTGTCGCAACGTAGAAGGTGATAAAGTTGCAGTCTTTCAGTTTCTCACTCTGGGCACCGCTGATGGAAATGCCTCTGTTAGAGGTGAGCCTGAGAGATACCGCTCTGCTGTGTTTGTAACAAACAGCTCGGCGCGTTCGCCCATAATGCTGTGAGCTTACATGGAAAATAAATCCGTAAAATATATTTGGGCAATGGCCATGCGTCAAAGCACATGGTCATTCGTCCAAGTGTTGCTTTTTACTATATATATATTTTTTTCTTTTAAAGACCACACAGTATTATTGACGAATGTATCGAGTTTTTCTGTTACTTTTGCTCGCGAGCTACTGCCAGCATTACTAAACAATATGTGTGGTATTTGGCCTACTGTTCCACGTTGAGCAGATGTCGTGGAAGGGGTGAGAGTACGTAAATTTGACGCCTCATAGAAATAAGGTTTTGCCCGAGGCGGTTTGATTCCCGAGTCGGGCGCCTTTCTGTGTAAACTTTTGCGTGTTCTTTCCCTGTTCTGCGTAGGTTTTCTCCGGGTTCTCTGGTTTCCTCGCTACGCCTCCGAGTCGTTCTTGCTTTGAATTAATTACCTTAAAAATTGAATGAAGATGCGCACGTTATACATTCCATTCATTATTATAAGTCCATCAGACTATCTGCCTTCTGCACTAATGTTTTCCAGAATCCGTCCATTCTCAGTTAGCTGCCATTCCTGGTGAGGGTCACTCTTACAGCATGAAGAGTAGGCTCGACCATACCTCCCTTTCCCGAGAGACAGACTCCAGCGCCTCCTGGGGAATTCCCAGGCTTCTGCCAGGGCCAAACCGAGAGATAACTTTCAGCACCACTTGTTTAATGGAACAATTCTAATTTGCTTCGCGCCCAAATGCAATTACTTTCTCGAGACGGCTTGCAAAGAGTAATGGTATAAATGTGTTTGGGGAGGCACGGCGGGGGAGGAGGAGGGGTTTGGTGATCGAAAGGAAAGTACCTGTAAGTGAGAAGCTGACCATCGTGCTTCGAAGAATCGCAAAGAAGCAGCACAAAGGCTCAGCTCAGGACCACGCGACAACGATGGGCCTCTGGGGCAGCAGGGGCAGTACCAACCATTCCCAGTGGTCCGTGGCGCAGAGCAGAAACTGGTTCCACCAAAGGCAGCACGACTTTACTCGTACCGATGCATTTACATGGCCAATGGTAGTTGATGAATGGCTATCCCGCTCGTTTCAAATGGGCATCACATAATGAAACTGCGAGAGTAACATCTCATCAAGTGGTACCAACAAGTGGAAAATATCTGGTCTGGGCTCATCATGTTCTGCAGGGTAGGGGACTGGCCTCATGTGCTACAGGGCATTCTTAGGGGAATAGTGCCCATTCACTAACCAGTCCCAGGGAATGGATGGGATATTCTTTTCAAAGCTACACAGTTCTCTGAGTAAACAAATTGCAGTGTGCTGGACAACAGAAAGTCCTGAGGGACTGAAATGTTACTTTCACCGGCCAAGGTGAAACAGATCCTCTTCTTGAATATTTAATTAACGTTATGTATGGGTCAATAGTGTCAATTGATCAGCGGTGGTCCATCTACTGCTGGATGAAAGCCTCCCCGATCCGCCGCCACCTATCCTGATCCTGCGACGTAATCGTCCTCCCAGCACTTCCAACACGGACAGCTTTCATTGCCCCATCTCCCATTCCGCAGAACGCCTCTCAAATAGGTACATTCCTTGGCTGCCTTTTATTATTATTATGTACACTCTTGACGCACCGTATTGTATGACAGTTGTGCAAACGTGAGCGGTGTATACCTACCGTACAGTTTGGCAATTTATTTTTAATCTGAAAGAACACGCCTGTAGCAAATGAGTCACATTTCCTTTGAGCACGCTGTGATTTTTATTATTTTTTATTTTCCAAGTGTGAAACGAAACGCAATCAAGCTTGTACTAACCCATTACCGTCTGAATATTAATTTATCAGTGCGCAAATACACATACGATTTGCCCGATAAAAATGTGATGCATATGCATTACTTTTCACACTCGGGCAAATTACGCTGTCGTAAAAATGTGTGGTGCGGCATCGCGTTTAAAATGCTGTGCGCGGTTATTTCCAATGTTCATGCCGGTAATGATACAGAGGGTGGAGCGGTGGCACAGCGGTTAGGAACACGGCCACATGAGTGAAAATTTCCAGCCGTCAGTTTCAAGTGATAATCAGAGCAGGTCCCCCCCCCCCCCCCCCCNNNCCCCCCCCCCCCCCAATTTCTCTCTTCACTTTTGATTATTTATTCGCACACCGCGGATGATTTCGGCAAAGGGCACTGGTTGTCTCTGACTTGCTCAATGCGATCGCCGCATTTCAATTAGGACCATTCCAGAAAGAGAGCAAGAGTATTTGAAATGTTTGGCTTTTGTGGGATAATAATGTCGCGTTCCTAAATTGATTCCTGGATTTGATTTTGATCACGTTATTAGCACGGTCATAACTGGCGTACTGTAATATATATTTTTAATATCTATTTTTTATGACACTTAGAATGCCGCATGTCTGCTTGATTTTGAATAATTGCAGTGCTGTGGCGAGGGGTGACATATTGTGGCATGTGCGCACGTTGTAATTATTAATATTTTTACCGAGGCGTTTTTTTATCGCTTTCTTTCTGCGTTATGTTGGTGCCAATTATATATTTTCTTGATATTTTGCTTTTTTTTTCTAAAATAAATAAATCTCTCTATTGACGTAGTTTCCTCTGAGAAATTAACGGGTAGGACAATCTTTTGAAAAAGCAGCTCGGGGTGAAATGCAGGCTGTACCGTTTATTAACAAAAGAAGATAATGTACTCTGCAAGGTACCAAAAATTATCTGGCAAAGGAATTGAAAAGGTAATATGCTGTGGCACATTACAGATTTTATAACCAGTGTTGAGGCACTTAAGCCATTTTAGGGAAACAGTGATGTATGTCATGGGTAATCCGTAGCATGGGTTACTAAGTACGAGAGTACCATCGTTAAATACTACAGTACAACGTCGCACATCATAATTGTAAAAATCTTGGATATGTGAACATCTATCAAGAAATTGACAGCTACATCATGTGCAAATATTGGATAAAAACAAAGCGCAAACCGCTATGAACGCGAGAAAACGCTTCACTAATTTATGATTTATGTCATTGAATGTTCACCAGATTAAGGATCGCGTACATCACTGTATGCACTGTATGTGAAACATCTATAGAAATGTTGCACCATGCACAAGCACCGCATTGGGTTTAAAAAAAAATGTAAAAGTGCTGCCCTGAAATTGCTTGCTCACACCACTGCTGACAGAAGGGCCCGCACGAGAAGAGCCCTAGAGAGGCAAAACTCTCGAGAACCCCTCCCTCTAGAGGGCATTTGGCCTACTCTTCCACGCTGGCCAAATGTCTTAAAAGAGGTGGAAGCACCCACATTTTTCCCCACCGCACGTAACCGGCTGATCCGACTCTCTGTGGTGTACCAGTGTATACTGACGGCTGGATAGAGACGGGGGGATTTAGAAAACGTGCCCAGTGCTTCATCTGCCACGCCAGGAGGTCGAACTGGTGCCTCTAGATTGTAAGTCAAGTGCGCTATGCATGACACCAAGGCAGCGTGTCTTGACAAAAGGCGAACATGTGCCGGGCACTTAAAATAGACGGTTCCCTATAGTTTCATACATTAAGATGGCTGAGGGAAAATGTTGCATGTTTTATGCAGTCAGCAACAAGGTTCGATTTCCAAAACAAGAGTGATGTGGCGGTGGGGTCGTGCAGTGGTTGTAGTCCATGCCTCAAAGCAAGAAGGGCCTGAGTTCTATTCATGACTCGGGCGCCTTTCTGTGTGGAGTTTGCATGTTCACTCCCTGTTCTGCAACGGTTGGTTCTGGGTTCTCTGCCTTCCACCATAAACTAAAAAAACCCCAATGCAAACGGTGTTTGCCAAAACACCTAAATTACAAAAAGTGCTGCAACTTGCTGAAAATATTATCATGCTTGGCATTACACATGGCAACATTGCCCCCTCCTGTGAAAAGTTGTCAGTACCCTGCTGAAAAGGTCATGAGACTTTGAAGCTTTTCTTTGTAAACAAACAAAATTATATCAGAACTTTCATTACAGTTCTGAAGGTGGGCAAGGTGCAGTGCCAAAATTACTGGCGGAAGTTTTTCCACTAAAGGGAGCTCTCGAGAGCCACTCGTACCAATAGAGTATTTTGGCATACTCTTAAACGCTCTTAAACACTGGCTAGACATAATGGAAGAAGTGGGAATTACCCACTCACCACACGCAACCTGCAGGTTTACTCACTGATGAATATGTATTTAAGACCATACTATTTCTGTTTGAAATAACTACTCACTTTGAATGGAATTTGTTTCAGGATGGGGGAACTGCTGGTAAATTGTAGGAAATTCAAAACAATACATTCAGAAGGTTTAATACAGATGCTTGAAAACGTGTGTCATACACGTAGAGTATATGGAGATTTTACAATACAGCTGCAAAGAAAAGCCAAATTCCCTGTTTAAAAAAAACGTGAATTGTACTGAATGGTGACACATTCATATTTGAAACATACTTAGTGTGGAATTTGATCGAGCTCTGACGGGATTGTACAAATGCCATCGCCGTTGTCTGTGCAAAGATTAATAAAATAGCTTGAGAGGGCTTCAAAGGGTATGAATGATGAGTATTAAAAATGGTATTTGAGGTATTTTAAATAACAAAATATGAAATGTTTAATACATTATTTAAAATATCCTGTTCTGTAGAAATAAAGCAAGAGAATAGACATTGTTTCACTTTGATTTTTATGGTTTTTTTGCAAACTGATGTCTATTAAAATTGCAAAAAGCCATAAAGTGGAATCAATAAATTTGAGACGAACATATGACGTTTGTATGTCATGTTTGGGACTTCTTCTTCTTTGCGATTCTTCGAAGCACGATGGTCAGCCTCTGGACATCGTTGTCTTTCAACTCGGCCTCGAAAATAATGAATATATGTGTAATTGTAATTTCGGAATATGTACTTAAATACTTAGTTCTACTTTACACTCCGTTTTCCTCCCCCAGTCCAAAGACATGCTGCTGCATAGGTTAATTGGCCTGCGGAATAAATTGCCCCCGGTGACCTGTGATGGACTGGCGTCCCGTCATGGGTATAGCCCTGCCTCGCGCCCTGTATCTACCGGGATAGGCTCCGGCTTTATAAAATTGTTGTTGGGTTGGGAACCAGTGCAATATGCACGCAGACCATTTGGCTCTTTAAATACAACATTTGGTATATGTTTTAGATGAATGGATAAATTATGTTTTCAATTCCCCAAGAAAGCCCTCACTGAGAGTTTCAGGATTGGTTTTTTTTATGGAGTGTCGTCCAATTTCATATTTAATGGTCTTTTTTGTATGTGCCATCCATTCATCAACTTAGTATGTTGCTAAAACGCACACTGCCACCCTTTCAATCCAGGGTTGAGTAATTGGGCGACTGGTAAGTTTGCCAGTCACCACACGCCCTGTACCAGACAATCATTACGCTGTAGCTTGAGCAGACATGTTCCCTAGACTTTACAGTAAAAAAACGACATTCCTACTGTGGCACCATTCGCACACGTTTCAGGCATAATCAGTTTTAACTTGACGTTAAAGTAGATCGTTTGTGTATGTGAATTTATACGTATTTTTTGCTTTTTAATATTAAATTTACGCTCAGTAAAATATCGTAGTTTATCCGTAAACATGTAAATATAATTCAGAATTTTCATCCATAATCATGGTATTGAATGTTCACACATATCCTTCCTTTAAATAGTTAATAAGAAAAACATTGATCTTTTCTCTCGGGTTTTTTAATCTACGGATTCAATATATGTGTTTATTCAATGTTTCATCGTGAGCTGTTCTTTGGGGCAGCTGGGTCGATCGTTCCCTCTTTCTCTCCCTCGCGACATTTCGCCCCCCACGCTGTTTCCACCCCCAGCGTGGGAGGCGAAACGTCGCAAATAATTTAGGGAGCGCTCGACACGGCTATCCCGAAAGTACCGACTATCCCAAAAGAACAGCTATGGAGATAAATTATAACACATCGAGCCGTGATAACCTACATCCTGGTTATAGCCCTGCCTTGTGACCTGTGTCTGCCGGGATAGGCTCCGGCTCACCGCAACTCTGTACAGGATTAAGTGGTTTCTGACAATGGATGATGGGTGGATGACAGAATGAATGAACAGCTATTGGCCCCGCCTCTCCCGGAGCTAAGCTCTCCCATTGGCTGTCACCCGCCTACGACCAACAACATTTAAAAACTAACGAACCGTCATTTAAATATCCCAACGCGACGATCGGATTGGCTCAGCGCCTACAGGGCCGACGGCCAATTAGAAGCTCGGGATTCAACCTCCAGTTTGAAGTCGATGCGCCGTAGGCGACGCTTGCGATTGGTTGGCCGGCGGGTCACGTGGCGGGCAGCCGGCCAATGGCAGCTGACGGAGTTTTAAGGTCTGGTTTTTAAAAAAAACCCAGTGACGCTCGGAGCTGAGTTCGATTCCTGTTGCGCGCAACTTAAGTAGAGAGGTAAGAGCTTTATAAAGTTGGTTTAAAATGCCGTGTTATTGTAATGTTAACAGTTGTGGTGGTGATAATAATGCCGAGGTAAATGATCAGCGAGCGCATCATGAGGCTAGCAGCGCGCGTTCGATTCTCTTCAGTAATAATACTGTATAATTAATATTCATTCATTCGTTGTCAGAAACCGCTTAATCCTGTACAGGGTTGCGGTGATCCGGAGCCTATTCCGGCAGACACAGGGTGCAAGGCAGGGTTATACCCATAATGGGACGCCAGTCGCTCACCAGGACAAGCGGTTTAGAAAATGGATGGATGGATGGGACGCCAGTCCATCACATGTGTATAATAATAGTGGAAGGTTTTTTTTCCATTGTTGACATGCCGTTCTCTTCACGGCCCTTGTGCAGCGCTTTGTGACCATCGGGTGAAAGACGCTATATAAAATGCTATTATTATTATAAGTATAATAATACAGTCGCTTAATAGTTTGCCACGTGTCCATTCACCTGATTTGACTAGTGGTAGAAAGGGGATGGAAGCGTAACCGCGCTGAATGCCCAACAATTCACTTGCTAGCAACTTACAGACTGCTGTTATTTATATGGAGAGGCCTTAATCCAGCAGTGTATTGAGCATGACCTCTGACAAATGTTTAAACAGTTTTGAGCGTATTTCACCACGAGCTCACGGCACTTGCCCCTACTGTACTGTATCGCTCGCCACTGATGTTTAGGCCGTGGCCGGGAATCAAACTCAGGTACAGTAGGGGCATACCTCAGATACAGTGCAGTGAGCTAACCATTCGGTCAGTCAAATTTTACTTAAGCTGGAAGGAACTGTTGAGCTATGTAGCTCTTTTTAACAGTTGTCCAGCCGGGAGGGGTAAGCAGGTTACAACATCTCAGGGCACCGGGAGAAATGTAGTCAATTCGCGTGTTTGTTGTGTCGCAGTAATCCCCTAAAGAGCGGCTAAGCTCACTGGGTATTTTATGCTATAACAATATATGTCTACTCTGGTCAGGACGATTAGCCTAGGTAGCATGCCTGGACTAGAACTCGGTTTGTCTTTCTATAACGTGGTACTAATTTATATCCAGTCAGGAACTGGAACGTGCATAGCTGTTTGAGTCGAGTGTGCTTAACCAGCGCGCCACCGCTCCACTCAAATAGTATGTATTAAAACTGCACTGATAGTTTCTGTGCATTGGAAGGTTATGCAAGTAAATGCATTTCTATAAGCCATACGTACATACAGTACTTTATAATACGGGTGGGGATTTAGGCAAATGAGAACTGATACAAGCGCACTTCTGGTATAAGCACATCATATCCTATGTCTGTCCGCAGAGGGTGCCTATGACCAAACTTTCTCCAAATCCTTCACGGTCTATAACTGGTTTAGTGGGCCGTTGCGTTTTGTTGGCGTTGCCATATTAACCGTGTCTAGGTATGTTTAAGGCCAGACGAGAACCCATTCAGACATGTACAGTACACATGCCCTGTTGTCAATCCAAAAGGAGAGTCTACCCTATCCGTTTGTCCTACAGTTTTATATTAAGTAAAGAGATTTTGGGGAGGCATGCATTAAACAAAAATCCATTCCTAGACATAAGTAAATGTGTATTTTGGCATGCGATTCCACACTGGTCATACATTTTGGAAGACGTGGGCGTGCCCACACTTTACCCCACTACACGCAAACTGCTGTGGTGTACCACTTTTATTTTGCTGGCTGTACAGATGTGGAGGGATTTAATAACCTTAACTTCTGTTTCAACTGCAGAACCAGGACAGACAACTACGAAAATACATGAACCCACCATACTGTGCGAACGATCGATGTTATATTGAAGAAAGGGATGTACGGTACTTTGAGAGAGGCAGCATTCACCTGGGGTGGGTCATCTACTCCTGGTGTGAATAATAATGTCCGATGGAGGAGACGGCAATGTATCTCTAAATTGGATTCATGCCACAACTGTGTGGGTGGACAGCTTCTCGACCTAAATTGCATTCTGGCTGAGGATATGAAGGTTCCTGCTTATTGGACTTTCGTATGTGTTGTACTGTGTAGCACGCACATACAGACATATGAACACATTAAGCAATAAATTAAACCCATTGGATCGTTAAATGCAATGACCCTTGCTATATAGCGGTGATAAATGGCTATAATTGTTCATCTTTTAATGCCTACTAATATCAGTAATATTCTCGCTCGGAGTGTGCCTGATCTCGTTAGATCTCAGAAGCTTTGTGCGGTTGAGCCTGGGTAGTGCTGGGATTTGTGACCACCGTGTAAAACAGGTGTTATAGGCTGCGAGGCTACATAGTTGGCAATGCAATACTTTAATCAGCTTACACGTCTGTGTTCTCCTGCCCTTATTGGCTTTTATTGACCAGCATCATAGAGAAGTGTGGTCAAATAGGGCCCACAATCCACACGACTTGGGGAGGCTGTCATCCAGCAGTGGATTCACATATACACAATGTTTGACTATCGGATGTCAACCAACAGTTTTTGCTAAACTCCAGAGTAATTGTATGAATTTGATGTTTCAAATTACACAAATTAGCATAAGGTGACATTTTACAATTTCTGATCCAGACACAAAAGGTCATTTCCACATCTTTAGAAAAAAAATCTTTGCCAGAAATGAGACAAAAAGGAACCTTTTCCAAAATGATTAAATCGGCCACCGGCGCCTATGACTCCGTTAAACACGGTCACCAATGCACACCGTCCAGCATGGTAAATTATAGTAAAAACTTTCACATGATCCGACACAGCATGAGGTGGATTAATGATCTGAAATTACTAACTAATATTCTTACTTTAAAATCACATTCGTTAAAGTTATTGTTTTTTTTTTACTGAATACAAGCTAGAACTATGGAAAGATGTGTTTCAGTTATAAATACAGCCTAAGCTGAAAGCATTAATACATTCGCGATGTCGTTGTAGGCGGCACGGCCCAAACGATAGTTCATTGTGATTATGAATGAAACTTTAGTATAAAGTTAGTGCTATTAGGAAGCTATCATCGTGAAAACCAATTGCTGAAAGGTTAGCCAAGGACTTAACCATGCAAGAATGACTAATAGCAAAGATACAAACACAACTTATCCTGATCCCTGCTCGATGGCTTTCGTACCGCTGGTAAAATACATCCGTGGACAAACGCGCGCCGGACAGCGCTACAGAATCCAAGCGCGCGCACGATTTATCTTCCTTCTCGGTCTCTCTCCCTCCGTATCCAGCAGCGCTCGCGGCCGAGAAGTCACCGGCGGTGGGGAGACGCCGACGAGAACCGAGCGATGGCCGGCGAGGGCTCTCAGTGCCTGGAGGAGCAGTGGAGCTCGCAGCAGTGGCTCGCCGCCAAGCAGGAGGCCGAGGAGACCTACGTGGAGGCTCAGCGCGAGGCCGTCGAGACCCTGCTGCGCTCGGGCCGCACCGCCTTCGACGACTTCGTGCTCAAGGAGCGACTGCGCGGCTTCCTGAGCGCGGACGAGATCGAGGAGCTGCTGCGTTGGGCCGTGACGCCGCCCGCCGCCGCCGACGACGAGAACATCGAGCGGGAGTGCTACGGAGCCGAGCGGGCGGAGGAGCGCGGGGAGGGCTCCGTGGCTTCCACCTACTTCCCCGAGCAGTCGGACGTGGTGACGCCCGTGTTGGAGCTGGGCTGGCCGTGCTACAAGGGCCAGTACCGCGGCGTGTCGCGCGCCGAGGTCTACCTGCAGCCCTACCTGGGCGAGGGCGCCGGCAGCTGCCGGGACGGTGTGCGCAAACTGGCCAAGGGAGCGCAGTCGGTCGGTCCCCCACCCCTCTCTCTCTCTCGGAACTAATTTCGTCACCGTTACATTTTTAATGTGTCGTTGCAGCGATGCGTTTTGAAAACTAGTGATAATAATGTTCAGCCATTTGAGAATGCCTCCAACTGGGAGGCATTCTCAAGCCATGTCGGTCATGGGAGTTGTTTAGCCATACTTCACCCACACTGGTCAGTGCATCTTAGTAAAGGGTCCAGATACCACTCACCAATGACTGATTTTAGCTGTGGCTGGGAAGTGAACTTAGGCTGTTTGGTTCATAGCTCAGTAAGCCAGTGGACTTACTGCCCTACTATTAGAGCACTATGACGGCATAACTTTCATCATTAATGAAACTTAACAAATGTGTCAGAGAATATAGAGCATAGGTAGTCATCTACGAGGCTTTTCAAAGTTTGTTTCTTGGGATAATCGTGTCACTGAGCGCTCCCTCTCACTCTTCGTGACGTTTAGCCTCGCAGATTGGAGGCATCCTCAAGCGTTCTGAGTTCCGGGTGTGTTGACAGCCTAATAGACCATTTCCTGAATGAAGCCACACCCGTTTTTATCAAGACATAGGTGTGAATGACTATTTACTTTACAGGATAAAATCTGGCAAATGGAGAAAAGGCAGGATTATTGAGCCGTATTTTCCGTTGGTCTACATTATGAAATTAGCATGTACAGACAGGCCAGATGACATCATACATTGCATGTAGAGGCATTACGACATGACATAGGCATCGTGATGTTACGTCTGTACATGTGGCCCCTAAAATGTACCTCTTCTCTCCAGGTCTCTCATATTTCTCCCGGCTAGCGTTCATCTATCAGCTGTTATCTTTTGCTAATCTATTTGTGCCTCGCTAGATCACAGCTCTGCAGGTCACTCCAAGACCTTGGTAGGCTATTCCCAGGATCCTTTGCATGCCTGATGTAGCCCATGCGCTGCCAATTGAAAAACCCTCAAGGGTTTAGAAAATGTAATTACGTTCCACTCTTAGATAGTTCCGCATTTTCTGCCCGCCTGCATTTGCAGAGAAAATAAATGACCGGGAAGCGGCCCATAGCAATCCACTGGAAGCTTCTGTGTTAAATCCACACATCCCACGGATACGCTGACTAAACTATACGCGGAGAGAGGAAAATTATTGACTTCTGCATATGCGATGTAGTCGGTGGCTATGGAATAATTTTTCATCACTTAGCCATAGGAAAAGTACAGTGTAAAACAAGTTGTGCTGAGTGAGAGTGGATCGGTGCATCGATAGGTATGGGGGTCAAAGTGGCTGAGAAAACGTGCACCCATACCACCCATTCTAATGTGGTTTGGGTGCGTCTGCGGAATATATAAATCCAGGTAATGTAATACTCTTGTGCGGCCTTCAAAAATCCGTAAAAATGTACTTTGTTTGACGGTTATTGCGTATAATTTCATTAGCTCATTCATTAAATATGCACACTGTATTGACTAAAATACAGGACTATACAGTATTTATTTTTAATCAGGCGGAGTAGTTCGCATCTATGAATATTTACAATTGTGTGATATACAAACAATATGTGTCATGATTGACTGCAGCATTGCATAAAAGGTGGCCCGAGTTCAAGTAAAAAAAAATGTTTCAGAATGCAGAAAAGTGAGGTTGGTGGCATGGGACTCAACATTTTAATCTAGTAATGCTTTTGCTCTGCTTACAGTGAGAGAACACAATGCAACAGCATCATTCATCAACAGTGTCTCAGCTATATTAACTTTTGAACTTTGTATACAATATAACTTCATGTGTTTAAAACGGCACTACAAATCACCCCTCTCAGGACCAGCTACTGCAGAACAGTTTATATTCGAGCGTTTGCAAGGGGATGCTCGCGAGATAACACATTTGTACCATTATGTTAGGTGCCCGGAGCATATGGCTGCATTGTGTTTATTCCCAATCTCGTTTGTGTGCATTTTATATGACCGAGAGTGGACCGTGAAAAATAATGCACAAGTCGGCCTTGGGGGGAGTGCTTTGTTTCTTTCAATACAGCAAACTTACTCTCTAACGACCTAATGTCCTCAGGTGCCCTTTTCTCAAATACTGTTGTAGGAAGGTGACCACATGTTTTAGAATAAGAGGACATAATGTACAGTGACTTTGAAGTCAATGCTGGGATATCCGAATGTTTAGGCAATTGACTCCTCTTTGTCGGTTCGATTCCTTGACTCGTTGCCAGTTTCACGACCTTTCAGTATATTCGAAGCAGTCTTAATCATTTATTTTTTGTTGCTTTGGTTTTTATTGGTTGTTTTTTCTTTCGTTGTTGACATGCCGTTCTCTTCGCGGCCCTTGTGCAGCGCTTTGTGACCCTCGGGTGAAAGGCGTTATATAAATTGATATTATTATTGTGTTATTATCAAGGCTAAACAAGTGGACCTTTGCCTTTGTTTCCTCAACGAGCGTCTGCGCGCCTGCGTGTGCCGCCGCAGCTGATCGCCCTGGTGATGGACGCCTTCACGGACGTGGACATCTTCCGTGACCTCGTGGAGGCGTCCGTCAAGAAGCGGGTGCCGGTGTACATCCTCCTAGACCCCACGGGGGTCCCCGACTTCTTGCTGATGTGCGAGCGTGCGGGACACCCGCTCAGCCAGCTCAAGGTAACCCCCTCTGCCTGCCACCCGTACCCCACCCCTCAACTCTGCGGCAGGGTGTCTATGCAGTGGGTAACATCAGCGCCTCACAGAAAGAATGGTCTTGCCCGAGGTGGTTCGATTCCCGCCTTGGGCGCCTTTCTGTGTGGAGTTTGTGTGTTCTCTCTCCCGCTGTTCTGCGTGGGTTTCCTCCAGGATCTCCGGTTTCCTCCCCCCACAACTTAAAAAAAAATACACGTTAGTTATTTGGCCGATAACATCGTGATATTTAGGAAGCAGTGTCTAGTGGCAATATGGCGCCGGCAAACCGCCTGGCTGCCTCCTCCGCCTCTCTGCGCTTTCCTCGCGCCTCTGAGTCGTTCTCTCGTTCAATTAATACCTTCGACATTGAATGAATATGTGCCACGCGTTATAAATGATCCACACAGTAGGCATCGGCAACTTTGCCACTTGCTCTGCAGACGAATCTAATGTTTGTCGCATGACTGTCAAACCAATTTTTTTTAATTCTCACAACAGCTGGAATCCAGTGAAATAATGTAGGGATACAATTTTTATGTGAAACGTGTTTCTGGGCAGTCGAGACCAGACATGAGACCATCTGCTCGCAGCACCAAAGAACCCGATTGAAGCACATGACGGCTGCTTTGATTCGAACTCAGGGTCTCAGTCAGCGATGGCAATCCAGCAGCACAGTCACCTTCGTGTCACGTTGCCACCTCAATAGCTGTCACAGATGCGTAACCTTGTAGACATATAGCAAGCGCAACAATTCATCAATCAAAATGGATTACGTACACTCACAGTACGTGCATAGAATCGTGTGTTAGAGGATCTATTGTTTTAAAGTGCTATATGTTGTATGAGATACAGGTTAATGCCTCGTTAATGATAAAAAAAAACACTGCTAGGTGACTTTCAGGCCTGCAGCTGTTATCACTCGAGGGTCATGATCCTGCAACATCTTCTAAAAAAACTACAGCAGTCACACTGAAGAAATTTCATGACAATGAGTCGTGGAATTTACTTATTTCTGGTTCACAAAGCTTTAAACTAGAGTTAGACATCATGGGACACACGGCTTAGGTGTGTAGCTGCACGATATGTGCTGTTTCCGTTTTATGTTGTGTGCTCATTTTGTTCAAGAGCAGAGATGCCAGTTCCACCAGCGTAGGTCAATCTCGGTGCAGCCGTTTTGGCCAAAGGGTTCGTGTACGTTTGGAAGATTTGTGGTTAGGTTTTTTTTTTAAGTTGCCAAATAAATAAGTAAATAGCAATGACATTTATTCTGTTAAGATGAAAAATTCAAATTAAAAATTAATGGACTGTGTTGGCAGTGAATAATATACAAGCCTAGAAAAATAAACTATTGCCTACTTTATTATTATTATTTTATTATGATTACTTTCTACTTGTCATTTGAATTCATACGACGCACGAGGTGTAATGTCATCTGCACAGGAGTGGATAACATTGTGAGCGACCGATAATAAGTCGTTGATTAAGGGAAAACATAATGTTGGAGATAGATAGATGTTTATTATTACAGCAGAAAAATACCCAGTGAGCTTGCAAGCTCTTTACGGGACTCCTGCGACACAACAAATACGCGAGTTGCTGACAATAATTAAAATGTATACATGATTCATAAATAACAAAATAGAGCCTTGTTGAGCTCCAGTTTTAATGGTGAAGGTATCAGCCTGGCTACCCTCAACAACCGTATACATTGACCTATGAACGTTTTTCCGATTTGAGTGGACATCAGATGATGGTGGGGCCTGCCAATTAGTGTGGGATGCCAGACACGATCAATGCTTTCGAAATGTCAAGGGCTATGATCATAGCCTCCAAAGTGTCACGGCTTGAGCCTCAAACATGCGTTACATAAGCAGCCAAACAGTTAACCTCTAGATTGTGCTTGAGGAAGTCTATACAAATGATAGCGTAGAAGGCATTGACTGCTCCAAGTGATGGAGCAGCTGATTGTTGATGATAGACCCTGTTTTTGGGCATCCGGGTGAAAGGCGCTCTATAAATGCTATTATTATTATTTGATAACGCAGAAGAATTTGTGGGATTGGAGTTTAATGAGTTTGAATCACCGGCTCTCCTTGTTTGATTTTAGTGGCATAAAAACTCATAGACCCTTCGGACTAATTTTTAGCCGGTGCCCTGTGATGGACTGGCGTCCCATCTAGGGTATATGTCTGCCGGGATGGGCTCCGACTCACCGCAACCCTATACATGATTAAGCGGTTTCTGACAATGAATGAATGAATGAATGAAAAACTCGAAGAGGTGTCCTCAACGTTAGTGATTCACGTCAGCGATATGAAGCGAGAATTCATTATTTTACCTCATTGCTACCGTCCGTCACGGTTTCACTGTATCTTTTTTCCCCGTACAGTGTTGTTTGCACAATTATCCGCAAGCTAATATTAGCATGCCATTTACGTAAATCAACAGCTGTTGATTCGATGGGCAGTTCAGGATCTTGGCTAATCCACTGATGCGTGCTTACTTCCATCCCATCCCTGTTTGACCCGCATGTTGGAAATGCAACGGCGAGGATGCTTCCTTTGCAAGTGCCGCCCTCTGCTGGTTATGCACAAATGCCTTAAGCACTGGCGTGGACTGGCGTCCTATTCTGGGCATAGCCCTGCCTTGCCCCCTGCGTTTGCCGGCTCACAGCGACCCTGTACAGGAGTAAGCGATTGATGGATGGAGAAACGGGGTGGGGGGGGGCGGCTTGTGTCGTGTTAACAAAGGTGATCTCACAGTGCGGGTGTTGGGTCTCTATAATAATAATAGCATTTTATAGAGCGCCTTTCACCCGAGGGTCACAAAGTGCTGCACAAGGGCCGCGGAGAGAACGGCATGTCAGCAACGACAGAAAACAAAACGACTAATAAAAACCAAAGCAATACAATTTAAAGAATTTTGAGGCTGCTTCGAATACACTCAGGTCGTGAAACTGGCAATCTTAAGAGCGGCAAAAATCTGCCAGCGTCCCCTAAGATGGCCGTCACTACGTGTGTTTGTGTGTGTGTGTGCGCGCGCAGAATATACGAGTGAGGACCGTGTCGGGGCTGACGTACTACACGCGCTTCGGGGTCAAGGTGACGGGCCGACTGCGTGAGAAGTACATGCTGGTGGATGGATGCCGAGTCGCCATGGGCTCCTACAGGTACCTCCTAGCCAATGCTCTGTGAGAACATTGTGAGACGATGAAACTGAATGTCCCTATGATGGACTGGCGTCCTGTGTCTGCCGGGATAGGCTCAGGCTCACTGCGGCCCTATACAGGATTAAGCGGTTTCTGACAATGGAGAGATGGATGAAACTGAATGTAGTCATCCACATCTAATTTAACTAAATCAATACATGTCATGAAGGTGAATCAATGTAGCTGTTGTATCTCTTAGCAAACCGGATGTCATCTGCTACTTTGTATTTGTTTCTCAGCTTTTATCGATTGCTATTTAAATGCATTGTACAGGAATTGATTGCCCTTTTTATATGTGTGGTTTTAAACTTTGATCAGTGTTGTATCTCTAGCAAACAGTATGTCATCTGGCACCTTATTTTACTTTCTCAGCTTATATTGATTGTTATGTAAAGCCCTGTGCAACGATTGCCTATTTCTTATAGTTACAAACTTTTAATAATAGAATAGAAGGAAGCGATGTTGTGTGGCTTTTTTAATGGGATTCTTTGTGCAGAAAGTTAACCAGCAATGCATCTTACTTCTTGTTAAAATAATATGGTGTATCTTTGCACTTTGAGCTTATTAAATAATATTAACAGTTGAATGTAAAGTCATCGTGTTAGTTTGTACAGTAAATGTAAGATTATTCATGGTACGTGAAAGGTAAAGATACTGTATTAAGAACGACGTATTGATACATCTCTCTGCAGCAATTAATTCCCCCATTTGCAGGTGGGTATTTTTCCCCAGGCATCTGGTTTATTTTAACATGCATATAAATTCAGTTTACTCGGTGTAACCTGTTTTTTTGTCTTCTGTAAAGTTTACGGCCCGCGCACTTGTACACAAACGTGTGTTTTTTCTGTCGTAGTTGACATGCCGTTCTCTCCGCGGCCCTTGTGCAACGCTTTGTGATCCTCGGGTGAAAGGCGCTCTATAAAATGCCACAATTATTATTATTATTTTACATCTGACGCTTGGGCCC
>JAZEWU010000008.1:1604485-1617016 GCA_036362915.1 Geotria australis | reverse complement strand
GAAAAAGTGGGGGGGAGACGGAATCATGTTTCTGTGAAAGTGAGGGTGTCGCAACATATGATGAGACTACCTCAGGAAAAAGTGGGGGGGGGATGGAATCATGTTTCTGTGAAAGTGCGGGTGTCGCAACACCCGCAACACCCGCGGCTGCGACGCGCCAGCAGGGGCGAAAGTAACTTAAATTTGTTACCGGTACGGTCATATTTTGCCGCAACCCCGTTTCCCACCTGTACTGAATGCTTCAGCCGTTTTGTTCTCAGGGACGCCGTACCGGACCATACCGGCTTACTTTCACCTCTGACTTGACCCCGTGACGGGCTTATCCGCCAGTCGACTTGCGGTGACGCACTCGCGTATACTGCTGGGCGGACAGATGTGGTGGGGAGAATTGCAAGCCCAGTGTGTGAGTCATTACACCGCAGCAGCGGGCTGCTGAGGTTTATGACTCCATGTTAAGTCACGCAGCCCAGCAACAGCATTATTTGCCTGAAAACGGGTACCATAAATCCACGGTTACGAACCCAGGTCATTGAGTTACTGCTACCCCAACGGGTGGGCATAGCTTGGTTGGCATGTGCCATGGTGCAAGGAATAGCATGGGACCCCCTCCCCCTTCCAACAGATCCATTCCTACCACCCCATATTCGGAGGCTGTCACCCAAATGTCTCTTGGCTCCGATGCAATTGTGTAGCGGGTGTGGCACATGTCCGTGCACACAAAATGGTTGCCTTGGTGAGATTGTTACATTTCCACTGTGTATCGCATTGACGTTTAGTTAAATCATCCATAAGTACAACGCATTACGGTACTTAAAAAAAATCATTTTCAGTTACATCTTATTTTTGTGTAGCTAGGCCGCTGCCTTCTCTTAGAACTACTTGACCATAATGTGGAACTGTGTGGACCTTTTATAGTCATATTCTTCCTCAGGGCTTGGCTGTGCCCTGGCCTCGTTTTGAGCCACTCACTAGATGTTTGAAGACGCACGAGTGGTTTAGCCATGGCTCAGGTTCAGCTCAATGGGAATCCTGAACCTGCCTGGGACCACACTCTGAGCTGGCTGGAGTTAAGCGCCAGCTCTGAGCCAGATCAATTGAGCAGGAGTCAAGTCTGAACCAAACCCTGACGAATAATACTGGCCATAGTGCATTATTTTGGCCCGGTTCCGTGACGCAGTGGTAACACCTGAACCTCACAGCGAAAATCCCTAAGGTTTGATTCCAACATCCGGCGGCCTTTTGGGTGCGGTTTGTAAGTTCACCCCATAACAGAGTAACTGAAAATTACTCAATTGGAAATATACATTGCAACATCGCCGGCTACTTCATAACCTTAGCAGGACCCTCCTGAAACACAGTAAGGCCCTCTTGGTTAAACAAGCATATTGATTATGATAATAAATCTCACTAATAATGCACAACATTTTCCCAAGCACGCAAAGCGGACACAAAAATATCTTACAGGATAAGCAATTGTGAAGAAAGTTTATCTTGGGATGGTTGCATTTTGTAAAGCAGGGCTTCGAAGCTTACTCAAACACTGCACAATAGTTGTCAACGTTGTAAATTTTTATTGTTTCAAGGTAAATATAATTTGTGGAGAATTTGTAACTTTAAAAAGGCCATGTCTTGGTCATAAACGTATGGCTTGAGTTTTAATTCTTGCATTGCCCACAAGTTACCGATTAACAAATATCGAACAAAATCCCATAACATTTTAACGAAAATGTTTTAATATGTAAAAATCAGGATTTAAATCTAGAGAAGTGGTGTGTTTTTTCAATGATGTGCAGTTCTGGGCTCCAGACCAGTAAATTCTCCTTCCTATGCATATCCAAACCAAGCAAAAGCTTTGAGCCCCAAGCAACTCAGGGGGCCCCGAATTCATGAAAGAATATAAGTGCATGAAACGCTGTACTGTATAAGCTCAAATTCTAATGAACAGAGCAAGATCATTAACATAAACATTCCCAATCTGTAGAATATATAAGGTTTCACCTTTTCTGGAAATGAGAGACGTGTTAAGATCTTAAAACACCAAATGGACACCTTTTTGCAAAGGTTCCCAATATCTCACTTCATATTCACATCTTCCTTCTGTCATTTAAGTACATCTCTATCTTTGTATGTTTCTACAATGTCACTACAATGTCACTATACCATGCCTTCTGTCATCTCACAAGGGTTTTATAAATTGAAAGTGTTGACACGGGGAGAACATGCAAACTCCACACAGAAAGGCACCCGAGCCGGGATTCGAACCCGGGGGCCCTCTTGCTGTGAGGCGGAAGCACTACTCACCGCGCCACCGTGCCGCCCTTATTGGATACTTGCACTTGGTTATTAAAACTAGCCTGAAGTTCATCATACACCCACAACATTCCATTGTCTGACTCACTACTGGACAGTGGCAGCTGCTTAATGGATGACAGCAACGAAGTTATCTTTCTTATGGTGCCACCAGTACATGTTCACACATTCTTTCACGGATTCAATCGCTGCCAGTATTTGTCAAAGGATAAAGTTAAGTTTGGTTTTATTTTTACCCTGGCAGTAAAACCCATTATACCGTAGAAACATGGTTAAACAGCAAAGAAAAACATACGAGTGCAAAAACAACTGCACATGGTTTACGTTCCAAATGGCAAGCCCGAGCATCAACACAGTACAACCAGCACAAAACCACGACTAATAGAACACGTCACATACAAAAAACGAACACGTTTATAATTTATAGTTTGCAAAACCAGTGGTCCATTGCACGTGCACTTAAAGTAGGGCAAGGATCTGGTAAGA
Organism: Geotria australis; assembly: GCA_036362915.1. Classification (NCBI taxonomy): domain Eukaryota; kingdom Metazoa; phylum Chordata; class Hyperoartia; order Petromyzontiformes; family Geotriidae; genus Geotria; species Geotria australis. Next base: position 1,614,220 of record JAZEWU010000008.1, on the reverse strand, counting down.
GTTGGTTTTATTACTGTAACCGTTAATGTTACAAACTGTTGTATTGTCATGTTTATTTCCTCGTCACATCATTTTGGCACTGTACAACAGTTTTTGTGTATCCGTTGTAATTGTGGAATAAATGAGGCTTGCAAGGGGACTATTCAAAGCCATGTGACTTAGTGGAAATTGATGCAGTTACCCAAACTCTCAACCCAAGGCCAATTTCTTGCTCACAAAAAATTGCTGGCGGAAGGGCCCCCACTAGAGGCAATTGTAAAGGACAGCCCTAGTGGGTATTTGACCTACTTTTCCACACTGGCCAAACGTCTTAGGAGAGGTGGGTGTACCCACGCTTTACCCCCAGCGCATGTGGCCTGCTGATCCACAAAATCAAATACTTATAAAATAATAGTTTAGATTTGCATTCATTAAATTTAAGAAACTCAGTGATTTATTGCCCAAATGTGCATTGATGTGTTGTAAAAAAAAACCAACTGGACACACAGCACTTACCTTTAAAGATATTATCGACGTTTCGCAATTGCATCCAGCATCATCAGGAAATGGGGACAGGATATTTTGCCTGACTTGTTGCCAATACTAACGCGAGCGAGGGGACATTTACCGGGTGTGTGCGTGCGTGTCTCCCCGTCTCGACGCGAGCAGTCTCTGCACCTGGCCGACGTGGAGGATGTGCACGGGACCTACCAGGAGCTGCTGGGGGCCCTCAGCGCCACCGGCCCGGGCAGCGTGCTGCGCATAGCCAACCGCCTCTACGGGGAGAAGGAATTCAACTTCCTCCAGGTGAGGGGGTCCAGGGGTCAATTGCGACCACGCCGGGTCAATAGGGGCCCGATGTTGCGATAGTTTTTTCCAGTTAAGTAATTTGCGAATGTGCTTGCTTTTTTTTATTCGGTAAGTTTTCCCCATCGCGCGTACTGTACGTACACAGACGGTTTGAGAACGATCCACTGTAAAGCGGTGAAAATCACGCACAACGCAATGCTCCGATAGTTGCTGTACGGTATCGCGCTGAACCGCGTTGTGCCGAAACCGCCGCCCGTCTTCCTTCAACGTGATTTCGTCTGTCGGCGTGAACCCCGAACCCGCTTCACTTGCCAGAGCTTCCTGGACTCTTCCGCCAAGTTCTACCAGGCCGAGTTGGCGGCTGTCGACTTCAAGCATGCGCACGATGAGGCGCGCACGGCCATCAACACGTGGGTCAAAGATCAGACCGAAGGTAAATCCACCGGGCGGCAGTGTCGCAAGTCGACTATTGGTGCGTCATCCATAGTGAAGTTCTGTTTGAGTTTAGGTCATGTGTAAAGATATGTAAGTGTTGTGCACCCGTCGATATGTTGGAGAAACAAGCGAGCACACACAGCACTTACCTCCAAAGACGTTACCGACGTTTCATTGGAACTTACACCCAACGTCATCAGGGTTTGGAGACAGCTCACTCCCAACCACTCCAATAAATAGGCAGTGGCCCGAGATGGGGGGGGGGGGTGTGTCTTACGGGGGGGAGAGAGTGGCTAGCTAAATAAATAATAAAGGGTTAAGTTTTAACAATTTGTGACCAAGTCCCAGAGGCAAAAGTGTTAGAGAGAAGTAATGCCTGTGTTAAGTTAAGCATTAAGATCCCACAGTTTGTGGCAGCGCAGATTCCGTACAGAAGCTGTCTACGGAGGGCGTTTATCGCATCAACTGCTCATGTGGCCTTCAAGTTAAATTTACTGGTGCGTTATTATCGAAAGACAACGTTCCTTATCGACGTTTTGTTGTACGTGAGGGTCTTTTGATGGGGGCATCGTCATTCCGCTTCTTCAGGTAAAATCCAGGATCTCCTGGCGTCGGGAACCCTGACTCCGCTCACCAGACTCGTGCTCGTCAACGCCGTCTATTTCAAGGGAAGCTGGGCCAACAAGTTCAACGCCGATATCACGAGGGACGCAGAGTTTCAACTCAATAAGGTGCTCGGACTACCGTGCGTCACGTTAACACCTGCAGCCGCGCCCCGTCCTGTGGTCGGATCGGGCGGGAGGCGCGGCCAGACGTGGTTTAGAGCGCGTGCGTGGTTTAACCGCTGAGCGGTGATGTTGCCGTGGATGTATGTGTCGCTTGACAACCTGGTGGACATCCTGGCTAAATCGATGTGTCATCTCAAGGGATTATCCGGGTAGATTATGCTTCGAAGAATCGCCAAGAAGAAGAAGATGGTGATGAATTGAAATTAATTGTGTCTGAGAGAACACACACACACCGAGGAGTTGGGAGTTATGAAATTAGCATTGCTGGGTGGGATTGTTGCATCGCTGGGACACGGTAGATGGTGGTGTCTTGGAGAGGCATTCATGCAGCGGTGAATTGAGCATGGCTGATGATGATGATGATCGATGTAATATAAAATATTGCCTCCCTCCCACCCCCAGTGATAGATCTGTAACTACTTATGCTCATCGCAATGCTGAGGACATTTCTGACTCATGGTCTTTTTTTGCCCTATGCCAATTCTGCTATCGCCATATCATCACGAGACAAACCCATTGTGAAATCTCAGAGTGTCACGTTTTCAGGCAATGGCTCACGGATGAGGTTCCTGCAGGGCTTCTGTGACACTATTTTGTGCATGATAATCAGGCCAATATTTTTCTTTTAATTCTCAGAGCTGGTATTTATCCAAACTAAATGCACGATTCTATATTATCACGCAGTCATTTATAACTGGGCCGAAAGCATAACTACTTGAGAATCTGTTTATTCCACAGGTGGCTTTCCTCACTGACATTCAGGTTCACAGATGCAGGTTCTGCCCTCTGACCCCTGAGTCACCTGGCCAGCTCCAAATGCTTCTAACATTAAGAGGCTTGTTGTCACCCTCCGTGTATTAATGACAGCTGGGTTATACAATTTTTTAAGTTATCGCACTGATGAAGTTGCCAATTATCGGTTGTTTTACTTATTAATTTAGAAAACGCTAAAACAATGTGAAATTAAAGTGTCGCCTCTCTTACACAATGTGTTCCACTGAACGGTAGGTGGTGGGTGACCTTTGATGACATCATTGTCATACGCCTCACTCTGGGCGTGACTTGTTGGGGGGTTTCCTGCCTTCAGGAGGCAGGATGGCGAGGTGGAATCTATTTTAAAAGGGGCCCAAGTAAACTGCCACAAAAAACACGAGTCAATTACAATATTAATTGATTCATTGACGTCATTGTCGGAAAGTCCACCTCTGGTATACAACAAGATCCAAAAGTGATTTATGTGCATTGTTTCCGATGGTAGTGAAAGTGTTTATTTATTTTTTCATTTCAGAAAGAAACAAAGCCGGTGAAGATGATGTACAAAAAGGCCAAATTTAATTTTGCTCACGTCGAAGAATTTAATTTCAATATCGTCGAGTTGCCCTATGAGGGAAACAAGCTGAGCATGGTCCTTCTGGTGCCTCTGGGCATCGAGGATGAAACAACTGGTCTTGAGAAGGTACTGGAGAAGTCATGTGTTCATGGGGCAAAACAAACACACGCTGGTATACATGGTCAAGCCTCACTGAGCAATGAGGCCTGTTCAAAATACAGTGGTACCTCGCGTTACGGTGGCCTCACAATACGACACGTGTTTTGGGACTGATTAATATCGTAAAGCGAGGGACCACTGTATTCCTGTATCGGTATGTTTGGTGTTGTGAAAAAAACCCACTCGTATAAAGTGACGGGTTAAGGTACAGACCTGCAATTGCTCGCTCACGCCACTACTGATTTTATTTTTCAATAAAAAAATTGTTTTAGGCGTAAAGGAAATGTTGAGCTATGTATTTCTTTTTAACAGTTGTTCAGAGAGGAGGGGTAAGCAAGTTCCAACAGGGGCAACTGGGGACAGTTTTGTCAGCAGGACAATTAACCTAGACAGTATGCCTTTTGACTGTGGGAGCAAACCGGAGTACTTGACGAAAACTCACGCGGACACAGGGAGAGCATGCAAACTTCACACAGAAAGGCACCTGAGCCTGCAATGGAACCCGGGACCTTTTGCATGAGGCGGAACCGCTACCCACCGCGCCACCGGTGTAGTACAAAGAACCTTCACTAGAGGGAGTATCTTCACTTGAGGGAGCATGAAATTAACAACTGTTACAGACGACAGTGACTGCAGTAACGATGACTACGATCCTGCTGCTGCTGGTGATGAGCGTGACGTTTAACGACCCGGCGAGTGTTGATGTTGGTAACGTTGTCGACGTAAAAACGACGGTGACTTTGGCGACGATAATCACAACCCCGCTGCTGCTCCTGCCGTGCTTGCAGCTGGAGTCGGCGCTGACCTACGAAACTCTGAAGCGGTGGACCCTGCCCGAGAACATGAGCAAGGAGGAGGTGGAGCTGCACATGCCGCGCTTCCGCCTCGAGCAGTCCTACACCCTCAACGAGCACCTGCAGCGCCTCGGCATGGCCTCGCTCTTCACGGAGGGGAAGGCCGACCTGTCGGGCGTCAACGGGGCGCAGGACCTCCACGTGTCGCACGTGGCACACAAGGCCTTCGTGGAGGTCAACGAGGAGGGCACGGAGGCCGCGGGCGCCACGGCGGCGATCATGATGATGCGCTGCGCCCTGATGGGCCCCGTTGTCCGCGCAGACCACCCGTTCCTTTTCTTCATCCGCGAGAACAGCAGCGGTAGCGTGCTGTTCCTGGGCCGATTCGCGTCCCCGTGAGAACATGTCATCCGTACGGGGGGGGTTGGGATGGGTTCACCGTGTTTTTGGGTCGGTCCCGCTAATTAAAAAAAAATAATAATAATCTGCAAAGTTGGCCCAGAAATGAAATGTCGAATAAGCCAAATTGAATGTTTGTTGTCCACAGTTGATCTGAAATAATTCTGCCGGGAGAAATTTTTTCAGCAGACTGCTTGCAACGTCTTTGCTCAGAAAAAGCGGTCACGTGGCACCAAGTGATCTGTGTATTTGGGAAACACGTCCCCAAAGGCATCGACAGTGTTTTTGAAAATGCTCACAAGTAGTGATGCAACAAGTCATCCATGCCCCTCCCCACAACCCCTTCCTCCCTCCAACAGCCATGTGATAATGTCAGTTTGGGGGGTGTAATGCGATTTGATGCAATATTCAATTCTCATTGCGACTATCTTGTTCGAATGGTTGATCTCGTTCGTTGGCTTTTGATCGCCGTACTTCTTAAATGTTTCAGCGTGGCAGAAAACGGTGAAGGTGCAGCCCATGCAAATTAGTTATTCATCCCAGTGCTGGCCTCCACTAAAGGGACGTATAGAGAGCCCCTTTAGTGGGTGTTTTACGAACTCTACCACACTGGCCAGGCGTCTTGGAAGAGGCGTGAACACGCACTAATGCACGAAATTGCACACTCAATATTCAAAGAGTTGCAATAATCCGTTGCATTTGATGACTGGGCGCATCTGTCGTTTGTTAAATGCCGATTCCAAAGACGGAGAATGGAATGTGCTCACATTTCCATGCCTCGACTGCCTTAATAATTTCATTTCATCTCTTGGTGCCTTAGAAAACACAAATCACAAGTTCTGCAATAGACGTATTTCTACGGTCTGTTTTCGCGGCACGATCCAAGAACGCATCGGAGAACTATGCAGCACAGCCGCCAACAACTACATAGCAGTATCTTGTTATCGTGTGCTGCATTAAAACGCATGAGCCAATGAAGTGAAGGCCCCTCTGTTGTTTATTCACTGTAAATATATTGTGCTGTAGTTAAATCTAGACAAGTTGTCGCCTATGTTAATTGGCATCCTGACTAAATTTCCCCCGGTGCCTTGCGATGGACTGGCTTCCTATCCTGGATATAACCCTGCCTTACGCCCTTTGTCCTCCGGGATCGGTTACAATTTCACCACGACCCTCTAGGGGATTAGCGGGGACTTATAATGAGTAAGGCGGAGATTGTTACTTGAGGTTGTAATTGACCGACTCCAGATGTTGACCTTTTGTGGCTTAAAAACATATAACATCACGCTTTCTGGTGTCTGAGCAAAGCAGAATGGGAACTCGCACAGTATGGTATCGTGTGAAAATAAAATACTGTATTCGCAATTTGCCCCAAACGTGTCATTGTCATTGATGAAATGTCAATAGAACGTTGGGTGGTGCTTTCAGGTACAGTACACTTTTTACACTGACTCGACTGAAGATAAAATACTGTATTTCTCAGTCTGTCTCTAAACAGTGCAGTATTCTGTAATAAGGTTCAGCACAATTCCACAAGATCTCGGTATAAAGCAGTTCCTGCTACCTGAACAATTCTCAGACTGTCCAGGTGACACCTGGATAGGTGGTAACCCTAACAAGTTTTGGATTTGATTAGGTTTACCAAGGTGGCTTCGTGAAAAAAAGTTGTGGTTCCCATTTCAATCGGCCATACATACATTGGTCAGTATTGGCACACGTGTCACACAACACACGCGTGACAGAAGGTCCGCTGCCTGAAACGTTATCGTATACTTTTTTCTTGGTATTGCTGTGCTTACGTTACACGTGGTAAAAACATCATCATTGTCAGAAACCGCTTAATCCTATACAGGGTTGCGGTGAGCCGGAGCTTATCCCGGCAGACACAGGGCGTATGGCAGGGCCGTCCCAATGATGGGACTCCAATCCATCAGACGGTACCGGGGGCAACTTAGTCCGCAGGCCAGTTTAACCTATGCAGCAGCATGTCTTTGGACTGTGGGAGGAAACCGGAGCGCGCGGCGAAAACCCACGTGGACACGGGGAGAACATGCGAACGCCACAGAGAAAGGCTCCCGAGCCGGGATTTGAACCCGGGACCTTCTTTGCTGTGTATTGCCGTGTTGCTATTGTTAATTGTGCTCACCGCATTAGTGCTTTTTGTTAACTTCTCAAAATGAACGTGGGGTGGCGCTCACTCCCTGTTTACGGTAATCGACCCATTGGTGTTTATCCATATATGGTCTTCTTCTTTGCGATTCTTCGAAGCGCGATGTTAAATTACAGTTTCCCATTTTCTTACACAGCCCCTTGCATTTTCATTGAACTCCGCAAGGTCTTTTGAGCTGCAGAGGTTGGGTAGTAGAGCACAGACAAGGCAGTGTTCCATAGTATGGTCTGCTTCTCCACATTCACAGGTGGTTGGGCCGGTCTTGTAGCCCCATCTGACCAAAGCATCTTTTGATCGTCCCGTTCTAGTTCTCAGGCGGTTGAGTGTCTTCCACTGAATCCATGGTGCATCTGAGCCAGGAGGGAAGTCTTCAGCAGGTGGGATTCCCATGCCAGTTGCAGGAGGGTCACTCTCAAGCTGACAGGAGGTCACGACACACACACCCAGGTGCCATTGGCTGCCTGACTGAGATGACTGGCTGGGGCACCGCCTGTGCTCCCCACCGTGCCAGACTGCTAAGTTTTATCCGCCCGGCGCTCGGCTCGCTGTTGTGAGCTCCCCACACGGACTCACCTTGCGTCTGTCACGTCTGTCACGCCGTCGCGTGCGTTCACCCGCCCTTAATTTTATGGTACGCGATGACGACCCCACGATGCATGACGCCATCACGCACGGGCTTCCTGCTCTCCTCCGATTGGTCTGTTCAAAGTTAATGGCGGTTTAAGAAACAAGGCTCCCTGCGCGGTTTTATGTGAGTGTTGCAACCCGGTTGAATATGTTGTTTACAAGTTAAAGTTTATGCTTAGTTGTCTCGTTCTTAAATGTACACGACGTTGCCGACAGTCGTGGAGCCTAACTAAGGTGTACATTGTCGGGGAATGCTTTGTAAATGGAGCCCCAGCAACGCCGGCGGTGTAGGCCGCTGCCGAGTACAATATAAACAGAATAAATAATAATAATAATAGCATTTTATATAGCGCCTCTGCAGCTCAAAAGACCTTGCGGAGTTCAATGAAAATGCAAGGGGCTGTGTAAGAAAATGGGAAACTGTAATTTAACATCGCGCTTCGAAGAATCGCAAAGAAGAAGATAGCGCCTTTCACCCGAGGGTCACAAAGCGCTGCACAAGGGCCGCGGAGAGAACGGCAAGATGATGTTGATGCTTCTTCTTCTTTGCGATTCTTCGAAGCGCGATGATGTTTGTGATTATTACGAACCAAGGCTCCACGAGACTCGGGTGGCGCCTTTCTGTGTACAGTTTGCATGTTCTCCACGTGTCCGCGTGGGTTTTCGCCGGGCGCTCCGGTTTCCTCCCACAGTCCAAAGACATGCTGCTGCATAGGTTAATTGGCCTGCTGACTAAATTTCCCCCGGTGCCCTGTGATGGACTGGCGTTACATCCTGGGTATTGGCCCTGCCTTGCGCCCTGTGTCTGCCGGGATAGGCGCCGGCTTACCGTGACCCTGTACAGGTTTAAGCGGTTTCTGACAATGGACGGAGATTATTATTATTACAGCAGAAAATACCCACGGAGCTTAACAAACTCTGTCTCTAGCACCTGCTCCTGTCTCTAACACTGTTACTCCTGTCTCTAACACTGGCTTCTATCTCTAACACTGGCTTCTGTCTCTAACATTGGGTCCTATCTCGAACACTGGCTCCTATAATCTATCCCGTAGATATAGGAGATTTCTATCACTAGATATATATAGACTATTGGACCTTTTTGCCGTTGTACAAATAATGTAGAAAATACGAGGTTTAACCCTTTCCGGCAATGAGAAAAAGTGTTAAGATATGTAAACACTAAATGGACACCTTTTTGCAAAGGTTCCAGTTTGCAAGCAGCTACACATGCTTGTGGCAAAAACATGCAAATGAATGCTATGATATTGCATTGTCCTTCAAACTTATTGGCCAAACACCAGACAGCTTTTTTTTTGTAGCCTAGTCTGTGTTAGCCAATTTCTGGCAAAAGGCAGGCGTTCTCAGGCAATGCAAATATCACTGCAGTAATGGGGGTCAAGGTAGAAGCGTTCACGTCGCGATCCCTGTCAGGTAATACTCGGTATTGCCTGCGAATTCTACTAAACACTTCGAGGCCGAGCTGAAAGACAACGATGTCCAGAAGCTGACCATCGTGCTTCGAAGAATCGCAAAGAAGAAGACTGCAGTAATAGCTCTGGTCAAGCTGTTTAGACTATTGGACCTTTTTTGCCGTTGTACAAATAATGTAGAATATACGAGGAACCTTTGCAAAAAGGTGTCCATTTAGTGTTTTAAGATCTTAACACGTTTTCTCATTGCCGGAAAGGGTTAAACCTTGTATTTTCTACATTAAAGATAGATATATGTTTTTTATGCCAGCAGAAAATACCCAGTGAGCTTGCAAACTGTGTCGCTAACACTGGCTCCTATATGACAGATAGCTGAGGTCGAGAAGACAACAGCATAGGCGGACCTTCATCCGGCATTGGATTGATAGGGACCGCTGATAACGCTCTTGTACGCCTGTTGTATGTGGTGACTGTGCTTTTATTTTATTTCTCGTATTATTTCCGAAGTTGTTTTTCGCTGTTGTTGTTTCTCCTCTTAACAGAGTCAGCGGAGCTCCAGTAACAAGAGCATACAGGCGGTGTGGACATGGCACCCAAACGGCGAGCGGTCAAGGGGTCGGCACGGGCACAGAAATCAGACGTAAACGTCAGCACTGATGCGACCAGGGAAGATTTAAAGGCCAAGCAAGAGAAACTGGCTGGCTTCATTTCAGACTTTGACCTGGCAGGTATAACGAGGCTTCTACTTGTATTATAGAACAGGTTTTGGTGGAGGTGGTGGGGGAAATCTTATCCTTTCTAGATTTTTAAACTA
>JAZEWU010000008.1:1579780-1604441 GCA_036362915.1 Geotria australis | reverse complement strand
ACCCCTCAATTGCTTCTGCAGTAAAGAAGTGGCCGAGAATGTTAAGTTTAAAAAGACCCATGCCACGTTAAAAAACGTATTATCCTCTTGTACCCGTTAATACAGCTATGATGCTTGCAGTAACAGATCCTGTGAATCAGAAATACGCAAGGCCGGTCAGTGTTGCGATGTATTTTTTACCAAATGTGGTCATTTGTGCATGATTTTCAAATGCTGACCATGACGCCTCACAAACCTGGCGTTACAGATAGATCGAGAGATCGACGTGTATTATTACAGCAGAAAATACCCAGTGAGCTTGCAAGCTCTTTGCGGGATTCCTGCATTGGCACACGACAAACACGCGAATTGTAGGTTTTTCCCATCCATTGCTCTGGGGCAAAATGTTTCCATTTAGAATGCGGCGGCGTTTTTGAAATGCTTCCATCGAAGGTGATGACGAATGCTGACGGTGTGCGATGTCTCTTGCGTTGAAGTTGAGGAGCATCTGAGCATGATGGACACCATGTTGAATTCCTACGTCCTTAATCTGGACAAGTTCCGCCTCAACCTCGTCATGAAGGCCCCGTGCTCCCTGTGGAAAAAAAACTATCTCAAAGGTGATCGCCGCGCTCATAATCTAATATACCTGTTAATGGCTTTTTCCATGACGTAATTTTCCATGATGTAATATGATATTATATTTCACAATATCAAGTTTCCCTTAACTTTGCAATTATGTCATCTTGTTTTGGTGCTTTGATGTGCTACAGTCACGAATGGAGGTTGTTTCAAAGTTATTCAACTACAGTTCTCTCAACTTTAGCTTGCCATAATGCTCCTAATCTTTGTAACTTTGCAGTCAACATACAATGCATATATTAACACACTGTCGGAAAATTATGACTTCCTATAATTCGCCATGCCACCAACTATTCTGGAAATCGACATACAAAGCACTAAGTTAATGGGTAAATAGCACATGTTTTTTTAGAACTTTAATTATTGTTGTGAACTTGTTGTTATCTCGTCAATATTTGGTCAGGAAGTGATTTTTTTTTTTAACAGTGTTGCCACCTCAAAAATCGTCCCCTCGAGTACCTGATTAGTGCGGTCAAGATCCTTAGATCGATGGATAATTATAATGTGCGGACTGTTCCAAAGTGAAATCCTTCATGTGTACAGCTACAGTTGGTTAACGAAGTGAGCAGCTTTGAATAAATAGCAAGCGCGTGTTTCGTGTTTATTGTGTGTAACTCTGCACCGTACGCTTCGTTTACGATCAACCTTCTTGCAATCCTAACTAAGGTCAATGCTTTTCTCTCTGTTGTATTTGTCTTTAGAATCCAAACGTGGTGAAGCTGCTGCAGGGGCAGGAGAAATAGTACGTGTGGAATTCTGCTTTTATTTTGTTACCGTTTATTTTGTTACCGTTAAAATTACTTTCTATACCAAGCAGCTCAATATTGTTTTTCGCGTTCTTCACTAACATTATTGTGCACAAGGATTCAATATCTTGTTGAAAGTTGAGTAACCATCATTTGTTTTAGTAATTGTAATGGTTGCTCTGCAGAGCTGTTTTTTCGGGATAGCCATGTCGAGCGATCTCCCTCTCTCCCTCGCGACGTTTCGCCTCCCACGTTCGAAACATCATCATGCTTCCAACGTGGGAGGCGAAACGTCGCAAGGAGATAGGAAGATCGCTCGACACGGCTATGCCAAAAGAACAGCTCTGAAGCGCAACCATCATGAATCGAGCCGTGAAAACCTACATCAGAACATTAGTTATTGTAGTTTGCAAATCTGGACTTTTGTAGTTTGCAAATCTGAAAAATTGTGAAGTTGACATTTAACGCTTATTTTCTTTTGGCCGGTCATAGGACGTGATGCAAGAGAAGACGGTATCTGACAATGGGGTGGCTAAAACAGGTCAGATGGTAAACAAATACTATGAGTTTAGTAGAACTGTCATATTTAATATGTAATCTTTAACCTTTGAAAATGTCATTGTATAAAGATAAGGCAAAATAGCCTGCCATTATGTTCCTTGCAATCATTACGTCTCACAATGCTGTATAACATAAGTGCACAAGATGGTGAAGTAAACTTTTCATCCATTTATTTGACTTTTAACACAAGTAATATATATACTGCATGACAGTAGATATTAATCTATAATACTGTGTGAAGAGATAGAATAATAATAGCACACGTGTTTACCAGTTGGCAAAGTAGCGACAAATTCATGTTTTAGAATCTATTTTACTTATGATTGTGTTTAATCATAAATTGCCTTCAACACTCATTCATTCATTCATTATTAGAAACCGCTCAATCCTTATCTTATCTATCACAGAAAGAAGGTCCTGCCCGAGGCAGTTCAATTCTCCCATCATTTCCATGTGGAGTTTGTATATTTTCCCCCTGTTCCGTGTGGGTCTTCTCCGGGTTCTCCGGTATCCTCCTACAACAACTCATAAATTAATTAGCCAATAACATCATAGTATAGGACGAAGTGTTTGACATGTTGCCGCCGGTCTTCTTCTTTGCGATTCTTCGAAGCATGATGGTCAGCCTCTGGGCATCGTTGTCTTTCAGCTCAGCCTCGAAGTATTTGGTAGAATTCGCAGGCAATACCAACTGTGTGTTTGCCTTTCTCCCTCCCTGCCTCTGCGGTTTCCTCGCGCCTCTGAGTCGCTCTATCTCTCTCTCTCTCTTCAACATTGAACTAACATGCGCGCATGTTATAAATTATGATATTATTTAAACGTCCTTCGTGTTGCAGCAGAATCGGTGTCTTCCACCAACGCTGCCGCCAAAGCCTTGCGTTTCGATACAGCCGTGAAGACAAAACGTGTGAAAAAGGTAGGTGCTTGTAAGTACATTTTTGCTTCTGTGTTATCATATTTCCTGGATTAAGAATGTGCACTCTTTTCCACCTAAAATTAACTCGTAGGCTTTCATGACCAATGTTATCCATAGTGAAGCTCTGTTTGTGAGTTTAGGTCATGTGAAAAGGTGTGTAAGTGTAGTGCACCCGTCGATATGTTGGAGAAAACGAGCGAGCACATGCAGCACTTACCTTAAAAGTGCTTTTCCACTTGTAATTTAAAGCGCCGTTTTTGAGGCGCATCTTATTTATTTTTGTCAATTCGCGTATTTGTTGTGTTGCAGGCGGCAAGGGGCACGCGGACCACATTGCAGCCCATCAAGAAGACGAAGGTTCTGGACAGGTCAGGGAGCCCCAGTTCATTGGTTTGCAGTTCAGGGGTTTGTTTGTCCCAACGAACCTAAGCTGTGTCACCTGGAGCCAAGCTCTCCCGGTAGCGGTCTCCCTTGGTGAACAGGTCTGGGGCGAGATTCCAGACAAATAATGATCCGAAGACCCTCTGACTAAAGGAGGTTGGCGCCAGGAAGGGCATCCGGTCGTGAGATTCTGCTACAACACCCCCACTGGCCAACCCGGGTCAACCTGGATAGCGTCCGTTTAAAAGCAGCATCAACATTTGTCATGTGGACACGGGGAGCGGTCCTCAACTCGCACACGTACCGGTTTAAAGAAAAGTGTGAGCCGAGAATCGCTAATCGCTCATCTTCTAGATACGTGCTTAGACCGTGCGTCCCGGGGCTTTCCAAAACCCTGGACTCCAACACTCACAGGCGCTCCACCATGGCTCTCCCAGCGACATCACTGTATCGACAGTGAAAGAACAGTATCCCGTATAGCTTTGCTAAGTGTATACAACACGGTGTTCGCACAACGTCCAAATCACGTAACGTCCTATTTCGCAGAACGTATCGTGGACGTTAAGTGACGCATGCCTGTACTGTGAATAGCTGTTTTGTTTCTTTGGTTGTATTTTTTTTTGACAAATTAGTGGTGCAGGTCAAGAACTGCCCACAAATCCACTCCATGCATTGCTTGTTAATTTTGTTTGCATGTTGAGAGCCGGGTGTTTTTCATCTGTCACCTTCCGTAGGCTGACGAAGGCTCGGATGACACCGATTGCAAGCAGGGGAGCCGGCTTTGACGGGATCACCCCCAGGTTTGACCTGTGAACATCTTTGAGTGTGCACGTGTGTGTGTGTGCATGCTGTGGCTCAGTGGTTAGCGCTATGCTGGGCTACAAACCTGGCTATGACCCGAGTTTGAATCCCGCTCACGGCCAACACCAGTGACGATTTTCTGAACCGGTCCTGGGCCTCCCCCTAGGTCCACTCAGCCTCAAATGAGTACCTAGTGCGGTGTGTAAACATCGCCACTAGGGAGACAAAGGCGGCCGAGCGTGGTGCTGGCCACCCACCACCTCGTTTGCTTTGTCGACCTTCATAGGTGCTCGCTAACGGCACTTGCCCCTACAGTCTGTAAAGGCCGAGATTTAAGTCGTTTTATTGCACTTCAATGCTGTGGTTACCCTGGCGATGTTTTGTTGTTGGTGATGATGGTGACAGTGGCTGTGACATAAATTATGACCAATAATGCCGATGGTGCTGATTAACCGGGACAATAATGCCGGTTATGATACTGGAGCAATTCGAATTCGATTCTTAGAAGTGTGATGGTTATATGACAGTTTCCCCTTTGCAACAAGTTCTTAGTTGCAGACAGCCCTTCAACATTTAGATATAATATAATAATCAGTGCTGGCCTTAAAGGCGGGCATTGGCCTCTCTTCTTGCTCTAGACTGAGGGGGCTTCTGGCATCTGTTGTTGAGCTTCTGGACATCGTTGTCTTTCAGCTCCTCGGCTTCGAAGTGTTTGGTAGAATTTGCAGGCAATACCAAGTATTACTTGACAGGGATCGCGACGTGAACGCTTCTACCTTGATCCCCCACTGGAGCAATGATGTCGATTCTAATGAAGGCTACTGACCGGTGGGTGCTTGAGCCGCGAACAAGCCGCGGGTGAACGTTGACTTTCCGCACATAGGGTGCTGCGCACACCGGGCCCTCAAATGTCGAAGAACGGAGGAGACCTCTTCTTGTCGATGCACAGGCAGCCCACCGTCAACTTGCCCTTGGCCGACGGTCACGTGAGTGGCTCCACTCGACCATAATCTACTTTTGTAACGCGCGGCACATTTTCTCCGGGCGCGTTGCACCCGTTGATTCGGAGGCGCGGAGCCCTGCTCAGTCGGTTTGTTGTGAGTCGGTGAAGAGGTGACATAGCGATTTATAAGAGCGCCTTTCACCCGATGCTACAGCCGGTGTAAATGATGTAGAGTAGACAAAAGCGACGTGCGTTTTTACGGCTTAGATGTACGAGCATTGCTCTCGACAAGTGGGACCGTAACCCTCGAGACTCGAGAAGCAGCAAGCCCTGCCTTTGGTCAAAATTATTTAGTCAGTGATGCTTCCATTAGAATGTCATTGTACTGATGTAAGCTCTCCATACCTGTTCTTATGTAAAATTATTATTATTATGGGATAGTTGTATCGAGCGTTCCTTCTCCATTGCCTGCGACGTTTCGCCTGGCGCGTTGAAGGCATCATCAGGCAAATTAACAATTTAATTAGCCAATTCGACTCACTGGGCTTAACGGTGGCCTGCCGTCGTAAAGGCCACCTCAGTGCTGAATGTGAGTTGGCAATGATGCTATCAGCTCCGAGCTGGTCAAGCAATGAGAGGCCAGGAAATTATCGGTGAGCCGACACATGCCTAGCCATGTATATAGATGATACTATGCCGTGTCACTGAGCAATCTCCCGTTCTCCCTCTCTCCCTCGCGACGTTTCACCTCCCACGTTGGAAGCATCGTCAGGCGTTCTGATGATGCCTCCAACGTGGGAGGCGAAACGTAGAGAGGTAGAGCGCTCGGTGACACGGCTATCCTGAAATAACAGCTTTGGAAAGCTACTTGTCATGAATCGAGCCGTGAAAACCTACACCGGTAGAGCGTGTTCTGGGTGTTTGCGCGTATTTTCCCGGAGCAGGTCCTGACATGTCAAATGGGGGCCCCGCTAGATGACCTAATGGTGAACATGAACAGCGACACGCTGAAGACAATGACGGAAATGCGGGTACAGTATGCACTTCCTGCACACGCTCACACACACACACACACGTTGAGCTAAATTGAAGACTATTTGCTCTGAAAAAGTGCGATTGCCTGGGAAACTCAACTGCTATGTATGTTTGCCATTTTGGGATGATGTTTTCGATGGCCGTCTTATAATAATAATAATAGAATTTATAGAGCGCCTTTCACCCGAGGGTCACAAAGCGCTGCACTGGCCTGTGGAGAGAGCGGCATGTCAATAACATCAAGACAGATTAACTGAGAGTCAAGCAATAGCCATAAATTATAGGACGTAGGACATAAAGACCACAGGAAAATAATAATAATTCTACAACAAGCAAGGAGGGAACAGATTTACCCGAGCAGACGCAGATCGGAAGAGAGAGCGAGCCAACATATTGAGTTGTCGTCGTGTGTGGTTGCGCACCGCTGCCGTCACACGACGATGTTCGTCGCTAAGCAGAGACTTCTAACTCCTTAACGTTGCGGGCGGACAATTACCAGATCGTCAGCGTACATAACTTGGGAGTTTTCCCTTCGTCCAGCGGTCTTCCTCCGTCCTTTGTGAAGGAGAGAGGAGGACCTCTCGACCTACACTGTCACGAATGAGCAGCTCTTAAGATACATTCTCATTCGTGGAGCGGTCAAAACCTGTGTCATACATTCGTAATGTGGTTGACCAATAGAGAGTCATCCCTTGACCGCACCTGGCATTGATCAGCCTCCAATTGTATCTATTTCCCAGGTACAACCATGGAAATATTCTGCAACTAAGCATTCAAAATAATATGTTTTTTCAATAGGATTAATTAGAATAATGCACTTTAGGGTACATTCCTCTAACCAGTTCTCATTTCAATAGGATTAGTGAAACTCTCAAGGAATGTAGGGATCAAAGCTTTCAAACGGATTTGGAAATGTTTAAAATTCCTGCACCTTTGGAAGCAGAATGGAGGGAGCAGGTTTTACTTGTTGTCCTTGCTGGATAAAAACCATAACAATGATGACCCAGGTGTGGTTCTGAACACACCAATCTCTCTTGTGGGTACACATAGCAGAGGTTGAACCTGCTAATAAACAACACTTGAAAAATACTTTCACCCCCTGTCTCTTTCTGTTTACCGCAGGATTATCTCAGCCTCTTCTGCGAGAAAGCCTCCGCCAGCAATATGGTCTAGCTGCCTTGAACGGTGCCGGTGAAAGTGCCTTGCGAAGTCCTTGTCATCCCTTACCACCTGCTGCCGCTTGTAGTCGTCCTGGAAGAGTTAACGGACTTTGCCGACACGTACAATAAAAAAAAAAACGGGCAACTACACGGAATAAAACACGCGTTCCGGTGCAGCTTCCGTAACATTGCTCTCGAGTGCCACCGACATTGTTATCCAGTCGAATAGTCGTACGCTGTTTATGCGATTTAAGCGTAGCCTTTTCCACGCATTACCGCTGTAATTCTCCATCCATCCATCTATTGTCAGAAACCGCTTTATCCTGTACAGGGTCGCTGTGAGCCGGAGCCTATCCCGGCAGACACAGGGTACAAGGCAGGGCTATACACAAGATGGGACGCCAATCCATCACAGGGCATTGGGGGAAATTTAGTCCACAGCGCCAATTAACCTACGCAAGCAGCATGTCTTTGAACTGTGGGGGGAAACCGGAGTGCCCGGCCGAATCGACCCAAGAAATTGCATTGGCGGCTCTTGGAGGTGCGATTCTGTCTTGTTCTGCGTATACTGAAGCTGTCTGCCCTGCGGCATTGAGACAACCTAGCACGATGCTGCTGTCTTAATCAAATGTGGAGCTGGTTGCAACAACCTTTGCACAGTACATGTATTCTGTTTTTATAAGTATTTCTATTGCCCGGTTATTGTAGTAGCTATTAAACAATGTATGAATGTCATTGAGGTGCATTCAGGGACTTGTGTCAATATGATTATGCAAGGCAAAACTTGAGCAGGCATGGCTATGTCATTGGTTTTGTAATAGGTCGCTTAATGACAGATCCTTAGCGCACCAATTTACAATGCAGCTATGAAAACGTGTTTGTATCGGCGCGTCATAAGTCTCTCCTGTGCACGAGTGTTTCGCATGCGTTAAGGCGGTAATTGTATACATTGGTAATATTTACAAACCTCTATGGGCTGTGGAGTGACAAGGAAAGTGCAATACAGCTATGTGTGTTCACTTCCTTTTAGTGTCCCCTAGTATGCACAGAACATTCTCCTATAAACACGGATTCTCCTGCTCTTTCCCTCACCCCGAACGTATTTTGACCCAATCCAGCGTTCATGGGTTTGAAATTAAGTACATTATTGTTGTTATTATTAGTTTTACCGCTCTGTTGTGTGCTCGTATTTTATAATAACTCTAACGGGTACTACCAGAGTGTATAAAATGAGCGTCATCGATTTGACCATAGCATTTCTAAAACATTTTAGTCCGTTCCTTAATGACTAGAACAGGGGAATTGTTTTTTATTATTATTGGACCAGTCGTGGAGAGTATAGGTTGATTGTGTAATTTTAATAAATGCATTGTGTGTACAATGTCGAAATCCAGCGTCTGTCCCTGTACCATCTGTGGCAATGCAACGTCAGCATTTAAGCGCGTGGAGATGTGTCCATCTCAAATTATCCATCCATTTTCAGAAAGCGCTTAATCCTGTACAGGGTCGCAGTTTATCGCAAATTATGGACATCGGCCCCTACTTGCAGACTAATACACTCCGGCGCGCCCTCTAGTGGAGACCCTGTTATTTGCAGTGACATGAGTAAGGAATTGCACAGTTGATAAGTCGATTTACTCCGGTTTCCTCCCACAGTCCACAGACATGCTGCTGCATAGGTTAATTGGCCTGCCGACTAAATTACCCCCGGTGCCCTGTAGGCTCCGGCTCGCCGCGACCCTGTAGACTGTAGAGGATTAAGCGGTTTCTGACAACGAATGCATGAATACGGCACAGGTTATGCATTTACAACCGTACCGGTTACACATTTACCGGTGACACGTGTAAGTTACCGTTTCCGGCGAGCGCGCTCTTGTGTCGGGAACGCGCGCGTTGTTGTTGTACGGTACTGCTGCGTCGCTCTCCGCCGATGTCCGATTTGCGTTTCGATTTTAAAAAAAATCCGAGCGACGTCGAAACTGGTCGCGAATTTTCAGCTCCGTTCGCCGATTCCCGTCGGGGATTTAACCTCGTTATTGTAATAACGAGGCTGTTTGGGTCCGAGTCTCGGGTCTTCTCAGTCCATCTACCCCCTCCTATCTCGCGCATTGCCCGTTAGTGCCTCCCCGTCACCTCGTCTCTCACCTCCTCCGGTGTCTCAAGCGCTCCCTGCCGTGAGGTGATATTCCCCACAGCGGGTAGGGGGAGCCCCTCACCGCGTCCCGCGCACCCGTAACGCGGACAGACACAGACAACTTGTGTTTTTTTATATAGACGAGCCGCTCCCTCTCTCCAAACCTTTAAGTCCAATAAATAAATATTATTAACTTAAAAAGGTCAATCCTGGAAGAAGAAAAAAAACCAGGATAAATTCCAACCGTAACGTTAAGTAATTTAAATGAACAAAAATATAATTTGTAGAGATGCCCGGCTTCGAACCCGCAACCTTCTGCTGCAAACGCTGTCGCTTTTCCCACTGAGCTATTCCGTAACTTGGTGGAAAAAACGCTTTGCGGTCTTTGTTAACGTTCATCTGCGAACACTCTTAGTTAAATATCTCGCCTAGTGTCTAAATAGCCAAAAAACTAAACAAATATTAAGTTACTTGGCGAGACACCCGTGACTCGAACTCACGGTCCTATCACGGATTGAAACAATCGCGCACAGCCGCTGAGCGGCTATCCGCTCAGGGGGGTTTTACCCCCTTGCCATCGCGGTTTAGGAGATAGTTTGAGTGTTAAAATGTTTGATAACTATTACTTCACAGCACTTATATTACAAGATGATTCCACCGACTCGGAACATTCTCCTATTACTTCACAGCACTTATATTACAAGATGATTCCACCGACTCGGAACATTCTCCTGACACTGAACCCGGCTCCGCTCCTCACAAGAAACACTTTTAAAAAGAAATAAGTGGAGGAACCTGGATTTGAACCCAGGGCCACACAGTGAACAGCGGAGGGGGGTTTTACCCCCTTGCCATCGCGGTTTAGACACTGATTTGAGTGTTAAAATGTTTGATAACCATTACTTCACAGCACTTATATTACAAGATGATTCCACCGACTCGGAACATTCTCCTGACACTGAACCCGGCTCCGCTCCTCACAAGAAACACGCATCCCACTGAACCACAGAGCGGCTGCACACACTTGCTGCCTGTAACTCTCTCATAAACGTTCCCCGGCGTCGATGACATTGACATTATTACACTGAACACACCACAAAAATAATGCAATCAGGCACCTGGATTTGATTTCAAGATTCTTAATTGGAGGCCGAGGTGTTTAGCCCAGCAAGCTGTGCAGCCGCTCGTTAGGCTTCAGGTCTAGAACTGTGAAATACTCTCCCCGGCGTCGTTGACATTGAAGGAAAATAAATTCTAAAATAATGCTCTCTGGGCTGAACGTGGATTCGAACCCAGTGTTTCCCGTCAGCAGCCCAGATGTTTGACCCACACAGCCACAGCGCCGCTTTGCATCCTCAGTGTCTGAAACTCTCATTAACCTGGTCTTGGTGACGTTGAGAGATTTCTCTACAGCCTTATTTTAAATTTACTGTCACCATCTTAGAAAATACTTTAAATATAAAGTTGAACAATGCATGCGCTGCAAAGATAATGGGAGGTAGGCAAGTTGTTGCGTTCAGAATGTTAAAGAGAGTAGCTTTCACTTAATTTAAAGCACATGGCTGAATGGAAAACTGGGTGTAGACCATTACAAGCTGGGCTTTTGTGCATATTTATAAACAAAATAGCAGTTTGGTTTTGTTGAATTCCAACTACGAAGGCTGCTAAAGCACAATTCGCCCGTGTTGAAGCCAGTATTGTTTTACATATTGTGACAACCATCATTGTTCACTTTGGATACCGCGGCTGTCAAATGCACCTTTATGCGAAAATACATCCCTTTGTGCGACGTCTGGTTTTGCAGATTTACTGTCAGTTCTCCTTTCTGTAGCAATGGCCATTAGTGTTTAGAATAATGACGCGTCTAAGGAATGTTGTGTGGGCAAAAAGTCAATGTCTCAGCTCGGAATCCTTGAGGCTTCTAACTTTTCCAGTTTGCTAAATAATAGTTCTGTGGGACTCCGAACATTTGTATAGGCACTGACGGGACAATGCTTCCATTATGCTTTTATGTTGCTGTTTGTCTCAGACGTGGATTGCTGTTTCAGGCATGTACTTCCTTAAAAAAAAAAAGCTTAAGGCTGTTTTTGTAAGTCAAGTAGGTTTTAAATAGATTTTAACTTAATGCAAATATCTTCCACACATATTGTGCTGCTTAAATCCATTGACCTAAACATTTAGAAAATTTGCAATACACGCTCCCACTAAGCATTTAAGTTGACGGAATATGGCTAGTTCACTTTATATACACTGTACGCGCATTATTTATTTATTGCATACTTAAATAATGCAACGTTCTTAACTTGGCTTAAATGTGCACAAAACAGTGTTTTTTAGTCATCGGCTGGAAATCCTTTAAAGCGTTTGCCGCTTGTGCCACGTGTAAAACTGTTCTGCAGTATATAAAGTGTGGAGTGAATTATAAGCACGCTGCAGTTGCCAGTATTATTCATGTTGAGAAACCCCGAGAGGAACTTAATGAGCATTATCATATCCATCGCGCGGAGGCATGTGCATTTCAGAGAATAGGTCTCATTGTTGCGCCACTCACTGTGCCACTGATAGCATTTAAGCGGTTGGAGTTCGTGAAGCCAACAGACCTTTCCAAAGGCTCACAGTAAAAGTGATTAGCCTTCTCCCCCCACTCAGTCTAAGTGTGCACTTTCTCAACATTTCTCCACAGCTCACGTCACTTTTTCGGCTTTGGAACATTTTCAGCCAGGAATAAATATTAATCGACAATGTAGTCCGAATGGCTGTCCGGGCGTTAGACGAGCAGTGCTTTAACAACACGTGTGTGAATCAAAGTTGTTTCATTTTCCGACGACTATGGATGGTCAGCAAGTTTGGCTTGACGCTAAAGCGGGTGGTGCATAAGCCGGGCTTCATTGGGCACTTGGCAAGCACATTGTCCCAACGTGTCCAATTTAAACGTTCGCAGCTGTATAGCCTTGTTCAAGATTATTGTTCAACCAAGTGAGAACTCGGACGGGGGGATACTGTCGCCTCATTTGCAAGTTGATTTGGGCCATAACTGTGCCAGTAGGGGGCGATGATTGGGGACTGAAATTTGGACCCCTGACTCCGGTCACGCAATGGCCTAACTCTTGCGAATGTCTGCAAGGGATCTTGTAAGATCCACTGTGGTTACTACACCCGCAGTTATAATCAGTCAGGGCGGCGACTGGATTCAAACCGTGAACCGAGCGGTGGATAATGCACTACCGCTCAGCCATCCCATCGCACAATCAGTCATGTGAAGGGCGTACGTGCAATTCATTCTAGGAAATACAGCATTTCACAATACGTGTGGCCTGCAGACAACCTATGATATATGATATTTGATGAACATAAAACCACTGTACAATACTTTTACAAGCATTTAGAAAAGTTTTAGTTACAAATAATGGCTTTCAACAATTCTGCAGCACAAATACTCAACTCGCATTTTGTCAGGAAACCTCAAATATTTGAACACTGGTTAAACACGCAATGGCAACAGGAAGGTCTCGCTGTGGTAAAATTAGTTTCACAATATGCTGTGACCAGCACATTGTTTTAATTAATTCCCGATACCAGATGAGACGTTTTAAAATACCAATAAAGCTGGACACACATTTCACTGGCTGTTGGAAGGCTCGCGTTTGATACAGCACAGCCTGCAAGCGATAACAAAGTAGCAGTAGACAATGCAATTACCACCCAATACTTTAATGAAAGTCTTTTATAATGACGCCAGTACATGCAGATTTTAAAATGTGCAATCTTTTACTTATTTCCTTTATTTTAAAACTGGTACCAAATATCAAAAGTTGAATGCAATCAATACATAACGCCATATTTTTTTTTATAGCTCAATTCAAGTGTGTACACAAAGCAAATATAAAAATGAACATTGCTCTCAAAAAAACATTAATGCAATGCATGTCAGACAGTAGTGTAGTGCCGTAGTTCGCCGTGCAAGTGAGGAAATGATGTCTTACTCGCCCCCCCGATAGGGCTGCAATGATGGCTTGACTGTTTATATACACACACATATGCTGTGTTCCCCAGCGCCAACAAAAATAAAAAAATCAAAAAAAAAATCGCAAAAAATCAAGTTTCGAGAGTTTTGAGTACGTTGAAAAAACACATGATTATTTTTTTCTTTTTAATAGTGCTCGCACAAACTCAAGGAATCGGGATGCGATTTCGGTCGCATCGCGCTTCTTGGAATAATGCAGCGCCAAACCGCGCGCGGAGTGCATTTCCATCCAGTGCACGTGTGGCCGTCTGATGAGCGCTAGCGAGCGTACGAGTTAGGTTTTTTACGCGGAAGCGAGAAGGGAACTTTTATTTCTTAACACTGCCGCCCGCTGCCGATGGTGACGAGGAAGCAAGGCCCATTGTCTGCTGGTTGTGTGAGGAGGGAGGCGGCGGTGGTGGTGGTTGAAGGAGGAGAAGGGGAGAACGGGGAGAGAGGGGGGGAGGTGAGTGAGCAACGTACGTCAGAGAGCCACTCTCTGGTTCAGGATGCGACGGTTGATTTCGGCGAGCGCCACGGCAAACACGAAGGCCCTCTCCTCGGACAGCCCGGCGTAAATGTCGTACTCGCGCTCCGATTTATCTGCCGGGGAGAGGCGGTGACAACGTTCCGCAGAAAGTTTACACCCTCTCCGGCAGTGACCTTGTTACCTTTGCACTGCTCAGCAATGGTAGTGGTAAAACTTTACATTAACGAGACTACAATTACTGTATTCAAACCACCTGCAGTTTTCACCACCGATTGGGTTACGTTTTCCTACAATGATAAAAAGTGCAGCCCTGCAATCAATGCCCATGTTGATTGTTGTGACATGGGTAGAAAGGGGGGCGGAGGGGGGGGGGAGGAGGTCTACTACATTTCTGTGTAAATATAGCATTGCATATTTATGCTTATACAGGCATGATGCACACACTCGTACAGTAATCTATATTCTTAAGTAAACACGCATCGTACATTACAGTAATAACGCACACATGTTGGTAAAGGATATACATGGAAATGTGAAGGTCATTTCACTAACAAATGAGCATGCTCACTTGAAACACGACTCTTGGTATTTTCAGTCTGCCGTGTTATAGGGACACACTCATCTGTACAGTACGTCGTATATACGAACATCAAATATCCGCTCGGACCAATTAACAGTCTGCACACAGCCCAACGTGCACACATTAACTCTACTTTTACATACGTGTTCACAAACGTGACCTTTTCACATTAACCAACTATACCCCAGTCTCCGTGGTCGGACATGTAACACTGTACTGGATTACTGTCTGGGCCAAGTGCTGAAGAATGACACGGAGCGTTAAACAATTTGACATAACGGCAGGTTACCAAATTACGCTATTGTACTCCAAGTGACTTGAAACATTCTGTTTGTTCATGCAGTTACAGTGTAAAATTAAGTGGGTGGGAAGGAAGTTCAAAACTAAAGTATGCATTTACCTGCACAAAAATGTCACAGCGTTTATATTCCATTGTGCAACATGTTTGCGTAGACTGTCAACGGCGCGCCAAATGCCACGAAGGGGGCAAAACTATTAAGCAGTTCCTTATAAGATAATCATGCAGTGGGTTTTATAAATCAATCCATTGTACTTTTAACGGAAAACAAAATTACCTGTGTTAATTTAAAAGACCTACACGAATGCTACTTTATTGGCGGTGTGCCATCAGCCCCATTAAAGTCACTGTGCAGCTCTTTTCTCCCTTGTGCTGTTTATAGCTCTAAAATGCCTTTTTGGGTCATTATGGCAGCGTGTTGTTCAGTTCCTGAAGAAGCTCCCGGTATGTGGAGCTAAACGTCGGACATCATGCCGTACAACGAGCGGCAACGATCCGAAAACAAATCATAGAGCTGCTACCCGATAAAGGTAATAAACAACGTCAAATTGAGAGGAACTTGTTTTTTTAACACCACTTTTTATTTGGTCATTAAAACGTAAAACCTGGCTTGGCGAGACGTGGGGGGTTGAATTAGCGATGCAACAATTCCTTCACTCCATTATTCAATTCGAATTCGATTCTTCGAAGCGTGATGGTTATATGACAGCCTCCCATTGCAACAAGTTATTCTTTAGTTGCAGACAGCCCTTCAACATTTAGAAATATAATAGTCAGTGCTGGCCTTAAAGGCGGGCAGGCATTGGCCTCTCTTCTTGCTCCAGACTGAGGGGCTTCTGGCGTCTGTTGAGCTTCTAGACATCGTTGTCTTTCAGCTACTCGGCTTCGAAGCGTTTGGTAAAATTTGCAGGTAATACCAAGTATTAGTTGACAGGGATCGTGACGTGAACCCCAAAAACAATAATAATTTGTTGCCGATTTCCGTTCTCTGTCGTTGTTGATTTGTCGTTCTCTCCGCAGCCCTGTGCAGCGCTTTGTGACCCTTGGGTGAAAGGCGCTCTATAAATACTATTATTATAATTGATACTTGGGCTGTGTGTGTGTGTGTTTTTCAGACCCACCTTTCTCATCTTTTCCCTTGTTGGGCGACCCCTTTGGCCGGCCCCGTTTGCCCCTGCTGCCACAACCGCCGCCTCCACCGCCGCCACCGTTGCTGCTGCTACTGCTGCTGCTGCCCGACACCCCCTTCCGCGCGTCCGATGATTTCCCCGAGCACGAGCCGTAGCGGTCCCTGCGCGCGCGCTCGGGCCGCCGCCGTTTCGACTCCGGTTTCGTGTCGACTGTGGAGGCGCGGGGAGAGGAAATCGTTATCGGGTTTTTGGGAACTGCGAGGCGGGCGTCGAATCGCAAGACACGCGACGTTGACAAAAACGCGCGATTTTTTTTTCCCCGTACAGCTCTCGAGGATTTTTATTCTCTCCAATGTTGTACCACGTGCGGGCGGCACGATGGCGCAGTGAGTAGCGCTGCCGCCTCACAGCAAAGAAAGACCTGAGTTCGATTCCCGGGTTGGGGTGCTTTTCTGTGTGGAGTTTCCACGTTCTCCCAGTGTCCGCGAGGGTTTTCGCCGGGCACTCCAGTTTCCTCCCAGTCAAAAGACATGCTGCTGCATAGGTTAATTGGCCTGCTGACTAAAATTGCCCCTGGTGTCCTGTGATGCACTGGCGTCCCATCCTGGGTATATCCCTGCCTTGCGCCCTGTGTCTGCCGGGATAAGCTCCGGCTCGCCGCAACACTGTACAGGATTAAGCGGTTTCGGACAATGCTCATGATGTACCACGTGTTGGTTGGGACCCCGTGTCTTGTTTCACGCCACGCGAATCACTCGGCACGTGGAGCAAAACATCGACCACGTCACGGCCAACACACGGTAACATTTCGAAAACGCATTAGGAATTAAAATATTTCGTAGTATTAACGTGCCAACGTTTAAAAACGAGTAACGACTTAAAAATACGTTCACATTTGCAAATGTTGTTTTAAAGCCACTTCTTGAAAATGTACTTGCTAAAAGCTGTTTTCCCAACACTTTAAGTTCTTTAACACAAATACGCTAACTGCAATCAGTCAGTTAGTCTTTATTTAAGCTGGAATAATAATAGCATTTATATAGCGCCTTTCACCCGAGGGTCACAAAGCGCTGCACAAGGCTGTGGAAAGAACGGCATGTCAATAACATCAAGACAGATGAACTGAGTCAAGCAATAGCGATAAATTATAGGACATAGGACATAAAGACAGCAGAAATGGTTTTACATAATAATTCTACAACAAGCAAGGAGGGAACAGATGTACCCGAGCAGACGCAGATCGGAAGAGAGAGAGAGAGCCAACATCTCGGCACGGCACCACTGGAAGAAACATATTTTTAATGAACAACTTGTTGATGGGGTGTAGAAGCTGGCGATTATATTTCTCTGTTGGCTGCTAGAGGTAAAAAAAAACCGACTCACGCAGGCACGTTCACATACAAATGATTTAACTTCCTTCAGAGAAAAATGGAACGTTTACCAAGCAGCATACCCAGATCACCTTTCTCAGCAGCTGACTTGGTGGACATTACGTTTGCCTCAGTTCCGTATTTACGATGACACAAATGGTATGGAATTTCATATTTGCAAATCACATTCTTAAAATGTTATTTCAGGACTGAATTGCAGCAAATCAAAGTTCAGTTTTAACCCTAAAAAGGTTATTCGGCACAAGAACTTCTGTAACCATCGTTCAGTGTGACGCTTGTGTTTTCATTCCATCGGCAGTAAACCAGCGACAGAGGCATTGCAGTCATCTGACGTGTCACGCTGCTATGACTTCCTTCTAAACAATTCCACAATGTATATATGCAGTGGATGCTAATGTGCACGTACGCATACCTCGTCTCTGGTTTAAGCAGACCAAAGCTTGGGCAATGACAAAGGGCATGGTCAGAACTCAGCTTGAAATTCAGTAACAAAAAAAAATATGTCAATTATTTACCCACAAAAGCCTCATTGAGCCTCGGGGTTCGTTTAGTGCACTGTGATCTTTGGCCAATACCATAAATGAATGGTTGGCATGTAGAAATCGAATTATCCAGAGCATGCACTGCCATCTCCTGACCACACCTTGTGACCCCCACAACTTATAACGCCTGGCATGTCCTGGCGGTCGTCTAACTGGGCACAACTCCACTTAGCTCTTGAGATCTCACGGGGTCAGGTGCATTTATGGTTATTTGTGATCATCGGGAAACACCGGCTTTTAAGCTATTCTTGTGAATAACAAATAAAACCCGAGTTCCAGCTTCGGCGACGTCACCAGGTAATTTGTCTGACTTAGCAAATGACGTACGAGTATTATAATCACGTGCCTGTCCTTGTCGGGATGATTAAAAATACAGCACTGGCATGTTGGCACCCACGTGGCCAGCGAGACTTGGCGTATATGCTCGAACGGTGACATAACCTGAGCTGGTGGATGGTGGAACTGTTTTTTTCATTTCATTTCCCCCGCGTAGTAAAAAAATAAAACGCACGAGTAATCAATAGCATAACAAAGACGCTTAAAACCAGTCTCCCTAGCCACAAAAAAAACATCGCTACACTTTAGTCATTTCATATTCGCTGCATTCCCTGGAACGAAGCCAAGTTTTCCTTGTTGCTGTGCTGATACATTTATGACTTAAAAGCAGGCCTGCGCGAGCTTATGTTTCAAAATGCAAAGAGGCTCCTCCGTGTTCCCTTATCTTAAATGCAATTCATTAGGCACCGTCTCCACATAACACGTATTTAATTCCACTGGTCTATCGCCATTCCAAACCAATATTATTACCCAGCATCCACGACGTTGATGGACTAAACAATGTTAGCTGTACGTGAAGAAACTGAATAGCGATCTGCTTATGTAAGTTATGATGTACTTATAATTCTTCACAAGGAATAATGAGATTGTTTTATACAATGGCTTAGCGGTAGCACATTCAGAGGTTCATGGTTGGAATCTAGCAGCCGCCCTAATTAACACCGCAGGTGTGTTACGCAGAGTACACCCATCTGGTTCCCAGTGGACCTTAATGATCCCGTGACGTCATTCGCCAGAGTAGGCCATTTTGTGCCAGCGTCATTGTCCAAATGTGCCAACTTAAAAAAAAGACACAAATTACTCAATCGGAATTTAAATATGAATCATCACCCCCCCCACCAATGTGAAGACTTGGCGTGACCCTCTTGAAAAAGTAATGAGACTCAGCGAAAGGCATTCCTGGGTAAACAAGTGTAATAATAATACAAAATTGCTTTTTTGCATTGAACAGTGCGCCGTCATTTAGACAGAGCGCTGTTGCCCATAACATTTGGCAACTCAGCAGTGGTTAAAAGTATTGACTCTTGTTAATGACATCCATAAGGTCAAATCCGGCCCAGGGTGTGCTTGCTTAAAATGCTGCTAAATAATATCGGTCCATAAATCCAATAGGCTTGCGAACTAAAAAAAAGTGATTGTGTTTGGAGGCACAGAATGGAAGTCTGCTTAGTCTATTATATACCTTACACTCAAAGGTCGAAGCGTGCACTAAACACTGGAGTCCCCTGCACCCACCAATGTCATGGCTCCGACTTGCATGACTGGGAAGCGTCTCACAGCAGGAGGCTCTCAGGGCAAGGGCCAGCGTGGAGAGTGCATATAAATGAATGGACATCTTTATTTAAAACCCTCGTCAATACCCATTGAGTCTGGGTTTTTTTGTTAAAAGAAGATCACCAAATAAGTGCTCTACCTGGACTAATCTGGTTTTTTCAGTTTAGACGTCTTACATAGAAGCACTTCCTGCACGCATTGTCACTGATAAGGAATGAGTAATTCTCAACAGCGCAATGCGGCACGTTATTAGCGCAGCCTTATTAATCGGTATTTATCCATCAGAGATTGCTCTGATTTATCCCCGCACCAACACCCACAAAAGCCACACGGAGAGGAGGAGTAACGTGCAGGCACTTCCGTATAAACTCCAATGATCCACAATTCCCCGGTGGATAAGAGGCGTCACACCGTGGCGCTCGTGGGAACCGTGTCCTAAATATCCACAGTCACAGATTTACAGGTCCCGGGAAAACCAGGACAAGTGCCAACCCTAACTGCTTCACTCTGCCTGGGAGGGAAACACGTGCACCACGATAATAAGCTAAAAGCTGCCTGCAATTTAGTGAAATATTAATGATGGCTGATTTGAAGCCTATACAAAGATGTAAACTGGAAATGATTAAACATTAATAATGCTAATTTACAGTTGTGCGTAATTTCACTACTGAATAAAGGACTTCGTGATGCCTGTTGTGCTTAGGGGATGTTTGACCATACTTCGCCATGCTGGTCAGTATTGTTTATAAAAGATGGGATTTTTGGGGGCAGTTTAAGGACCGGTTTAGAGAGCGCTCGCCACTGATATTAGCCACGGCTGGGAATCGCACTCATATCACTGGGCAGTCAACGCACAGCTGGGTGTGGGTGACACTCATTCACATAGCTTCTGAGTTTGGCAAATTAATTAATGTTTCTGCAGTGCACTGTATGTACAGTGCTTTGTTTTTATGTGCTTTTACAATGTTTAGGGTGTGGTAGGTGGTGTTTGGCTTTTGGAAGCGGGGCCCATTTTAAACATTTGATTTACGTGCCAAATAGATGGTGCCCGTGCATCAAATGGGGAAACACTTAGCATGGTAAAGACATGAACTGCAAAGGAAATGTTCCAGTGGAATAAAATACATGCCATTATTCTACATTTCTATTTGGAAATTTCAATTAAAAACTCTCTTTCAGGTGGCTTGGTATTGCCTGCGAATTGTACCAAACACTTCGAGGCCGAGGAGCTGAAAGACAACGATGTCCAGAAGCTGACCATCGCGCTTCGAAGAATCGCAAAGAAGAAGAAGGTGGCTCAGTGGTTACATCTTCTCCTCAAAGAGAGAATAATGGTCATGCCCAAGGCGGATCAATTCCCCCACCTCGGGCGCAAATTATGCGTGGGGTTCGTGTGTTCTCCCCCAGTTCTGCGTGGGTTTCCTCGCATAACTAAAAAAAACCCACTCATTAATTGCGCAAAAACACAATAATATAGGACCGAGTGTTTGGCAAATGTTGGCACTGGCTATCCACGTGGCTGCCTTTCCCCCACCTCTCTGCGTTTCCTCGTGCCTCCGAGTCGTTCTCTCTTTGAACAAATACCTTCCAACATTTAACGAATACTGTTCAGCCTTATAGATTGTAAATTTCATTTTTTTTTATTAAATATTTTTTCACTATTTCTGGTTGAACATGTTTTGAGCCTTACACTCGCAGGCAGACAAAGGCGAGGTAATGACGCTCCAATAAACATTCAATCTTGTTAAAGTGGCCTTACTTTCAAGAGTAAAACAAAATAATGCCAGTGGGAATTGTCTACAACCCTAGCAGTCAAAGGGGAAAGAACTTACTTATTAAGTTTTGGTGAATCACCTCTATATAAACACTGGCTTGTGTGTGTAGTCAAATAAACGCCAGTTGGTGATGCAATTCTGTAAGCCTTAGCGCAAGTGTAGGTTTGCAACCACGGTCATTTACGAGTCATTTTTCCACGTATATAACATCACGCATTTGACAACATATTTCAAATCTGCATTCCTATAAAATCTGATATTAAAAAAATAGGCTTCGATGTGACCTCAAGGACTGCGGTGGGTAGGTGTTGTTATCCATTCCATCATATCCCCCCAACCTCAAAATATCTCGAAAACATGCTCGGGCAGTTTGAGTGCAATACAATCCGATTCATAACAAATGCTCAAGTCCACATTGTCTCGTCATCAGAGTTGTATTAATTCACCTTGGTGTATTATTTTTTTCAAACGATCCCGTCGACGCACCAACATGTAAATCAAATGTAAAACGGCGTACGCACGCATATTCATTAAATTGTTAAAATGTTCTACCCGAATAATCCCTTCTGGTGGAACAGCTCGTTTGCAAGGGTGACCTGGGTGTCACCACATACACGCAGCCAAGAAGCTCACCATTACAAACACGTGAACCGCACGCTTGGCTGTGTTCCTGGCTAACCCTGAAGTGGCTGGGGTCATCTCAATGCGAGTGGCGTGTTGCCCCAAACCAGGCGAGTATCTTCCAACAATCCACACTGACCAGAGTGAAGCCTTCGAGTTAATTTCACACTTACCAGCTTGGTGAAATATGGTCCCATATCTTCCCCCCAATAGCCAGATGTGGATTGATGATGATTAACGATGATGACGATGTAATGATGTAGGTTTGTCATTGCTCGATGTATGAGAATTGCTCTCCATAGTTCTTATTTCGTGATAGCCGTGTCGAGTGGGTATCCCGAAAGAACAGCCATGATGACGCTAACTTTGGAATCTCACAAGCACCTCTCAAGTGATCTTCTTCTTTGCGATTCTTCGAAGCACGATGGTCAGCTTCTGGACATCGTTGTCTCAAGTGATTAAACAAATCAATGTGGATTTATAGACGCCTTCAAATGCAATGCTTTGCTTTTCCCGTAACACAAAAATGTTCTTAGCTACATACCGTGTACAGCAGTGGCAGGTCTTGGTTTGTCTGCTTGGGCCAAATTGAGGAGTTTTCTGCTGATAAATATGTTCCCACAAGTGCACGACTTGCAAGCCACCGGGATCTGACATCGTGTCGGAAACAAAATACACACACGCCACATTGGGTTAGCGCAGCAGCATTACATTACTGTACCAGCACTACTGCCATCATTCTGCAGGGCCATCACAGCTGGTACATAGCGTACAAATAACACAACATTAGGTGAACATAATTCACATTTCACATTGGTCAATAACACTGTCCTCAAAGTATAATGTGTACAATACAGAGGTTTTGGGCAATGGCCTTTCTAACATAGCAGATATTTTATTCTGTTTTGCTATTAAACGCGCCGCTATTACTGGTCATTATTTCAAATGTTACTGATCGTTAATATTCAAATCATTGCGGGTAAGCACGCCTATAATATTGCTTTGTTTAATATTTTCAAAAAGTACATTAACAAAAGTACCACGATTATTACGCGTAGAGCATTAACATTACTGATCAATAATATGAAAAGCATGTGTATAGCTAATTCGTGTACATTCACAGCGCATGACTAAGCTTTACACTTAAATTAGTAGTGTAAACCGAAGCACCATTATTATTGCTGGGATATTATATTACTGTATTAATAACAAGCTCCATTATGTGCATGCGTCACTCCATGATAAACATTAGGCGTGTCACGCAGTGCTATTATTTCATCCTCACTGTTCCAAATTATCGACTTGTTTTCTATAGTTCCAGTCTTTTTACACCGTCATTACAATTATTATGACTTACTCATTATCACCATTATACAGTCAAATAAAATAAGTTAAATCATGAAATGACAAAAAGCACATCTGATGCAAACAGTGAATCTTTGGGGTTCTCGTAAAGATTTGATTATTATTTAAAATCATTGCAAAAGATTGGCCATTCCCACCAAATAACGCCAATATTAATTTGGTTAAGATTATTAACCTTAAGATGCCCATGCATTTTCAACTGCGATTACAAAAGTGTATCATAATGAATAACATAAATGATTCATCGATGTATTATGTAATTTTAGTATTTGATACGAGACATTATTGTTCACTTTATAACATTGTTAAATTACCGTACAATACAAGACATTATGTTGCTTAAATCTATAAGATACGATTTTAATAACTACACTCACCACTATAATTACAGCATAAGCCTGAAGCAGCATTCCTTTGTGAAGTACAGTACAATACAATGTGCATTTGGATAGCAATACAGTACGTGACTAAATCAATACAGTTAAACTAACCACTTTGTAACGCCCGTGAAAGTATTCAGCATTGCTAACTAACACTGTACTGTGTACACGAGTAAAAAGTGTAACTTTTAAGCACAAATACGCTAGCTACGACATTAAGAATCCACCTTTGACCTAATTGTACAAAGGCACATTTTTGTTACAAATTAAATTCATAACAGCAGAATAACACGTAGCAAGTACAGTGCACCTTATTATAACCGTGCCAAACATTTACTAATCAAACAATTTGCAAATAATCGTACAACAAAACAGCTACTCAGACGTATAACAATCGCACATTATATAATACTATACATATTAAAACAGTGCAGTACTTAAGGAAACGTAACGCTCCACAACCACATCAAATATCACTGACGCCACGCCACAAAGCAACTTTACGAACTTTAACAAAATAAACAAGCACAACTCAAGACATTTACAACAATAAACTCGAAGCAATCCTCATCGACGGCATTTGCATTCATTTCTTTAAGAAAAATTTACGAAGACAAACAGGCGCAACAACTTTGATCAACTTAATATCACCATTGCTGATGTTACGACCGCTCTAAGCGCACGATATCGGCAGCCACTCGGCACTCTTGACACGAAACAAAATACAACTTTCTTTTAACACGTCAACCGTGATGTAGCCTCGTTAAATCAACACGCAAAACATTAGTAACATTTGTAAATTGTGGGCACACAACACACACTGTTTAGTACCTGTTGTTCACATTGCGGACAATTCTTAGTGGCCGTTTTCGTACTCTTTTTCGACTTATTCGCGGACATTTTTGCGTTAGCTCCGTTTAAAAAAGCGCCCGATTCCGATAGCAACGCGCGAGCAAACAACAACATTAAATTTTAACGATCATTTACAACAATTACAATTACGTCGCAGCGCAAAAATAATAAAGGGGGAGATTAAATTTACTTTCGATTCGCGATAAATTTACAAAGGCGCCCCATTGCCCATCCCCCTCCTCCATCCCTCCCGACCCCTCCCCTCTCCTTCCCCCCACCCCTCCCCTCGCCCCTCCTCCCCCCGTTCCCCCGCCTCTCACTTCCC
>JAZEWU010000008.1:1562652-1576361 GCA_036362915.1 Geotria australis | reverse complement strand
TTGCTCAAAATTTCTCCCGTTTTTTTTCATGAAACAGTATATAAAAATTGGTTTTCGTTGACACTTAAACGCGCTTTGCGTAGCGTGTAGGTGCGCCACTCTTGTGAATCGTCGTCGTGTGTCATCCCCGAACTAGACATTGACAGCATCGCGTCTCCATCTCTCCCTGTCCCTTTTACTGTAACATGCCTTGCGAAGAAAATCGCTTGAGTGTGTCATCCACTGCTTTGCATGTGCCTGTAACTACCCCTCTGCCGTGGACAAATGTCCCAGGTCGCAGCACGGGTTGCAGAGGAGAGGGGCGCTCTGCTCGGTCACGAGGTCGGCTACTGCATTCGCTTCGACGACTGCAGTGACCCTCAAGCCACTCGCATAAAGGTGCGGTTTGGATAGCACCACGGGTCCCAACTCCCAAATAGGGTTGTCCTCGAAATACGAGGATAATTCAAGGGTTGGGTTTGCCAGTATATCCGTTATTTCTATAAAAAAAAAACAAATGATCCCGATTACAACTTGTAATGTTATTACAGTGTGTCCTCGAAATACCAGGATAATTCAGGGGTGGAAGTGCAATGGTATTTTTGTTCAAAACCCCATTATTTGCATTAAGACCATTTTTAATACATTTGCAAATTGTAATGTGACCACAGTGCGTCCTCCAAATACTGGAGTGGAGTACCCTGTTATAACCAGTTTAATTTTATTTTACCATAATGTGTTGGTGTTTGCGGGCAGTTTTTGACAGACGGCATGCTGGTGAGGGAAATGATGGCTGATCCACTCCTGAAGAAGTACAGGTGACGACACTTGATTGATTGCCGGCAGTTGGTCATTGCTGTGGTTTTATGATATTATCCAGGAGAACGTCATTATTTATCTTGATTGATTGCCTTTATATATAACGTGATTATTTATCTGGACGGTACTTTGCTTCCCAGTTAAAATTCTAGTAGTGGATCCACTTAGTATATAATATCTCTAGTGCTGAAATTGATAGTCAATAGTCAGCAGTGACTTCAGTCAGAAATTACAGGACTGCACCTTATCATACATTAAACATTGTGTCTAAGGCAGTATGACTCTTGGTACGGTTTTGGGTTAGTCTGTATAGAGCGTCATTGAGTTCTGTTTGTTTCTGCCCACAGCGTCATTATACTCGATGAAGCCCATGAACGAACACTGTACACCGATATTGCTCTGGGACTGCTAAGAAAGGTAGAACAGTTTACTTCAATTAGAAATTATCGCTTTACCCTCGGTGTAATGAACTGAGGTTGACCGTCATCTCTGCCTCGTGGAACAGCTGTGCATACATATTTAATATACTGTATGTGTAAATATACATCGTCAGTATCCATCAATATCCCTCATGGTCCCGTGTTGCCACAGTTCATCACACGGTCAAACAGATCTCATCGCTATATCTCACCCTTCATTTCTCCTTTTGCTGCTATTCCATCACCAGTCTTGTCCATCAGCCATCATCCCATCGAGCAATGTGTCCCGCCTAAGTCCACTTGTTTTTCGTAACAGTACAAATCATATCCCTGATTGTGTTTGTTCCCTGATTCACATGCTACCCTGTCTTTCACTGTAATTCCAAGAATGCATCTCCCTCTGTGTTTTTGTTGTGTATTTCAGATTAGTGTCATTGTCTCTAATCACAGTGGGTAATACATGTTGATTGAAAACCACCTTTCCTATTCAGGCGCATTGGTATGCTGATTTTGATTATCAAATCTACAATCCAAAAGCACTATTCTTCCGTAATGTTCGCGTTTATTTTGTAATCGTTATCGTATTTCACCTTAAACGGTATTATTTCATATTCTTTGCAGATTCAGAAGAAGAGAGAAGAGCTGAGGATTATTGTTGCATCTGCTACGCTTGATGCAGAGGTATGGGTTTACCGTGTGCTTGATGCCACCGTGGCTTTAAAATGCAAGTACAGTTGTCCCTCGCTTTACGATTTTAATCCGTTCCAGAACTCGTATTGTAATGTGAAACCATCGTAAAGTGAGACCAATAATACTGTACATTGTTTGATGGTAATTCGTGCTTCAAACAAAGTAGATGTGAACAATGAGAAGTAAACACTCAAAAGGGCTGCTATTGTCTGAGATGCTACCCAAGGGCATGCGTTTGCATCGCTGATTGTCTGCCATGCCACCATCGCTCACACGCAGCCATATCATAAAGTGAAACGCTGACCAAATTAACACTGACCAACAGCAATGCCAGGAACAGAAAGGCCCCTTCACTACCTTGAGGTCCCTGCAGTTCAGGCCCTTCTGCCAGTAGTGACATAAGCAAGTAATTGCAAGGCTGCACCGTTATGTTTTACTTGTAACGCAGAAATTCCAGAAGTTCTTTAACCACAATGACACGTCGGACCCCAACAAGGACACGAGCACCATCCTAACCGTGGAGGGACGCACCTACCCTGTGGAGATTTTCTACACACACAGGTGACTTCTCAGTGATACTTGCCTGTGCCAGGTGAGGTGCACTTTGAGGCCATGTCGAGTGAATAAGGCTCACATGCAGAACTCGGGAGAGCCAGGTGTCAGGTCAACAGACCAGGGTGTCTGGAAATTGCCGTACCTGAATTCCCAACCACGTAAATTGAGTGTTTTGTAACCGACCATCATCGCTCGCGTGTATTTGAGTGCCGTTAACAGAATTTACCAAATGAGCCTAGCAATGAATAAGAACCTTGAGATTGAGAATGTTCCTGGTAAACAGTGTTAAATATCTATCCGATGTTAATACAAGCTGTATCGCGTGTTGTGCAGCATGATGGGCAATATGTCGGCACCGACAAACCGCCTGGCTGCCTCCTCCGCCTCTCTGCGCTTTCCTTGCGCCTCCGAGTCGTTCTCTCGTCGAATGAATACCTTCGACATTGAATGAATATGTGCGCGTTATAAATGGAAAATTATTATTAAGATGTCCGACGTTTAGCTCCACGTACTGGGAGCTTCTTCAGGAGAGAAATTATTATTTCCGAACAGCACGCTGTATTTTCATTGTCGGCATTGTGTGCGGTAAAGCCCCGTGCCAGACTACGTGAAGGCGACGGTGGAGACAATAATGAAAATTCACAACGACCCTGCGGACGGAGATATCCTGGCCTTCATGACTGGACAGGTACGGGCCGCGACGAATTCTCCTGAACTCCATCGTAGCACTGCCACATACAGTTCAGCAGTGGTTAACCCGCAGTATGTTGTACGTGTACAGCCCTTTGTGTATCCACAGCTGGAAAATAATAATACACAAAATAATAACACACAAACTCCACGCAGAAAGGTGCCCGAGGCAGGAATATAACCGCCTCGGGCAGGACCTTCTTTCTGTGAGGCGCAGATGTTACCACTGCACCTCCCAGCCGCCCATGAGGACCTCCCCTTGCCGTGCGGATCTTGAGGGTTCTTTAACGACAATTTACAATGCTGCTCACTTTGTGAAGGCAGGCACCATAGACTGGAAGCGTATAATTACACACAGCGGTGGGTTCTGTTACGCTGCCCTCTGTTGGCCACCACGCAACCCTGCAGCTGCCGTAGCCGGCGCTTACCATCCAAGCACCTCTCCCACGTGTTCTCGCACTCGGCCGTACACCCAATCGCTCGCTCGCTCACTCGTCAACTCGTTCGTCCGCTCACTTCACCCGCATGCCCGCCCGCCCACCCATTAGCTCATTCACTTAGCCGCTCGCCCGATTGTTCATTGGCTCGCTCGTTGACCTGTGGGGCTGCTGCGCCTGTGCAGGAGGAGGTGGAGGACGTGGTGTCGGCCGTGGTGGAGGAGGTGCGAGCGGCGGCGGCCCGAAGCAAGGGCGGCCTGCCCAAGCACGTGCGCGCCATGCCCATGTACGCGGGGCTGCCTTACGTGGACCAGATGAAGGTGTTTGAACGCGTCGGCCACAACTGCCGCAAGGTCAGCGTCTGAAAACGCTCGCTCGTTCGTTCGTTGTCGGAAACCGCTTCGTCCTGTGCGGGGTCGCGGTGAGCCGGAGCCTATTCCGGCAGACGCAGGGCGCAAGGCGGGGCTATACCCAGGATAGGACGCCGGTCCATCACGGGACCGGCGGCAATTTAGTCAGCAGGCCAATTAACCTATCCAGCGGCGTGTCTTTGGACTGTGGGAGGAAACCGGGGTGCCCGCTGAAAACCCACGCGGACAAGGGGGGAACATGCAAACTCCACACAGAAAGACACCCGAGCCGGGATTCGTACCCAGGGCCTTCTTGCTGTGAGGCAGCAGCGCTAATCACCGCTCCATCGTGCCGCCCGTCTGAAAACGTGCGGAAGATTAAATGAACAAGCAGGCAAAGCGCATTATTTGCACATAAATATGCGGACTTTTTTGAAAATACATTCTTTGATGAGGTTTCACCCCACACTAGGCTATTCAAAGGGACCGTTTGACTATATGTTATCGCTACAAATCAGTGCAGATTGGTGAAAGAGGGTGCGGGCTCAGGACCAGTTCAGATATTAACTCGTCACTGACGTTAACCTTGGCCAAAATTCAACTGCACTGTCACAGGGCGATGTGCTAACCACTTTACATGAGCAATAATATGCCACCGCGCTATCCACACAGGACACCCAAAATACCTCGCATCACTACTCCGGCCACTCGCCCCAACACAATCCCGCACTCTACGCAGCTCATCACAGCACTTACTCCACACACCGTGCTCACACACAACCTTCGCACAACGCCTAACACAGTCCCCCACAACCTTAACATTTTTTTTGTTAAAAGTCACCTTTTCACCGACTAACAACAAACCGACTGAGCAGAGCTCCGCGCCTCCGAATCAACGGGTGCAACGCGCCCAGAGAATATGCGCGCGTCACAAATATACATTATTATTATAGATGATCGTTGGATCGCAGAACCGGTGAGAGGCGATGATGACCAGACGCGGCCTTCACTCGGCGACGGCACAGTTAACTTATTTCGTCAGCTACCGAACTAACCCCGGCGCGTCCGTAACAAATCCCCCTCTCTCTCTGTCCTCCCTCGGGCACCCCGCGTCGCCGGCACAGGTGGTGGTGGCAACCAACGTGGCGGAGACGTCGGTGACGGTGCCGGGCATCGCGTGCGTGGTGGATTGCGGCTTCGTGAAGCTGCGCGCGTACGACCCTCGCCGAGGCGTCGACGCGCTCCTCGTGACTCCCGCGTCGCGAGCCTCGGCCCAGCAGCGCGCCGGCCGGGCCGGGCGCAGCCGCGCCGGCAAGTGCTACCGCCTCTACACAGGTGCGGAGAGCGCGGGCCGTTTCGTTTGATAGGCGGGGCGGCGAGGCGGGCGGCTAGGCGAGCGCTGTTAGCAAGCGGACGTTGAGGCCCGGCGCGGCGCGTTCGGGCTTGCTGTGGGTCTCTAAAGCGCTGTCGTTTTACACACACCGCAACGGGTACTTATTTAAAATACGCTTGAAAAAGTAATAATATTTCTATTTTTTATCCCGATTCTGTTCTAATTGACACGTGATGGAACAAATAATCCCTTTGGATCTTTCGCAGAGCAGCGCATTCCTCTGTGTGTTTAGATAATGCCCGATGAATACGGATAATAATAATAATATATATTTGTAACGCGCGCATATTCTCCGGGCGCGTTGCACCCGTTAATTCGGAGGCGCGGATATCACAGAGCTACCTCTAGGAACCCTTCCAAGTGACCACCGATCCACACGGCTAGGGGACGGCACTCTCCCAGCCGCTCCGCCGCTTAGAGTAACGAGCGTTGTCCGTGCGACAGAGTCGGAGTTCGCGAAGCTGCCCGAGGCGACGGAGCCCGAGATGCGGCGGAGCGACATGGCGCCCGTCATTCTGCAGCTCAAGGCGCTCGGTATCGACAACGTCCTGCGCTTCTCCTTCCTCTCGGTGACTCTCGCTCCCTCTCGCGCCCTCGCTCGTGCCGAACGTCTTTTCCACCGGCGCAGCCGAGCCGAGCGTGGGGCCCCCCACGATAGAGGCGGTTTTCCACTAGCTGTTTCCTGGACCGAGATGGAACCAAGCTAATTATATTTCCTGCCTTATGACTTCTTAATCTCGCTCGAGGCCAAACAGTGTCAAGGGTTAAGGAGGGGGCTAATGACGCATTGTTTACGTGTGACGTCGGTACGCTGAGAACAGAGCATTATCGTGTGACCTACGTTCCTATGGACTGGTTCGTTGCGTGCGATGTCAGCGGCACGGCTTGGCTTTTGCGGTGGAAAAACCAGCTTGAGCCGTCTGAGCCACACCGGACTGGCTGTGCATGGCCTTGGCTCGGCTCGTTTGTTCTGTGTCAAAAGGGGCGCCGTGAAGGATCTCAGACATTAAGGCAGCACTAAGCCCCCTACGTTATTAACAAAAAGTATATTTAATTGAGGTTGCGTTTTTGAGTTTGTAAATTCGTGCATCATCTTCCACTTTGTTTTTCTCTGCAGCCTCCTCCGGCTGAGTCAATGGTGCAAGCCGTGGAGCTCCTGTACGCTTTGGGAGGTGCGTGTGCTTGAATTGCTGTGCCTTGCAAGCAGGGATGGGTGAAACTATTCTTACTAAGGACCAAGTAGGAGTTTAAAACATACTACTCTTCCTCTGCGTAAACGCACAAATCCACGCACGTTCATGCACACGCAGGTCTTGATGAGCAGTGTCAGCTGACGGAGCCCCTGGGAGTGCGCATGGCCGAGTTCCCCATGGGACCCATGTACGCCAAGATGCTGCTCGAATCGGGTACGGAGTCTGGGTTTATTTATGTTTTGGAATGTTGTCATCGTCCCATTGATACCCTCAGACAGGTCATACTACGAAGAAACGTCCTTATGGAAAGCTGATTTAAGTGTCACACCAAATTTAATATGTTGGGATGTTATGTGTGCAATCAATGGTGACCAAAATGGGTCCATGAACCCGGTACACTTGTGAGAGCCAAAGTTCATTTAGCACGGGTACCCAGATTCAACCACAGGATCGCAGTGGTCCAAGCTCAGTGTTGCGATCACTTAGTTACTCTACCACCACCAAGCAATATAATTTAGAAGCAGTTTTTTATATTTTTGATTCTTACAATGGGTACGTGATTATTTAAAGTACTGTTTGAATGTCGCCTGTGTTTTGGGATTTATTTATTACCCCTAGGAACTTTCGGCTGCTCAAAAGAGATAATCACCATCGCCGCCATGATGCAGATTCAAATTGTGTTCCTCTCGCCGCCCAACCAGAAGAATAAGGCCGTAAGCACCAACACACACACTTTACATCATCAATCATTATCCATGCATCTTTGTACCTATAGAGCACTTTCGTCAGTTCACCACGTATCAGTCTCAGTGCCAATTATAACAAATTTCTATGAACGATGGTCACCCGTTTAAGCACTAGCCATGCTAACCCCTGCTTAGCTTGTGAGAGCTCATGAAATTTGGTACATTCTAGGTTTGGTCAGAGGCAAAAGCCATCTTATACTTCAATCATAATCGTTTATTCAGGGTAACGTGCATTGAATATCTCTCTTGCTTGAGGATCTTTATTGGTGTTTGCGGCCAGTTCATTCAGGCGTATTTATTTGCATGTGGGAGAGAAAACCCACCTGTAGGAGAGGATGACACAAACACTAAACTTTACCGATAGGCCAGCAACCTACTCGACACACTTCTTTCTCCCGGCCACCTTGTAGTCATGCGGCTTGCGCGTCTCACAGTGCAAAATTGTCTCTGTCCGATCAACCAACCCTGCCACCGTACTTCTGTTGTCCGTTTGCAGTCTCGTCAACAGCGTAAGTTTGCGGTGGAAGAGGGCGATCACATGACGATGCTGAACGTGTTTGAGGCATTCGTTAAGGTGAGATCTTACTGCTGCCATTCACAATAATAATAAATGCTATTTATAACGCGCACGTATTCATTCAATTTCAAAGGTATTAATTCGATGTGAGGAAACCGCAGAGAGGCGGAGGAGGCAGCCAGGCAGCTTTCCGGCGCCAATATTTGCCAGACACTGCGTCCTATATATTATGATGTTATTGGCCTATTAATTAATGAGGAAACTGGAGAAACCGGAGGAAACCCACGCAGAACAGGGGGAGAACACACAAAGTCTACACAGAAAGGTGCCCGTGGTGGGGATCGAACCGCCTCGGGCAAGACCTTCTTTCTGTGAGGCGCAGATGTTACCACTGCGCCACCCTGCCACCCAGTGTGTCTTCGAAATAACGCGGGCAAATATACATTGTCCTGGAATCCCTGTTTTTTTTTTATCGAACTCAGCACAACAAGAGTTCCGCCTGGTGTCAGGAACACTTCCTGAACTACAAGGGTCTGGTGCGGGCTGGAGTCCTGCAGGAACAGCTTCGAAAACTCCTTCGCAGGTTCCACGTACCCAGCAACTCCAGCAACGGTATGTAATTCCTTCCTATGCCAGTGACAGATGTTCGTTATTTTAGACAGATGTGTATTATTATGGTAGAAAAATACCCAGTGAGCTTGCAAGCTCTTTAAGGGATTCCTGCGGCACAAAAACAGTGGTTGGCACTCGACAACATCGGTGACAAGTGATGTCTGTGAACCGGTCACAAGTTTCCCTTTTCACCAATCCCCACTGAGAAGCGTGGCAACGTATGGTCAACCTCATCGACCCAAACGGTGTGGGGAGGCCCTCATCCAGTGAAAAAACAATGTAGCTGCA
Organism: Geotria australis; assembly: GCA_036362915.1. Classification (NCBI taxonomy): domain Eukaryota; kingdom Metazoa; phylum Chordata; class Hyperoartia; order Petromyzontiformes; family Geotriidae; genus Geotria; species Geotria australis. Next base: position 1,567,673 of record JAZEWU010000008.1, on the reverse strand, counting down.
CTTTGTTGAATTCAAGAAAAAAACAACAAGCTGACCCTCCTAGAATAGCTCCAACATATGCCAGCTTCCTCAATATCTGCTCTTACCCATGGATAAATACGGCTAAAAGAAGATTTGACTTAATACTAATAGGATTTTATCGCAGATCGATTTGAGCTGGGGATAACAGGAACTGCAGAGAACGGAACCAAACATATGGTGAGTTAAAAGGAGTTTCAGGCCCCACGTTTCCAGCATGTATTGTGTCTTGTTTTCCCCTCTGCGTGCATGGGCAGGAGACGCCGGCCCCGTGCGGAGATGCATTGTGTCCGGTTTCTTCGCCAACGCTGCCAAACTGCACCACAGTGGAGTCTACAGGTGGGGTGTTTCCCACCACATACTGCCGCATGTATTTTAATTTGACGGGGCGGTCGTGTTTTAGGGCGGCACGGTGGCGTAGTGGGTAGCGCTGCCGCCTCACAGCAAGAAGGACCCGGGTTCGAATCCCGGCTCGGGGGCCTTTCTGTGTGGAGTTTGCATGTTCTCCCCATGTCCGCGTGGGTTTTCGCCGGGCACTCCTGTTTCCTCCCACCGCCCAAAGACAAGCTGCCAGGTTATTTGGCCTACTGAGTAAATTGCCCCAGGTGCCCTGCGATGGACTGGCATCCCATCCTCGGTATACCCCTGCCTTGCGCTCTGTGTCTGCCGGGATAGGCTCCGGCTCACCGCGACCCTGTACAGGATTAAGCAGTTTCTGAAAATGATTAAGGCTGCTTCGAATATACTGAAAGGTCGTGAAACTGGCAATCTCAAGAGCGGCAAAAATTTGCCAGCGTTTCCCAAGATGGGCCGTCACTTCCTTAAAGACAAACACGGAGGGAGATAGAGAGGGATGGTGAGCGACAGGGGGACACATAATAATGGCAGTGGACTACCTAGACTCGTGTGTTTTTTTTTACTTTGTCGTTAATCAGGACGGTACGCGACGACCTCGAGCTCCACATCCACCCCACCTCCGTGCTCTATGCCGAGAAGCTGCCGCAGTGGTAATAACAATCCTCACATTATTCAATAATTGATATGTATTACATTTGTATAGTGCCTATCACGCAGAGGCCTCAAAGCGCTGCAGGAAAGAGCTGCGGGGCGGGGGAGGGGGCGTGAAGGCAGCCACGCTGATAGCTGGGGCCAACCTGCCAGACACTACATCCCTATAATTTATGATGGTATTGGTCAATAAAATTAGTGTTTTTTTTAGTTGTGGGAGGACACTGGAGAACCCGGAGGAAACCCATGCAAAACAGAGGGAGAACGCGCAAATTCCACACAGGTGCCCGAGGCGGAAGTCAAACCGCCTCGGCCAGGACCTTCTGTCAGGCGTAGATGCTGCCACTTCGCCACGTTACCGCCCATTTGTATTAACTGCCGTGCCAGGCAGTCGAACCGGCAACCTCCGTATTGTTAGTAATAATAATAATAAATTTACATTTATAACGCGCACATATTCATTTACTGTCAGAGGTACTCATACGACGAGAGAACGACTCATAGAGGCGCGCGGTAAGCACAGAGGCGGAGGAAGCAGCCAGGCGGTTTTGCCGGCGCCATATTGCCACACACTGCTTCCTATATATTACGATGCTATCGGACAAATAATTAATGATTGTTTTTTTTAAGTTGTGGCAGGAAACCGGAGAACCCGGAGGAAACCCACGCAGAACAGGGGGAGAACACACAAACTCCACACAGAAAGGTGCCCGGGCCGAGATTAGTCCAGTGTGCTAGCCATTAGACCACAGTCGCCAACTGCATTGTGTGATCCTAATTGTGTGCGTGCGTGTGCGCTCGTCAGCGTGGTGTTTAACGAGGTGGTGCAAACGTCCCGCTTCTTCATGAGGGACGTGACGGTGGTGGAGCCCGGCTGGCTTATCGAACTCGCTCCGCACTTCTACAGGCAGAGCACGGTGAGGCCCGGTCGCCACCGCGCCGCGCTCACGCTCGCCGATCCGCGGTTTAAACGGTTTGTGAACTTCGGGGAAGGGCGGCACGGTGGCGTAGTGGGTAGCGCTGCCGCCTCACAGCAAGAAGGTCCTCGGGTTCGAATCTCGGATTGGGGGCCTTTCTGTGCAGAGTTTACATGTTCTCCCCGTGTCTGCGTGGGTTTTCGCCGGGCACTCCGGTTTCCTCCCACCGTCCAAAATATGCTGCCAGGTTAATTGGCCTACTGAGTAAATTGCCCCAGGTGCCCTGCGATGGTATACCCCTGCCTTGCGCCCTGTGTCTGCCGGGATAGGCTCCGGCTCACCGCGACCCCGTACAGGATTAAGCGGTTTCTGAAAATGGATGAATGGATGGTTTCGGAGTACCCTTCGTTCGGCAGTGCTGATCGTAACCGACGAGGCGAACGGTGTGTGTGTGTTTTTGGCGTGCACGGTGGTTGACAACCGCTGTCCTCTGCCGTCTGTGTGTCGTACGCAGGACTTTTCTCGAGCGTCCAAGCGCCTGCGCGTAACCTAGCTGGGTCGCGCACGTTGCCCTGAACTGACTGACGGTAGCCTCAGGTAACGTAACCTAGCTGGGTCGCGCACGTTGCCCTGAACTGACGGTAGCCTCAGGTAACGGCTGCGACGCAAGCCCGGGAGCCGTCGACTTGGAGTTGGTGGATCTTGTGAAAGCCGTCAGTCGTGTGCGCGTCTGTCGGGGACGCGTGCGTGCGGCGTGATGGGGTGGCGGTACTGGAAGTAGGCTTGACGTACGGTGGAGTAAGTCCTCTATTTACGTTGTTTGACAGGAATGTCCCTAACGTATCAGGGTACGTAATTCGATTTAAAATGCGATGGTTCACCACTACGTTGTTTTTAAAGGTTAAAATAAACGGGCGCAGCAGTTTGGGCAGCGTTAGTGGCAACGCACCACGCCGCGACGCCCCCATGTGGCGGGCGACCCTAAGTGTTGACAACATCGCTGTTCTGGATTCTGTAAATAATAATAATTTTACATGTATAACGCGCACATATTCATTCACTGTCGAAGGTACTCATTCGACGAGAGAACGACTCAGAGGCGCGAGGAAAGCAAAGAGAGGTGGAGGAGGCAGCCAGGCGGTATTGCCGGCGCCATATTGCCACACACTGTTTCCTATATATTATGTTATCAGCCAAATAATGAGTGTTTTTGTAATGCAATCCCTGCCATCATTTCTGGTGAGTACACCATGTTAACTTATAGTATTTATTTGAACTTCAATAATATTATTTTTGCTACGTTTCTGTTCATACCTATTTGATACCATGAAATAAATGTTTTACCTTAAAATTACCCCTAGGAACGTATCATAAATGTATATCATGAAGTCAATATTAAAACTGGTTTTGATTCACTTGCCGCTTCACGACGCATTTTCTTCCAGGGACGCATTCGCAACATTGAAGACTGCTGTACAACGTCGCACATCCACCCTGACCAATTAACCGCTCACAACCAGAGTAGTATTTGCGCATGGAGCAACTGGTATTTAATACACATGTTCACATATCCGACCATTTCACCTATCTGCCGATACCTAACTGCCCAGTGTGTTGGATATACGATGTTATACCACGCAGCTGTACAGACAGTTGGAGTGTTATCCCCTTGTACTGATGTAGGTTTTCACGGCTCGATTCATGATGATGCCTGATGATGCTTCCAACGTGGGAGGCGAAACGTCGGGAGGGCGAGAGGGAGATCGTGGTGGACACCACACAGTAGCATCGGATGTTCGTTCATCCCAATACCTTAGCCGTAACCACTACTCTAACACACAGTACACGTGGCAGGTTATTGTTTAATAATAATGGCATTTATAGCGCGCCTTTCACCCGAGGGTCACAAAGCGCTGCACAAGGCTGCGGAGAGAACGACATGTCAACAACAGAGAACGGAACCATCAGCAACAACTGCATTAAACAAAAATTGTATACGCATCACAATGGAGTGGAAAGAGGGATTGGGTGGAGGGGTCACATACTGTATGTACGTGAAGATCGGTGGCTCTGTGGTTAGCGCGCTGGGCTACATTCATGTCTCCTGTCCGTGTGTCCAGGTGACGATGTCTCAATATCTTCATGCCCCCTCTCACCCCCTGTCACTCACCCACCCGCCGCCTCCTCTCACTCACCCCCTCTCATCCACCCACTCTGAATGCAGTTCGCATGTTCTCCCCGTGTCCGCCTGGGTTTTCGCCGGCCACTCCGGTTTCCTCCCACAGTCCAAAGACATGCTGCTGCATAGGTTAATTGGCCTGCGGACTAAATTGCCCCCGGTGCCTTGTGATAGACTGTCGTCCCAATCCTGAGTATAGCCCTGCCTTGCGCCCTATATCTGTCATGAAAGGCTCCGGCTCACCGCGACCCTGTACAGGATTAAGCGGTTTCTGAAAATACATGGATGGACAAAACACCACAAAAACGCATTCTGTCGTACCACAGCCGTAGCAGCAGCGAACGGAGCGATGTTGGGAGGGCGTTGCGTGATGGGCGGATAAAAGTAGAGGTGTGGTTTACTGCCCACTCAACTCCCACCGCGCGGTGCGTTCCTCCTTTTCCGGCTTCCTGACAGTCTGGGCGTGGTGGTGGTGGTGGAGCAACAGCAGCAACTTCAGGCCTCACCCTCGACCACCATCAGCATCATCATCCACACAACGACAGTGTAGGTTTGTTTTGGTTGCTTATCCCAACTCGCCTTACCGCAACGCGGCGTAATGTCTTTGTGACTGAGTCAGTCACTTTGGTTAACGCTGTTGTTCCGGGAGACGGAGTGGGATAGAGAACTTCTCTCAACCAGCTGCTCTTTCGGGATAGCCGCGTTGCTGAGCGTTTCTCTCTCTCTGTCTCCTTCGTTCGCCACGTTTCGCTTCCCACATTGGAGGCATCAGCAGCAGTTCGTTTCGCCGACTGCTTTGGGGGGGAACGCTCCCCCGCTGGCCAATTAAGCGGGCTAAATGGCTCTTGCTCCCCGGGGCCCTGAGATGCAGGCGCGTCGCAGCCGCGGGTGTTGCAGGA
>JAZEWU010000008.1:1547355-1559757 GCA_036362915.1 Geotria australis | reverse complement strand
GTCGCTGGGTAGCTGGGTCGCTGGGTAGCTGGGTAACCAGGTCGTTGGGAAGCCGGGTCGCCGTGTCGTTGGGTAGCTGGGTCACCGGGTTGCTGGGTTGCTGGGTCACCGGGTTGTTGGGTAGCTGGGTCATTGGGTCGCCGGGTAGCTAGGTAACCAGGTAGCTGGGTAGCTGGGTAACCGGGTCGCCGGGTCACTGGGTCGGGACCGAGTTTGCCGGAACGCCGCGGGCCGTCGCAATGGACGCGCTTGTGCGGCACCATGCCGTTTGTGACGGTGCGTCGCTCTGGCAGGTGGTGTCAAGTAAGAAAATGACGAGTCCCCTGCTTCTGAAAAACGGGAAGCCGGCCGGAAAGGGGACCATAACCGTACGTATGCGATAAGCAAGGAACAGTAACGGTACAAGAATGGCCTCTCGAGCTGTTTCTTCGACGTAGCCGCATCGAGCGTTCCTCCTCTCTCCTTCGCGACGTTTCGCCTCCCACGTTGGAGGCATCGTCAGGCTTCTCGTGGGGAACAACCCTGAAAACGAGTCGCTGAAACAATGTGATGTTGACAGACTTGCTAAGTTGCCAACAACCGGTCCCCGATACCTTGCGCAATCCAGTCGTGGTTTGAGTTTCCACTGCCACGACTGCGCGCTTTCCCGGGGCCGTTAAGTCCCGTTTGCACCGCTGAGAGGTTGCGCAATTTGTGGAATTGTTGGTGCGGTCCGTAGTCTAGTTCTTTTTATGAGTTCCGTCACGTGAAAAGTGTCTTAAGTGTCGTAAACCCGTCGATATCTTGGAGAGCGAGCGTTTGGTGTTGTCATCTTCAAAGCAATCGTCAGCAGAAACATAAATATCAGCAGAAGCATTGCTCATTATTTTATTGATGTAGTGTTACACGTCTTAATGTATGAGAATTGCTTTTATTGTATTGAGCTGTGCTTTGGTCTTCTTCGAAATTGAATGAATATGTGCGCGTTACAAATAGCATTTGTGATTTTATATTATTCAAATGCGGCAGGTCATCGCAGAAGAAATCAAGGACAACCGCGTGCTAACGCTGGAGGTGGAAGCGTCGAACCTCGACAAAAAGGTGACTGCTGTTACTGTGAAATCCACTCGGCAGCCGTCTCTCTATCCTGCAACAGCTTCCAAACTCTTTGTAACATTTTCGGTAACGTACGGGGGGGGGGCGTAATGGAATGCACGCTCGACTTGTAATCCAGCGGTCATCGGTTCGTGATCAACGGGGAGAGGAGAAGCGCTCAGTGACACGGCTATCCTGAAATAGCAGCTTTGTAAATGTACCCATTTACACCGTTTGGTGGCCAGAGCCGGTGCGGGAATATTCAATATACTTGCGCGACCACAGCGTGACTGATAATGATGATGATGATCGCCGACCAACATAGGTGCTCGCTAACTGCACTTGACCCTACAGTCTCTTAAGGCTATATGGGAGATCTTTGACTGTGGCCGCAGAGTGGCGTGGCGAATTGCGCTGCCGCCTCACAGCAAGAAGCACCTGGGTTCGATCACCGACTCGGGTACCTTTTCTGTGCGGACGTTTCTCCCCGCAACCGCGTGGGTTTTCGCCGGGCACTGCAGTTTCCTCCCACGATCCAAACCCGCGCTGCCGAGTTCAAACCGATGACCTGTGGATTGCGAATTCGCTGCTAATCCACTGAACTAATCCGGCGCGGTAATCGTTACAACACAGCAGTATCTGAACGATGGTGGGGGTGGTGGGTGAGGGGTTGCGGGTGAGCTGCGGGGAACGGTGATGTGCCCACGTGCCGCGTGCGACCGAGGGCACGGGGCGGTCAGAGTGACCCGTCGCCGCGTCAGTAACAAACGCGTTCCTGTCCCGCAGGACTTCATGAGCAAGTCTGATCCGTTCCTGGAATTTTTCAAACAAGGCATCGACGGGAAATGGCAGCTGGTGCACCGCACGGAGGTAATGAAAAAACATAAACACAAGATGAAGCGTCCCGCGAAATTTTTAATTTTCGAAATTTTCAATCGTGTTCCGGCTTTGCGCCCCGTAATAACATTGGCGTGTTCGTTTAATCATCGAGCTTGACTTGATTTGGGCCTCGGGAGTTGTTGCTGTCTGTCGCGTTTGTTGCCAGGTGGTGAAAAACAACCTCAACCCCAAGTGGAAGACGTTCCAGCTGCCGCTACAGAGCCTTTGCAACGGCGAAATGGATCGGCCCATCAAGGTGCAGTGCAATCTGTGTCTAACTTGTGATTATTATATGTTAGTTATTTTTGTCAATTTGCGTGTTGCGTCGCAGCAATCCCGCAAAGAGCTTGCACACTCACTGGGTATTTTCTGCTGTAATAATAATATCTATCTATCTATGCGTCTGTCTGTCCAGCTGTTTGTGCGTCAGTTTGTCCTTGCCTTCTGTCTCTCCGTCTGTCTGTTCGACTATCCAATGGTGTCTCGTTCCACTTGCTGTTACCCGGGTTGCGCTGGGCTACAAATCTGGCAATGACCCCAGTTCGAATTCCGCTCACGGCCAACACCAGTGACGATTTTCTGAACCGGTCCTGGGCATCCCCTAGGTCGACTCAGCCTCAAATGAGTACCTAGTGCGTGTGTAAACATCGCCACTAGGAGACAAAGGCGGCCGAGCATGGTGCTAGCTAACGGCACTTGCGCCTACAGTCTGTTAAGAGTATACGGGCGGATCTTTGTTTTTGTCTTTGCATGCGTGGGGAGCAGTTAGTGTCGCAGTTGGAACGCTGCCACTGGTCAATCCGGTCACCCGAGTTCGATTCCCGTTCACGGGCCCTAACAGTCCGTCGTTGCGGCTCTATGGTGTGGGGGGAAGGTCGTTGTCTCCGTGTGCGTGTGTGCGCGTTTGCGTACGCACGTTTGCGCGCGTCCGTGCTCGCGCGCGTTTCTCAGGTGGCGTGCGTGGACATGGACGAGGACGGGAGCTCCGACCTCATCGGTGAGGCCGAGACGTCGGCTGCGGCGCTGCTCAAAGCTCGCGAAGGCTCGGTGAGCCCGCCCGACCCGAGCAGCCTCGCTCACTATTGCCGCCGCGCCCCCCCACCCCGTCTGTCTCGCGCTCTGTCTCTCTCTCTCTTCGCTGTCCTCTGCTCCTGTCTCCACCGTCCGCCAGGTGTCCTGTAGTGACGCCGACGACGATGGATCACATGACCTCATTGGGGAATTTGAGACTTGTATGAAAAAGCTGCTCGAAGCGCAGACAACCTCGGTGAGACAGATTTTTGTTGTTGTCGTCGTCGTTGCTTTAAGACCCCGTCTCATTTTCCCCACCCGCCTCCTAAACTTGTTTCCCCCCCTTAGTACGGGGTTCACGCTTTCTCTTGTTGCCTGTACTGCGCGGAGGGCTGTCCAGCCCACGGGACCCTTGCATGCAGCGCACGTGTGGCTTTTGCTCGGCTTCGTTTGGCTTTTTTAACGTTTTGCCGCACGGCGCGTTGGCACTTGGCACACACACACACACCTGTGACCCCGTGGGCTCGAGAGAGAGAGGGGTTGTGGTGGACCACCGCATGTTTGTGGAACTCACAAAGTTGCTAACTGAACCGTGTTGGGGACGGCACCCAGCGGCTTCGGAGGTACAGGGTTGTGTTTCCTCGTAAAGTCGCTTCACAACGCAACGTGCGTGTTGATTGTAGGTTTTCACGGCTCGCTGTACGAGAATCGCTCTCAAGGGCTGCTCTTTCCGGATAGCCGTTCGTCTCCTCTCCTTGGCGACGTTTCGCCTCCCGCGTTGGAGGTGTCGTGCTAAGTGTGCCAACCGCGACACCGCGGCAGCAGCCACTCAAGGACATTAATAACAAATATTTTCTAAAATTACGCTGTTTTGTTTTGTGGCCTCGACAGGTGGAGTTCGACTGCATCAACCCAAAGAAGAAGAAAAAGAGCAGCTACAAGAACTCGGGGAAGATTCGTGTTCGATCGGCCAAGGTATTTTCACGTTACATTAGCGATACTGTAACCTACCACACGTAGTCCACGCTTATTCGTTTACTCGAGCTTGGCTCCCAAGTTCTGAGGAGCCACGGGGCTTGTAATGTAGGTTTTCGCGGCTCGATTCACGATGATTTGTTATGCTTAAGCCCATCCATTCGTTCTTTATAGATTTAAAGTCAAAAAGGCGATTTACAAAACGTGATTATAATTTAAATGTTACAATAATTCTGAATGGCCGTTGGTCAATCCACTGGTGGCTGAAGGCCTCACCACGCTGTTGATCACGGGCGATTTGAGTTCGCCCCGATTTCACCACCCCAGCTTACGTCAGCTTCCGAGTCGATCCCGCTGGGTCCACAAACTTCTGGCTGCAGCAGTTATCATCGTCATAACCCATCTGCTGAAAACGTCTCCCCGTCATCTCTCTCCGAGCCAGTTGCCTCCTCATCTTCATCCTCCTCATTCCTCTCCATCGAAGCATCGTTTTCTCGGCCGGCCTCCGTTGCCTTTCCCTCCCCAGCATCCATCGAGTCTACCGGCCGCTTGTTTGGCAGCATTCTTCTCGCATTACAACATGCGTTTATGCCCCGGGGCGTTATCGTATTGTATTCAGTACACACACACACACAGTGTGCGGTTCACTGCTCGCTCGCGCCCGCTTCGTCCCGTGGCCCGCACGGATGAGTGGAGGTGCCGCTGTTGTTTAGTTGTACCGATGTTGAATGTTCAATAGGTGGACGTCGCCTATTCCTTCCTGGATTACATCATGGGCGGCTGTCAGATCAACTTCACGGTGAGTTTCGTTTAACCTGCCCTAAATTCGCCCTCTAATGTAAACTCCGCCCCGGTTGATTTGCAGTGGAATTTAATCCATCTCGCGTGTGGTGAGCGGTAGTGTGTAGTGGTTGGCGCGCATCACTGTGAACCCGGTGATTATGAGTTCGATTCCCGTTCACGGTCCTGCCCCTCTCGGTCACTTATGTGCAATGTTATGTTTAAATGTTTATTTTTTTGTTTGGTTAATTTGTTCTTTTTATATTGTCATTTATTTTTTTCAATTTGGGTGTTCGTTTGTGTCGCACGAATCCCGTAACGAGCTTGCAAGCTCAATGGGTATTTTCTGCTGTAATAATAAACATCTATCCCCGATATCAACTCTGCCTCCAATGAGTACCTGGCGCGGTGTATAAACATCGCCACTAGGGAGACAAAGGCGGCCGGGCGTGGTGCTGGCCACCGACCTCCCCCCCTCGTGCACCATGCTGCCCTTCATATGCACTCCTCCGCCTGCTAAAGGCACTTGACCCTACGGCCTGAGGAAGCAGTGTGTGGCAATACGGCGCTGGCAAACCGCCTGGCTGCCTCCTCCGCCTCTCTGCGCTTTCCTCGTTACGCCTCCGAGTCGTTCTCTCGTCGAATTAATACCTTTGACATTGAATGAATATGTGCGCGTTATAAATGTAAAATTATTATTATACGGGTGATGTTTGTAATCGTGCGTGCGACCGCCGCAGGTTGGAATCGACTTCACGGGCTCCAATGGAGACCCGCGCTCGCCGGACTCGCTGCACTTCCTCAGCCCCACGGGACTCAACGAGTACCTGGAGGCCCTGTGGTCCGTGGGCCTCGTTGTCCAGGATTATGACACGTGAGTGGCCTGGCCCACTGTCCGGAGGATTCTGGAGGACGCCCCGGCCACCCGCCTCCCCCCCCACCACCCTCCAAACCCCTCACCCTGACCTGAGGCCCGGGCCATGATACAGTGGTCGCTCGCTTTACGATATTAATCCGTTGCAGAACACGTGTCGTAACGTGAAACCATAAATGTCCATCCATCCAGCTATTGTCAGAAACCGCTTGATCCTGTACAGGGTCGCGGTGAGCCGGAGCCTATCCCGGTGGACGTAGGGCGCAACGCAGGGCTATATACCCAGGATGGGACGCCAGTCCATCACAGGGCACCCGAGGCAGTTTAGTCAACAGGCCAATTAACCTATGCAGACCAATAATACCTTAGTACAGTAAGAGCAGTGCACACGTGGTTCAAACAAAGGTGAAGAACTGAGATGTACACACGAAAATGCGCTGCTATTGGCTGAGCAGCTACCCAAGCGGCATGCGTTTGCATCACCGATTGGCTTCCGCGCCGCCCACGCTCACGCGCAGCCGGATCGTAACACGTACCGTAACGTGAAATTTGATCGTAATGTGATGCTAATGTTCTTATAGCGTGTATATGGTAAAGTGATTTAATCGTATTGTGAGGCCCTTGTAAAGCGGGGTACCACTGTAAGTGAAAATAATGAAACTTGTTTTTCTACCGTTCCAGGGACAAGATGTTTCCTGCGTTCGGATTTGGAGCTCAAATCCCTCCGACGTTCCAGGTCGGGTGAAATTACGCTTTGTTGTTTATGTCCTCTCCTTGACATCGTTGCGGGCATTGCCGGCCGTAGAATCGCTTAAATAAACACGTAGGTTTCCATAGTCGGTACAATTATAACCGTATTTGTCTTTTGTTTAGGCCACGTGGTAGTATTACATTGGTAGATTTTTGGCATGAAACCAGAAACCACTTGGTGATTTTATTGATTTGGCTAATATTGCGGAGGGAGGAGATGGGGGGGAGCTGTGCCTTGCTTGCCCCTTCACACTTACATTTAATAAGTGTTTTCACGAGCAACAGTATCAGCCTAAGCATAGTCATGATCGTATCGATGTAGGCTTCATGGAGCGACCTTTGAAAATTGCTGTTTTGGGTTTGCCGTGACGAGTGTATTTTCCTTTGCAACATTTCGCCTCCTTTGTTAGAGATGTGTTTAGGCTCAACAGTGTTTGGCTAAAAATCTGACTGCTTCGCGCGGTTGACCTAAGGGAGTGATTCAACAAAATTCAACGTAAGACTTTTCTATAGTTCTGCAGGTTGTCATCCAACCTGTCCAGGGGGGGCGACTGAAGTTGACGGCGCCGCGTAAACAAACGCTGCTCGAGTGGTGGTGGGGGTGTAACGTCGCGATGTCGCTCACTGCGAGAACTCCCCGTGTCTTCCGCAGGTGTCGCACGAGTTTGCTCTCAACTTCAACCCCACCAACCCCTACTGCGTCGGTCAGTATCCCGCAGACGCCGATTTGTCTCTGATTCGTCGCCGATTCGTCGCTTCTCCGTCGATTTTCCCGCTGGCCGCTCGCCCGTCGAACCGGTCCGGTCCGTGTGGTGACGGAGTGAATTGTGCGCGCCAGGCGTGCAGGGCATCGTGGAGACGTACCGCAACTGCCTGCCGCAGATCCGCTTCTACGGGCCCACCAACTTCGCTCCCATAATCCAGCAGGTCGCGCGCTTTGCCGCCGCCGCCCAGCAGCTGCCTACGGCCACGGTGGGTGTGCACCGCGCCTGGCACTGCACTTTCTCCTCGCCACGTCCGCTCTCTCTCCGCGATCAGTGTGGTAGACGGAGAGAGCACATCCGGCACTGGACCCGAGAATTATGCCGATTCTTCTTAATCAGAGCCAACGCTGCTCGTCCGCTGTGCTGCTTAAACTAGCACCGGCTTGGTCGCGCGCAGAAGAACTTCGCGCTCGTGCTCGGTCGCGCGCAGAAATACTTCGCGTTTGACCGTCCCTCTCGCCCCCGCGCTCGTATCGTGCGCAGCAATACTTCGTGCTGCTCATCGTGACGGACGGCGAGATCACGGACATGGCGGAGACGCGGGCGGCCATCGTGGCCGCGTCGCGCCTCCCGCTGTCACTCATCATCGTGGGCGTCGGCGCCGCCGACTTCACCGCCATGGAGGTGCTTGACGGCGACGGGGGGCCCCTCCGCAGCGTCGCCGGAGAGCCGGCCGCCCGAGACATCGTCCAGTTCGTGCCGTACAAGAAGTTCAAGCAGGTACGCCGAGCGCCGCTTTTCTCTCTGAAGCGCAGTTGTTTCACACACACCGTGTCGGGTACTTTTAATGATAATAATAGCATTTATAGAGCGCTTTTCACCCGAGGGTCACAAAGTGCTGCACAGGGCTGCGGAGAGAACGGCATGTCAACAACGACAGAGAACGGAAAATCAGCAACAAATTATTATTTTTTTGGGGGTTTTTTTTGCTTTTTTTAATGTCGGTCAGTTTTTGCTTTTGCTTGAGCTGGAAAGAACCGGTTGAGCTGTGTAACGCTTCTTAACAGTCGTGGTGTTTATCGTTGTCCCCTCAGATGCCAAAGGAAGCTCTGGCCCAGGCTGTTTTGGCCGAAATCCCCCAGCAGCTCACCAACTACTTCAGGCAGCGCAACATGGGTCCTGCCAACGTTCCTCGCACCTGAGCCGGCACGCGGGATAAAGCGCGGCACCCGCCGTGCAATGCATTTCGCACGGCGCGCAAATACACACGCGATACGGCACACGGCACACAAGACACACACAGCGCACACAGCACGCAATACGCATGATACGGCACACAACACACGGTGCACACGTGTCAAGCCACACACTTAGTCACACATTCGTGTACATACACGTGCATATGTCAGATGAGAGGGCGATGGTAGGCAGGAGTGGGTCCTTGGCGAGTGTGATGCTGAACCTAGGCTCCTCTATGTAGGTTTTCGGACTTGTATACGCGTATCTGTTTAGATCCTGGCATCACCCACATTCATCCCGGATTGGCATCTGCACTAGTACAGCTGGGGTCTGAGGACAGGACGACTTGTACAATTATACAGCACCTAGGCGGGTTCATACTGAGACACACATTATAACTACAATTTCACGAGGGAGTTGAGACAACAAAGCATTGGAAAGTTTCGGGGAGAACTTAGGGGTTGCTCAGGATCACTTGTCAATCCAATGTGAAATTTTAAGAACTTAACAGATAATTAATAACATAGTTAATGGAACGATATTAATAGCATTACGATATGTAACATTAAGAATGAATATAACCATCGCTTAATAACAAGTATACATTCCTCAGCCAGTGGACCGACGTACCTGCCATGTTGCGTGAGTAAGTTAATGGTGGCCATGTTGCATGGGGTTGTTTTCCTGGCCTGACTAAATTTCCCCCGGTGCCCTGTGATGAACTGGCGTCTCATCCTGGGTGTCGCCCGTCCTTGCGCCCTGTGTCTGCCGGTGTAGGCTGCAGCCCCCTGCAACACTGTAGAGGATTAAGCGGGTACTGTTCATGATGAGGACTTCACATCAGGGAGATATTGACATTCCAGCATAAGGGAAGCATAGTTCTAAGTCTTTCACCTTGTCGTATTTACCAGTTACATGCAGCCATGTAGTGTCGTGGGGGCTTATTGAGGTTGAGCACCCCTTCAAATTCTTATCAAGTCAAACATTATTTGTATTGCCTTTCCTCATAATGGTTAAGAGCAGTGCAGAATGCACCGTGAATAAAATCATGGCGTGACATTCTTAGTGTTTAATAATTGTTTACACTTTGATTAATAATTTACTGATGTAGGTTTTCATGGCTCGATTCATGTTGGTTGCTTTTTCAGAGCTGTTCTTTCGGGAGAAAGCAAGAGCACTCGACATGGCTATCCCGAAAAGAACAGCTTTGAAACGCAACCATCAGTTTTATTAACATTGGCTTAAGTTTGTATATGCATACTCCCCCACTTTAAACACGATCACACTTTAAACACGATCACACATTTAGCATATTTTTCAGACTATAAACACTTTCCGCCCCTGTATTGCAAAGCAGTCTTTGGGGATGTGTCTTACAATCTGCTAGCTTTGTGTGTGATCAGATTTACATAGCTTTATTGACACCGGGCAGAAGTTTGTGGTCTTTCTAAATTTCCTGAGCATCTTAGCTTTGCTAGAGTCGCCGCCTGCCGTGCTTTTCCCAGGATGCCCTCTTTATGGCACTTGTGGGAAATCTCTTGGGACGATTAAACATCCCAGATTGTCAGGGTTTTTTGTTATAACGTACCGCTCAAGAATATGCATTACATAGTTTCAGTATTGTGAGATTATATTTTTTCCCATGACAGAGCCAGCTTTGTTTTTTTTACCGCCGCTGGAAACCGTCGTTGCGAGAACTGAAACTCATTCCTTACGGATATTAAAATATTCCTGTTGCCTGCCACTTTCATGCAAAAATACTTTTGTACAACGAGCCACTTCATTTACGGTGCACTTAATAGTAAGCCTTTTTTCTACACTGACCATACCTTTGCAAACTCTGAATACTGCTCCATGTGAGTGAACATTGGCATATGAGGACATTTGCATGAAGGCTGTGGATATTGACACGAGCAAACTCAAACGCGAGTTGGTGCGCTTCTGGGCCCAAGGTTGTTGCATGATTTGGAATATCAATAAACTTTGTATCGTTAAATACAGCATGGTCTGACTTGTCAGTAACAAACTGGTGTGTGTGTGGAGAGCGTATGGGGAACGGTAGCTCAGTGGTGAGCGCACTGGGTTAACAAATCTGGCGAACCAGAGTTGGATTCTCGCTCACGGCCAACATCAGTGACGATTTTCTGAACTGGTCCTGGGCTTCTCACTAGGTCGACTCAGCCTCAAATGAGTTCCTAGTGCGGTGTGTAAATATTTCCACTAGGGAGACAAAGGCGGCCGGGCGTTGTGCTGGCCACCCACGGCCTTCATTGGTGGTTGCTACCAGCACTTGACCCTACAATGTTAAGGCTATACGGGGGATATTTGTTTTCGGAGAGAGCTTAAGAAGTGCAGCAATTGGTGGAACGTACACGTTTATTGCTAAACATGAGGTGGGAGACGGAGGCACGGTGTGCAAGGCTGCTGTCTAACTGTGGGAGGAAACCGGAGTGCCAGGCGAAAACCCACGCGGACACGGGGAGAGAACGTGCAAACTCCACACAGAAAGACACCCGGAGCCCGGGATTCGAACCTGGGTCTTCTTGCTGTGAGGCGGCAGCGCTATTCACCGCCGTTTCCCACAACTAAAAAACACTCATTAGTGTTACAGACGGGAGCCAGTGTCGGAGACGGCATCCAGTGCCAGGAGCCAGTGTTCGAGATGGAGCTTGCAAGCTCACCGGGTATTTTCTGCTGTAATAATAAACACATATCTATCTACCGTGGGCGGCACGGTGGCGTAGTGGGTAGCGCTTCCGCCTCACAGCAAGAAGGTCCCGGGTTCGAATCTCGGCTCGGGGTGCCTTTCTGTGTGGAGTTTGCATGTTCTCCCCGTGTCCGCGTGGGTTTTCGCCGGGCACTCCGGTTTCCTCCCACCGTCCAAAGACATGCTGCCAGGTTAATTGGCGTGCTGACTAAATTTCCCCAGGCGCCCTGCGATGGACTGGCGTCCCGTCCTTGGTATAAGCCATGCCTTGCGCCCTATGTCTGCCGGGATAGGCTCCGGCTCACCGCGACCCTGTACAGGATTAAGCGGTTTCTGAAAATGAATGAATGAAAATGAATGAATGAATATCTATCTACCTATCCAAAGGAGGAAATTTATTTTCTGGAAGACGATTAACCCTTCCAGAAGCTACAATTCGTCTTCCAGAAGGGGGAGTCTGTCGCACGGCGTTCCCTGGCAACGTGAGGCGTCACCGCCACTCAGCCTCGCCGCATCGCCTCAGCTCATTCTTCGAACAACCAATAGTAACCAATAATAACCACAAACTATTACTTAGCCATGAGCTTCCAAACCCCTGATGCGAGGACGAGGTGAGTACACTGTCCTTTTTATATTTGTTTTACACTTTGTCCCGGTTGTTTTATGCGATTACGCTGATGAGGTTGGGGCTCGCGTTTCTGGCAGAGAAACTAGGCGAGGTCGGGGATCGGTTCCGGCCCAAGTGGCGCTCGACCCAGCACTGGTTTATATATAGTATAATGTAACTGATAAAGGTTTTCACGGCTCGATGTATGAGAATTGATTTGCAAAGCTGGTTTTTCGGGCTTGAAAGCGTTGGAAAGCCGTTCTTTCGGGATTAAAATATTTTCCAAAGCTGTTACGCGCTCAAATTAAATGTGAAATCGGAAGCGTGTTGTTAAAATTAAATGATTTCACTTAAAATAGCAGACCAAAGGAAGGTTATGTAATTTATTTTTGTACAAGTCATCATCATTGTCAGACTCCGCCTCATCCTGTACAGGGTTGCGGTGAGCCGGAGCCTATCCCGGCAGACACAGGGCGCAAGGCAGGGCTATACCTGAGATGGGACGCCAGTCAATCACAGGGCACCGGGGGCAATTTAGTCAGCAGGCCGATTAACCTATGGAGCAGCGTGTCTTTGGAAAGTGGGAGGGAACCGGAGTGCCCTGCGAAAACCCACGCGGACACGGGGAGAACATGCAAACCCCACGCAGAAATGCCCCCGAGCCGGGATTCGAACCTGGGCGCTTCTTGCCGTGAGGCGGCAGCGCTACACACCTAGTGCGGTGTGTAAACATCGCCGGGCGTGGTGCTGGTCACCCACCTACCCGTGCGCCGCGTCGGCCTTTCATTGGTGCTACTCGCTA
>JAZEWU010000008.1:1503492-1514860 GCA_036362915.1 Geotria australis | reverse complement strand
GTCACGGCTGCGTGTCGCCTCGTTAGTCTGACTGCATGCGGGCTGCAAACCGCGTGAAGCTCGGGCAAGTGTGCCGTTCTCTCCACAGCTCGGATGTACAAAAACAAACCCCCCCCAAAAAAATGTTGCTGATTTTCCGTTCTATGTCGTTGTTGGTGTGCCGTTCTCTCCGCAGCCCAGTGCAGCGCTTTGTGACCCTCGGGTTAAAGGCGCTCAATAAATGCTATTATTATTATTACACGTGTGTGGCATATGCATTGCATACACGTACGTGGCACGTGCAATACATAAGTACATAGCGTACAAAACGTGTGCAAACTCATGGCACATAATCATCCCACACTCATGCCGCACACGCACACATCCACGTTTGTGGTGGATATGAATTACATATGTGTACGTGGATCATTTCTGCTGCTTGTATCCACGATCTCGTTCTTTCAGTCATTACCCACACAGTTCATGACCATAGGTGAGGATAGGGGACGTAGATTGACCTGTAAACCGAGAGCTTTGTCCTAGGACCAAGCTCCCGCTTCACTACCACGGACCGGTAGAGTGCCCGCATCGCTACAGACGCTTACCATCACTCGTGAACAATACCCCAAGATATTTAAACTCCTCCACTAAGGGCAACTGCTCTCCCCTCACCTGAAGAGGGCAACTCACTCTTTTACGTGAGAGGACTATGGCCATAGATTTGGAGGTGCTGACTCTCATCCCAGCCGCTTCACACTCAGCCGCGAAACGCTCGAGTATCCGTCGGACGATGTCTTTATTTTGTTTGCATCTCTTGCTCCTGCAAGATGTTCCTTTATTCTGCCTGTGTTGTTGATGGATGGATGTTTATTATTACACAAGAAAAAATACCGAGTGGTCTGTCATTGGCGCATCGTAAGCCCGCCACCTGAAATCGATTACCGCCAATTCGATTTAGATTTCCCTGGCTTACTAAATCGATTTCCGGCCACCCGACGAGTTGGAGTCCCGATAACAATAATAGCGTTTTATATAGCGCCTTTCACCCGAGGGTCACAGCAATGTAACATTCACATTCTCGTATCTAAAACGCGGCTAAGTAAGTGTGAGCGTTTCGACCTGCATATTATAAAGCTATCGGACGATTAAATTAGTTTTTATTTATTTACCACAACCGAGGGCCGGGGGGGAAGGAGAAACACACAAACTTTACCTCAAACATCCCACATCCCAACTGCCTTGTCTGCAGCTCAAAAGACCTTGCAGAGTTCAATAAAAATGCAAAGAACTGTGTAAAAAAAAATATGGGAAACTCGTATAACATCACGCTTCGAAGAATCGAAAAAGAAGACCTGACAGAAAATCGCCCGAGGCGGGAATCGAATCGCCTCAGAACGGGAACTACTTTCTGTGAGTGGGGGAACCCGGACGAAGTCCACCATTTTTGTGGAGAACCAAGGACGAAGGTTGGATGTTGTCTCGTCCACCGTCCCCTGTCCATCAACCCCATCCGTGACAGCGCAGGGTGGTGAAGTATGGCCAAACAACTCCGGCGAGACGAGGACAACATCTAGCACCGGATAACTAGCATATGGTTGCCGTCTCAGTAGATGAAAAATGTTTGGCGAGAAGAATGTTGAAAGACGGCGGCCACGTGGCAAGCTTCATTTTGGACGTCTTCAACTTGGCCCTGAGATAAGCAACGGTATCGCCTGCCTCTACATTTGCCTGCTTCTCTGCTCAATTTAATTAACATATTGTTGTAGGTTTTCAAGGCTGGATGTGTAATGGTGATTGCCCAAAATAGTTGTTTTTCGGGTTAGTCCTCTCTAGCGTTGTTCCTCGTTCCGTCACGTTTCACCTTCCATGTTGGATGCATGCATCGCTTGCTCGAGAAGAATTATCTAAACTTAATGCAAATACACTGAAATCCATCCATTGTCAGAAACCGCTTAATCCTGTACAGGGTCGCGGCGGGAGGAAAGCGGAGTGTCCGGCGGAAACCCACGCGGACACGAGGAGAAGGTGGAAACTCCACGCAGAGTTGCTGCGAGTCGTCAGCGCTACTCACTGCGCCACGGTACCGCCTGCAATGCACTTAAAGCTTTTTGACGTAAATGACCACCTCGTGCAATGTATTGAAGTGTCCGTCTGTGTCTGCACTAACGCAACTTTTCACAAAACCCCTATGTATGTTGTTTTGGGGGAACTTTACCATTGTCAAGATGTTAGATTGCACGGCTCGATGTTAGGGAGAGCAGTGTTATTGTGCGTTGGTGCCGAGCGGTCATGGATGGGCCTTTCTTAGGTCCACTCGGCCTCAAACGATTTTTGTTACTTGCGATTTTTATGTTTAATTTATTTTTTTGTCAATTCGCGTGCTGTGTCGCAGGAATCCCGCAATGAGCTTGCAAGCTCACCGGGTATTTTCTGCTGTAATAATTGTAAAAAATCTATCTGAACGAGTACCTTAGTGCAATGGGTAAACATCGCCACTAGGGAGACAAAGGCTGCCGGCACTGTGCTGTTTAAAGGCTATACGGGGGATCTTTGTATTTGTGTCCTCATGCAAAAACTCATTTCGCCTACACTACAGCCTCGGTAATAACAGATGGTGCCCGGAGGTTTAATATAATACAAATTAGAGAGACACTGATACCACTGGAGGCGGATTGAAACATTGTGAAGAAGGGATTAGAGGAAAATCTCTCCTAGTTCATAAGAGACCTACACTCTGAGTAAGACTTATTACCAGTTACGTAGGTGGGAAGACTTTCCTTTTAAACCTTATCCGCCGTATGTTGTGATTTTTTTTTTTGCTGGGAACTGAGATACGAGGTTATTGTGCCGTTAATTTAATTTTCCAAATTGCTCGTTGGGATGGTATTGCATGGTATGTGGGTCAGGATTTTTTTTTTAATCCGAGTTTGTGGTGGTAAAGGGTTGTGTTAAGGTTGTTGATGGACAACACATACGGTATAGTACTATAATAATAATAGTGTTTTATATAGCGCCTTTCACCCGAGGGTCACAAAGCGCTGCACAAGGGCCGCGATGTGTCGTAAACGTTGATTTGATGCCTTGTAATATGTGCCTTTGGTTTTAGTTTCTTTTAAAACGTCATGAATTATTGCCAGAAAAAGGGTTAAAAGCCTTTTATATTTTCATCATCTTGATATTGTACTGCCGAGTAATATGTCTTTGGTTTTATTTCATCTTAAAACGTCATGTATTATTGCCAAAAATGGTAAAAAGCCTTGTTATTTTAACAATTGTAAAATCCTGATTTATTGGGATATTTTCTTGATTTATTGCAATCAAGATCAAACTTCAATGTGTGCCTTTTACGTTCAGGGTCTTCTGTGGTACAGGGTAAGCCGATCCAGAGGGAGGAGAGGTTCAACATTTCAGAACACCAACTCGACTGTGACTCAGTACTGATGATAGCCAGGGGCCAGGAATCGAACCCAGGTCTCCTCAGCTTCTATCTTTATGCTGTTTACTCACGTTTGTAGAGCTCCACATGTCCACTAGAATAAGCTGGTTATGAGCACACCGTTTGGGAGCAATTCTTAGCTGTGCTTATATCCGAAGTGTGTACTTCATTTAGAGGAGTCTCTTCCCCCAGCAGTACAATTGTAAGGATTTTTTTCTCCCAAATAACCAGGGCTTAATTTCTCATGCATTATTTTTCGGACCACTGCTAGGCTCTCTTGGAAGTATGGATTGTTGGTGTTAGGCACTACAACTAGAGTACAAGGTATGCCCATCGACAGTAATCCTGTATTATTGTACCCTATTTTTCTATATTCTCATCACCAATTAAATTTTGTTCGTCAAAAGAGATAACCACCCTGGGATGGACTGCTGTCCGATCCTGGGCATAGCCTTGCCTTGCACCTTATGTCTGCCGGGATAGGCTCCGGCTCACTGTAACCCTGTACAGGATTCAACGGTTTCTGACAATGAATGAATGAAATGTAGCAACACAAATTACGGCAGGGTGGACGTGTGGTGCCGTTTATAATTCCCGGAACGGCGATCCAGACTACGCCAGCTGAAATGAAGCACTGCTTATACCAGAACCACTCTTACGTAAGTTGTGCTTATTTCCATCCAGCTTTCGGTGCATTTGATATATTAATTTCCATCGGCTTAAATGGGTGCGGCGACCGACGCGCCTAACCGAAGCAATTTACAAATTCTGTTGGAAAAACTGAATTTTCTGCCGTTGCTTGTTCGCGGTCTCCACAAATAGCCGGTGGGCAGATGCGCCACTTCATAATCCGATCTGCCGTAACCTGCACTGCTCAGGTCCTGTGAGCCTGGCGGCCGAAAGAGGGGCAGAGTGAAAAACAGGCAACACAATCCGATCATAAACGTAAACGTACAATCCGGGCACGGTCCAGTTGGCCTGCTGCGCCTCACCGGGCTAATCCGCAATACGGCGAGGGTTGCCGGGCACGGGAGAGAGTGCGTTTGAGATGCTTGGTGTTATATGTTTAATAATAATAATAGCGTTTTATATAGCGCCTTTCACCCGAGGGTCACAAAGCGCTGCACAAGGGCCGCGAAGAGAACGGCATGTCAACAATGAAAAATTAATAAACAAAAACCAAAGGAACTAGACATTTTAACTGTTTTAGGCTGCTTCGAATATACCGAAAGGTCATGAAACTGGCAATCTTAAGAGCGGCAAAAATCTGCCAGCGTCCCCTAAGATGGCCGTCACTTCCTTAAAGACAAACACGGAGGGAGACAGGGAGGGAGGGTGAGACATAGGGACACAGAGACAGGAAGACAGAGATACAGACACGAGGGGGAAACAACGCCAATCTAAATCAAGCTCGCTAACGGCACTTGCCCCAACAGTCTGTTAAGGCTATGCGGGGGATCTTTGTCTTTGAACTTTGTTATATGTTTGTGGTTCGGGCGTGGTGCTGGCCACCCCACTCCCTCGTGGGCCCCCGTCGGATTTCACTGGTGCTGCTCGCAGGCAGCACTTGACCCCCACAGTCTGTTCAGGGCCACACGGGGGGGTGGGGGGGGGGTGTGTCTTCATTGGAGTGGTAGGGTCATCGTTATAGCATTTGGCTGAGAATAACCCCTAGTGACCTGACGTTAATTCCACACACAGTCAACAGTGGTGAGTGATGTCTGAGCGGTCTCTACCTCCGATGAAACGGGATACCAGCTGACCTGTCTTCTCGTTGGCCCTTCCAACCTTAATAGATGCTCGCTGACAACACTTGCCTTCATATGTGTTGATGTAGGTTTTCACGGTCGACACGGCTATCCCGAAAGAGAAGCTCCTAAGAGCAATTCACACCCATGCCTTGACAGACTACAGGGTTCAGTGTAGAGATTTTGATATGAATGTGTGTGAGTCATGGCTGGACCCCATTACAGTGCAGAATGGAAACTCAGGTGAACCATAAAATTGATGGGTCACCCATACTTGGCATTTCAACTCAACCCACACGCACGTTTATATATAGGTACTGAAGATGACAGAAATGAGACATATAGTATATATTGGATTAGTTCATATACTAATACAAGTTACGAGTTAAAATCCTGCCTGATGTTGAGTCACAGGTTGGGTGCCTTTCTTTGTGGAGTTTGCGTGTTCGCCCCATGTTTATGTGGGTTTTTGTGTTTTTGCCGAGTACTCCGGTTTCCTCCCACAGTCTAAAGGGACACACTGCTGCTTAGGTATAGTCATCTGCTGACTAAATTTCCCCTATTGCCCTGTTATGGACTGGCGTCCTATCATGGGTATAGTCCTGCCTTGCATCCTGTCAGCTGGGATAGGCTGTGGCTTCACCAACAGCTTCTACATCAGGTTTAAGTGTACAATAATACACCACTTTTCTAGAGTACATTTCAGTTCAGCAAACGTCATTATGTCTGACGTTACGTCATTCAGCAACGTCATCTACGTCATAAAAAATATGACTAAAATGTGTTTTTAGTGTTCTTTAAGGTTTAGCGATAGTTATATACTTTCGCGAGTTATTTACGCTAGTTTTACAGTGTTTGTCCTCATTTTAATGGGAAACTAATTTAACCATCGCGCTTCGAAGAATCGCAAAGAAAAAGAAAGGCATTACGTCCGGTTTACGTCAAAACCGGGTTACGTCACGGCTTTTGGAACCAATTAATGACGTAGGGCGGGGTATGAGTATACGGATAATGAATGATTAACGGTTATAGAGAAAATGCATTTAATTTGCAATGTATTACATGGTTCTCGTGGATTGTGTAGTGTGGCATTTGGGGTACAAGCACTTGCCTTTCACAAGCTCTGCTCGGCATTAACACAAACATGAGCCGCAGGTGTAGTAAATAAATGAGTTAATGAACACACAAAGCCAGGACTCATTGTAAGTTTTATTTGCAATATTCAGACGTACACCATTTAGTGTCCCAAATTGAATTAGGGACAAAATGACTCCGAGATAATTGATTTATTTCATGGAATCGGTGAACCGTTTAAAACAAAATCCATATTTTTTTCCACTATAGTCAAGTAAAATTTGATCACTGGGCAAACGTTCACGAAATTAAATTACATTTCAGTTTTCTTTCTCTGTGCTTATTCAATTAAAAAATAAGGTCGGTTCACTTACAGATACCCCACTACATTTCCTTGGTGTCATCGTTGTTCGCACCACCGGACCAGCGATATATAGAGGTCCCCGGTTCAACTGCCCGCTTCGATCGGCAGGCAAACCAACAACAGTGCAGGTTTATTATTAAATCTTCACTGCCACCTGTGTCCACCCAGCATCGTGAAATTTTTATACTACAGTCAGTCGGCAGTTGGTAGGTTATTGTGGCTACTCCCACCTCTTCAATGACACCTGTCCAGCGTGGAAGAGTAGGCCAAAATAGCATGTACAGGTGCTCTTTAGCGCCCCCCTCTAGTGAAGGCCCTTCCAGCAGTAGTGGCGTCATTGAGAAATTAGAGGCGCGAGCCTTAACCTGTCACCTCATCTGCATTGAGTTCCCATTTAATCCCGTAGAGAGTTGTTATGCACCGGAGCCAATCCCGGCATACACAGGGTGCATGGTACTGGGGGGGCAAATTAGTCAGCAGGCCGATCAACCTTGGAAGCCGCATGTCCTTGGACTGTGGGCGGAAACCGGAGTACCCGGTGAAAACACCACGCGGGGACGTGGAGAACACGCATGGTCCGCACAGAAAGGCACCCGAGCCGAGAATCGAACCCAGGTTTTCGTGCCGAGGCGGCCAGCTCAACTCACTGCGCCAACGTGGGTTGCACAAGAAACGTAATGAACGGACACGTGGGTTGAGGCGGGTGACAGACGTGCGGAGAGTAGTTTGAATAAAACGTCTCTATATATAATCTCTCTCGCTCTATTAATTCAGTATCTCAAAACGGATCGCCCTGTATGTTTTTCAGCCGTGGAGAGACCGCCAGGCTTGTCAAATGTAGTTACCAATTAGGAGGGCGTGTGTCGGCCGCCAGTGGTTGTGTGGTTCTGGCTCCTGGTGGGTAAATACATAATTTCATGGTTCGGGGCTGTTCTGTGTGCTTGGTTGGAAGAGTGGTCCGTGTATTTGGCTCAAAGGCACGATGATGCGAATCTGCAGAAGCAATTTCAATGACGGGACGGCAAACTCGGCGACAGAGCTGAAAAATACTTGTTTTAATCTTTCTGGCATCGCAATATCGTGTGGTATAGTGTTAGTTCCGTGAGGTCTTTATCTAGTTGTGGATAGAGCATGTCTGATGTTGATGCTGTGAGGCGGCAGCGCTACTCGCTCTGTCAACTGTGCAGCCCTCCGTCTTATGGGACGCTGGAAGATTTTTGCCGCTCTTAAGATTGCCAGTTTCACGACTTTTCGGTGTATTCGAAGCAGCCTTAATCTTCTTCTTCTTTGCGATTCTTCAAAGCACGATGGGCAGCTTCTGGACATCGCTGTCTTTCAGCTTGGCTTCGAAGTGTTTGGTAGAATTCGCAGGCAACACCAAGTATTACCTGACAGGGATCGCGACGTGAACGCTTCTACCTTGACCCCCTTAATCATTTAATTTTTTGTTGCCTTGGTTTTTATTAGTTTTTTTCTGTCGTTGTGCAGCACTTTGTGACCCTCGGGTGAAAGGCGCTCCATAAAATGCTATTATTATTACTACTGTCCTTGCAAGCGCGAAAAAAAATGTTGGGTGGTGGAGGGTTAACGACCAGAGTTTTGGCATCAAACTACCACCTTGTGGGCGAACCCCAACGCAACTCCGGATAATTTTACGGTTTATGAAAACTTCTCGTTCGAGGCACTTGATAACTTCACTTTAAGCGGGACAGTCCATGAGACCGGACGGTGTAACTTTTCCTTTGTTTATATAGTAACGGGTGTGATTTATCGAGGGTGGGGAGCGATTGGACTGCACTGAGCTGTTGATCTCACTCAGAGTGCGCAGTGTGTTTCATGGCTATGATGAATGAATGGAAAAGTCTGTGATGCTGATTTCAGGGAACTGTTTCATGGGCAGAAAAAACATGACATAAAACGAAACAGATTTCCCCTCCCCGTGAAAAAATATATTCCGTGAACTTGTACCACTTTTAAATCTCGGTTTCACGCAGCGTCTCTCTTTAATCATGCGTGGGTTGTATTTGCTTGGTTAATGTCCTTCGTTATCAACACTTGCGTGGTAAACGTCTGGCGCAGCGCTTTTGAAAAAAAAAACTAACCGAGTTTGATTATGAAAAGCCGCAAAGCTGCATACCAATGTGCTTGGAGAGGAAAGCTTTCAATCAGTGCGTATTTCCCGCTTTGACGTGGATTATAAACATGGATATTGTCAAAGGACCGTGGTTGTAGATCGCCCACCCAAGCGCTGCCCAGGCTGAACTCCTGCGTAGCTCCCGAAAGTTAAAGATTTTGGGTATCCAGTGTATTCCTCCTCTAGGTCGCCTCAACCTTAACGAGTACCTGCTGGAGTGTGCGAATATGACCTCTATGGAGACGAAAAGAAGGTTGGACGTTTTGCTGCCGCCGGGTGTGCAGTGCCCAACCTTCAATGTAGATGCTCACTTGTGGCACTTAATATTAATAATAACTGCTCGCAGAATACCCGCCCTATACGTTCTTCCGATGTCTCTTGTTGGTTTTCTGCTGCACAATAAATCTGTGTTTATGAAGGATTCAAACATGGTACCTTCAGGGTGGTCATACGAACAGAAAAAAAAACCCAGTTCAATTCTATACAGAGGGCGGCACGGTGGCGCAGTGGGTATCGCTGCCGCCTCACAGCAAGGCCCCGGGTTCGAATGTCAGCTCGGGTGCCTTTCTGTGTGGAGTTTGCATGTTCTCCCCGTGTCCGCGTGGGTTTTCACGAGGCTCTCCGGTTTCCTCCCACCGTTCAAAGACATGCTGCCAGGTTAATTGGCCTCCTGAGTAAATTGCCCTACGTGCCCTGCGATGGACTGGCGCCCATCCTCGGTACACCCCTGTCTTGCGCCCTGTGTCTGCCGGGATAGGCTCCGGCTCACCGCGCCCCTGTACAGGATTAAGCGGTTTCTGAAATGGATGGATGGAATTCTATATAGATTAATCACTTGTAGTATGCCGGGAATGGATCCCGGGGCCTTCTTGCTGTGAGGCGCTTGTGTTACTTACCACCGTGCAGCACCAGTTTATGAAAGCCTACATACATGGGGGATCTTTGTCTTTGCCTTGTGTGTGTGTTCACTGTTGCCTTGCCTGCTCCCACAAATACCTGCCCATGACCCTCTCTCCCCTACCCCCCCACCACACGAATACACTTTTTCAAACAAAGGGACTTGAAGCTTTGCGGGTCACAAGTTCAGCACGCTTCCTAAAAAAACAGGAAAGAAAATCACCGCCCCCAGCACCCCGTGTCAAAACTCTGCATCCCTTGCACTTTTCCATTTGAAGGGAGATTGTCTCAAATTGTTAACGTTTATTCCGCCGTCCGCCTGTAATCTCCGCGTGATGTATTAGCGCGGGTCGAACTCGACCGTCATGAAAAATAAAAGTAACAGCGACGGCGGCAGCCTGCGGCGACAGCCCTTCCCAAAAAATAAATAGAGCCTGTGGGACAGGAATTATGTTGGTGGGGTGTGGCAAGAGGGATGGCTGGTTAGAACACTGATCCCTGAGCCCAGCAGTAACCTGGGTTCAATTCCTGGCTAGAGTAAATCTGTGTGATTGAGCAAATGTTTGTTTATATGTGTGTACGAATTTACGCGTGGGGACGGGTGGTGGTTCGGGCATCTGGTAAGGATGCCCCCCGGAAGGCTCCCTCGGGAGGTATTCCAGGCGCGGCCCACTCGGCGGAGACCTAGAGGCCGACCCAGGACACGCTGGAGGAATTATATCCTTCGGCTGGCCTGGGAACGCCTGGGAATTCCCCCCCCCAGGAAGAGCAGGAATCTGTTGCTGAGGAAAGGGATGTCTGGTCCACTCTCCTTGGACTGCTGCTACCGCGACCCTCACCAGGACAAGCGGTTTAGAAAATGGATGGATGGACGGGTGATGCAGCAGTTAGTCGGCTGCGCTATAAATTCGGCGACCCGCGTTCGATTCCCAC
The DNA here is from genome assembly GCA_036362915.1 of Geotria australis. Classification (NCBI taxonomy): domain Eukaryota; kingdom Metazoa; phylum Chordata; class Hyperoartia; order Petromyzontiformes; family Geotriidae; genus Geotria; species Geotria australis. The sequence goes on along the minus strand of JAZEWU010000008.1, from coordinate 1,504,295 downwards.
TCACGGCCAACAAGTGTGTGTGCTTAGACAGGCTCCGGTGAACCACGAATCTCCACAGGATGAAGCGGGCGCTGATAATGAACTTCACGTGCAGGAATACTTTGATTTGGTGTTTAAGAAATTGTGAATGCGAGTACGATATCAACCGACCAGACACGTGGGATTGTAGCGGCGGCGGCGGTTGTCGTGGTGTGTGCGGCATTGCACACGACAGACTGCCGGGTGACTTTCTTGGGTGCCTGGCTGAGGGGCAGCCACGTAATGGCCACGTCGAGAGTACTGAGCTCCCAAGGTAACGGTCCAGGTTACATTATTTGTACACGCACACGTATCGTCAATACCAGCTTAATAAATCTACAGTGTCACTGAGGACCGGAGAGACTGTCTCTGCAGACACAAGGCAGGGTCTAACCCAGGAGAGGACGCCAGTCCTTTGCAGGGGGCAATTTAGTTAGCAGGCCAAATCACGTCGGCAGCATGTCTTTGGACTGTGGGAGGAAACCGGAGTACCCGATTAAAACCCACACAGACGGAAAAAACACACAAACTCCATGCATGCAACAGGGCACACGAGCCGGGAATCAAACCGAAGACCTTCAAGCTCTCCGAGAGGGGCAGTGCTATCTTCCATACCGACCGTGCTGCACAGTGGCCGGTTTGTGTTCTTGCAAAAATCAGTGTTTTTAATTCTTTCGCCGTGCAATCAATGCAGAGAACGTCGCAACCCCGATAAGTCATTGAGGAAACTTGAGCATTGAATAGAAATGAGTTGAGACTCTTTGTATGGCAGACCTACCGTGGAG
>JAZEWU010000008.1:1396903-1409404 GCA_036362915.1 Geotria australis | reverse complement strand
ATGCCAACGCGGTTATACCGGTACACGCGGGGTGATGGGAATACCCAAGCAAAAGATAAAAACAGAAACTTAATCCCATTATTATTTTAGGTGGCTTGGTTTTTACCTCTTCCCCCAAGTCGCTTTATGTTATCGGAGCCAGTATTTTGGTAAAAAAAAAAATACAATAAATACCAACGTAAATTTGACGATAATCGCGCTGATTTCCACGCGGGTGAAATGTCAAAACACTTTTTGGGACAAAGCGTCTTAAAAAAAAAATAATGCGAAATAACGCGGGACTGGAACACGATGCCGTACTGGCGCCAATTTAGGACCGGACAACTCTCTCCGCGAGCGGTTTGTCCCGAAATAATCCTCAAAAATCCCAGGACCGCGTCGCTGCCACGCGCAAGGCGGTGAACTAGGCACAGTTTTCCGATTCGCCGATTCTCACCGCGCGAAAGTTTCCACCGCACGCCGAGTGTGCGGCGAGAAGGCCGTGTCTGAGCGGTGTCCGCAGCAGCTTATCCGCGCTTGTGAAATGACGTCGCCTCTTCGTTGAGAAATGTTCTTTGGAGCTTTGAGTTTCCCTGACAATGGCTTTAACGCGCGACGCCGACGGACCGTCGCAGCATCGACGCGGCGCATCGACGCGCAAAAATCCCTGCGTCGTGTCCTTGCGTCAGCGGGTCAGCGTCACCTCGATTTGCGTTGAACAAAAAACATCCGTTAAACGATGAAAACATACTTTTTTTAACGTATAGTTTCGGGTACAACGCACGCATCCCTTTTTTTTTTACAACATCATAAACTCCTCTATACAGTACGCGCATCTCGGTCAATGACAAGTTCGTGAGTCCATGGGCCGGAGCAGAAACGGGGGCCACGTAAGGTGGCAGAGCTTCGGTCCGGATTTAATTACGTGGCCAATACGAGTCGGTCGTCCGATAGCCGTGCTAATCCCATCGGGTTACCACACAGAGAGACTGGAACCGCTGCGGAGCCGTGCCACCTTAGGTGAAACGTCTGGTCTGCGTTCATGAACTCGACCCACATGATTCCCATGAATATAAACTGGGTGGGCTGTAACATTATAACGTGTGCTACTCGGGTGTTACAAAACAGGATACAATAGCCTTTAAAATGCCCTGTTACATCCCCGGATAATTATTCATTTTTGGTGCTCACAACAACACAGTGGTACAGTTCGGCTTGAGCGAGTACAGTCCCGTGGCGGTTTTACGCCGTCTTACCCACGTCAATTTTTTTGTTTTTTAAGTGAGGCTACAACGTAAGGTGGTGGTTGGCCTGAGAAATTGACGCCCTCTACCTTTACACGACGAAAGCATGCTCGCACGCACGAGGGAAAACTTGCAAGGCCGCTCGGGTTACGGTGTCGAGAAAGTGGCCGCGATTCGCGCGCCGTGCCCTCGCGTGAAATAACGGAACGTCGCTTAAAAAAAACCACACATACGCGGGGGTAAAAATGACAATAAGGCGGGAAGCGAAATTGCGCGACGGAGAGAGCGGGAGGAATCGGACAGCGATTCTCACTAAGGAACGTCTGTTGGCATAAAATATAACAGAAAGCGTTTGCCGCTGGGCTTCGCGAGGAAGTGTTTTCGACAGCATTCGTTCCGACGGGCCGAACTGCCGCGGGATTTTCATCTTTCCTGAGTAGCTGCGTCCCGTCAAACGCCGCTCGGCTGTCGGGGTGTTACAGGCCTCAGTCGGACGATTCTCTCTCTGACCGCGGCCAAGCCGATAAAGAAACGAAGGAAAAACGGCGCAGCGGTCGGCTCCGTATTCGCAAGATGGGAGCCTCGGGGGTTGCCAGCGGCCGTGCAAAAGTGGGTCGCATCGGTGATAACGGTGCCCGGTGTTAACTATCTTTGTCCGTTTCACAACGGTGTGATGTTTTAAATGTGCTCTGTGCAGCGCCTTGAGTTTTTTATTCCCCCAATAAGGCGGTTTTTACATTTAAATTAATTTGTCGCGCACCGATGCAGGTTTTCACGGCTCGACGAGTGACAGCATTCGACACGGCTATCTCGAAACACCAGCTACGGAGAGCAATTATAAATCTAGTATTCTCAAAGCGCGCGTCCGCGCAAGTTGACGGAGCTTAAGGCCGGGGGAAGAGAAGTGGCTTTTGGTGAGAAGGCGCAGTGGTGTGTTAAGTGGAGGAGAGGCAAGCGGATGTGTCCCGCCCGGCTAGTGCCTTAGTGGTGTCTATCAGCCACTCCGCTATCGTAACTCCGAGGCTGTAGTGGTTTATCGATGTGCGTTTTCCCGGCTCAACGCGTGATGAAAATCGCTCGCGAGAGCTGCTCCAAACTGATAGCCGTGTCGAGCGTTCCTCCTCTCTCTCCTTCACGACGTTTCGCCTCCCGCGTTCGAGGCATCGTCGGGCCGACGCATGGGTTGGCTAAAAAACAATTGTGTTTTGTATCTAATAATAATTACAATTTATAACCCGCACACATTTAATTCATTCGAAGAGAGAGCGACTCGGAGGCGCGAGGAAAGTGCAGAGGCGAGGGAGGCAGCCAGGCGGTTTGTCGTCGCCAACATATTGCCGCACACTGCGTCCTATATATTATGATGTTATCGGCCAATTAATAAGTGAGTTGGTTTTTTTTAGGTTGTGGGAGGAATGCGGAGAACCCGGAGAAAATCCACGTAGAACAGCGGGAGAGAACACACAAACTCCACACAGAAAGGCGCCCGAGGCGGGAATCGAACCGCCTCGGGCAAGACCATCTGTAGTACACGTGTGTGTTTTTTGAGACGTCGGAGGAGGAACGCTCGACACGGCTATCTCGAAAGAGCGGCTCTTGAGGGCGATTGTCAGTAGTGGTTTAGTTAATCATACAGGCGTCACAGGTACGGAGGTGACAATGAGTCGCATGAGCTCATATCGAGATATTTATGCAAGAAAGTGAGCAATCCCTATAATGTTGGAGAACAAATCCACTGTTGCCACCTATTTGAGATATTCTTACTCGAGAGAAACAGATTTTTACGAATAAATATCGAGAGAAGTTATAATTAACCCACGACGAGTTGAACGCTTGAATTTTGAAATGAGCACTGATGTACTGTAATCGGTTCCCTGTATTAAAAACATGCATATGTGTAAGTTACAATTTCAGCAAACATACCTCCAAAGTTCTCTGCTAACATATTTACGTCTGAACGTTCTGCGACAGCCCGATTGAACCTGCACATGCGTTCCGGTGAAAATGTTAAATGACACTCGAAAGGGATTTCAGACGTTTTACCAGAGTCACTACACTACGCTGCGTCCAATCATGATGCATTAGTCCTGTATATTGGTATGCAGCGTTACCAACAGGTCCTTACCGCCGGTTTGTGCGACGGTTAAAAGCCTGGCGACGTTTTAATTAATTTCACATTGACCGAGTCGTGCCACTTGACGGGGCGATAGGGGCTCAGCGGCACATCGATGCGATTCGTGAGCTACACAGCAGAACGACGATCGACGTGCGGTGAGAGAACTGACGGGGAAATCGGCGTCCCACGATTCGTCTCTGAGTGACGCACGAACGCGCCGACGCTTCGGTGCCGTTTCCATCGCGAAAAATAAAACATGGGTCCATCTGCACGACAAAGGCAAGCACGGGGCGCTAACCTCAAATTAAAAAAACCCCAATGGAATATCAACAGAATTTTACGGTTTACAGGAAACCCTGACACTGAAATGTAAGATTTTTTTTTTTCCAACCGAGTAAATGGAACGAAAAATAAACTAAAGGGGTGCGATTCCTCGGTGAGTTCTGTTGACGAAACGACGCGAAAAGTCGTCGCCGCTAACGCCACCGATTTCCCGTTTAAACGTGATCCGTACGCGGCTTTCGGCTCAGCGATCTACGCGCGAGGCTGCACGCATTTACTAGTGCAAAGAAGGGGTGAGTCGGTGAGTTGGTGAGTGGGTGGGTGGGTGGGTTAGATGTGGGCGAGTGTGCGGCTATGACCCGCAGCGTGGTGCTCGCTGACCACAGTGCCGGAAGAGACGAAACGGTCAGTATCTGGTCGAGTCCGAGTCATCGACGAGGCTGGAGGAACCGATGAGCGGAGTTCGTGGGAGCGGTGAGCACGACGGTAGGACTCTACAAGAGTGACGAGGAGGTGATGGGACCACTGTGGGATCAACTGATCAACTGCTTGTGCCCAAGGTCATTATTTATAAAAAAACGTACCCAAATTTGTGAGAGATTAAAAAAACAACAATTCAGATTGAGCCCCCGCTGTCTGTTACCGTATAACATTAAACGCTGTCGACCGTGGAGGTCGAAATGCAACGATGTTTACTGTATGAACCTTGGGAGAGGTTGTAACGACTGTATAAATACGCGTGTAAAAAAACACAAAATCCTCACCAGATTCTAACGCAAAAAAGGATCTCTTGACGATAACGCACTACGTTAAAAAGTGGCGAATACTTCTGCTAACAGATGACGTTTGCAAACTAATCGGATTAAAAACCCAGAGACGCTCGATGATGCTGTTGAAATAAAACATCAGCGGACCGCGTGCTGATCGCCCATCCCAGCAGAGGTGGACGTGGATTGGGATATACGCAAACTAAAACCGAGCACTGAATAGATTTTTACGATGATCGACAACACGCTGCGAGGACGCTGCGATGACGCTGCACGCGCGACGCTGTTATAGAAACCGTTAGGGCGAACTGGGCGGGACATCTGGCGAATCTTAGCGGCAATGAGCTTCTCGTTGTACGCACGCCGTTTAGTAACGGGTGCAAAAAGTTTCCCCTGAATGCTTCGCAAACGTCTCCGTGGCGCCGGCTACGACCGCGGTTCTATCCGTAGGACGGTGTCTACCGTAGCGTTCGTCGATTCCTGAGACAGCCGCGCGAACAATATTCCCTTTTCAAAGACGATCCCTTTCGGAGTTTGGGACTGACGCTGACGCACGGTAGAATATTTTCGGCGCGCGCGTGCGGCGAAGGAAAAATAAGCGCAGCGAAAAATGAAAATAAATGTTAGGTGGCGGGTTATTTATTAGCGCTAGCACGGCTGATGAGTAATGTCAACACGGCCTGTGTGCTCAGGTGCTCGTGTTAATCGAAAGCATATTTGAACTGAGGCTAAGTTTTACGTCCATTTTTTTTCTCTTCATACCAGTAAGCTCACTTTCTTTAAAAGGCACTTTTTTGTAACAGTAATTGAAGAAAATCAATTTTTGCCAACGCAAAGACCGCTCGTGTTTTCTTTGAAGTGTAAATTCATAATATTGTCGTAGAGATGTCCTTTTTTTGTTAAACAGAGGGAATGTGTACATTTCAAATCCCTTTGCAATCCTGAAGATTCTTTACGACACCCTAAAACAAACAACGTCGTGATATTTCCTTAGCGCTATTTCTTTCAAAACATCACAAGCAGTGAGGGGAACGCACGTGGTCACGCACGGGAGATGGTGCTTGGGTGCACCGTTTCACCAGTAACACGCTAGGCATCTAAATAATCAGGTAGCTACAAGTCCACGTGAAGAAATGACACTGAAATCGATGCCCGTTTCCCCGTCATGGTTTGCTCGACAATGCAACTGAAAAGCCGCGAGTCTCTTCAACGAACAACTTTTGAAAAATCAGGTTTCAGTCTCCTCGCATGCTTGCGTTTCACATGCAACTGTACCTACACGATACCTGCGTCGGGCCGGACAGGTTTTCGCAGGCCGCACTGTACGGCCCCGAGACGCGTTTTGGGGTCATCTAGCGCATTAGCGTGAATGCCGAGTCGGCTCCCAACGAAGCTCCGTGGGGGCGAAACGTCGGACTTTGTGCCGAACGGCGTCGGAAATACGCAGCTCAACGCCGGCGAAACGTCGACGGTAAGCTCCGACGCTTGCCGTGCGTTCGGGCCGCCCTTTCGTCCTCCACCGACGCGGCTCGCGCCCGGCCGCGGGGAGAGATTTGCCGAGAGGGGCCCGACGGAGGCTGGAGGCAAGGGTCACCGGGAGGTCGCGGGAGGTCGCGAGCGGAACGAGTGCAAGGCAAACGGGCGACGCAAGGCTAAAAGGCAAAACCCGGAGAGAGGGAAAAAAGGCCCGACCGATCCTGCGGCTCGATCCTTCTCGTTAAAGGCAGTGAACTCCGACCTTGGGTCTTAAGAGTCGTGGGTCTCGATCGGCTGCGGCAAGAACGACGACAACAACTAGCCAATCGCAGCGACAGAAGCGGACAGGCAACGGGGGGGTTTGTTTAATTGCTGTAGAATTATCAAATGTGTTGCATTTCGTGACCGGGTCAATGCTGCCGCGGGGATAACGGTTCGTTAGTGTAAGTCCGAAAGGCCGACGGGTCGAGCGGTTGAACGTTTGTTTCAGGAGACTAAACAAACCCCTCCGTCGTTGGGAATTACACACACGCACAACACGCAAGGTCCAAATAAACGTCGAAAATGTTTTGCACTTTACGTGAGCGCACAATTAAGGATCTGGATATTAAGGCTCGTGTTAAGGTAGACATGGCTTATCATTCGCTAGTTTACGTCTGTGAGAGAATACGAAAATCTGTGCTTCACTTCCCAGCGATGCAAACGGGTTCAGTCTTCGTCACTGTCACGTCGCTCTCTTCCATGTCGTTTGCTTAAAGTTTATTGTTGTCGTTGCTGCAGTATCCACTGTGTTTTACCTCGAGGCGGGCTGTACAACGTCCGTACTTTCTCCGTTTGACTTGAAAAGTATTCGCTGTGTTTAGTGATTGTCCATTTAAAAAGAAAATAAACTAAATCGTTACAGGATAAAAACAAAACCCAAACCTCACCCCCATCTCCTCGCGTGGCTCTCAGACCCAGAGGGGGCCTAGAGGGGTGCCCAGTGGGGGCCCACAGCTCTCCCCACCGGACGTAACGGCAGTGCAGGACTCCCAACTTCCTCCCACCTCCTCTTCACTCGCGAAGCAACGATCGCTCTCCAGTCTCCGAGGTCACCTCCTCTATCCGGTCAGTGTCCTTCCTCCTTCCGTCGAGAGAAACTTGTCGCTCGCTTACTTTGGATGCAAATTCTTTTTTTGTCATTTTTCAAATTTGATGTTCGAATCCTCCTGCGGGAAGAGAACACAAAGCGGCGAATCACGTCAGGTAAAGTAACAACGCGATGACGACACTGACCAACGCTTGCTCGTCTTGAAGGAAGGCGGCATCGCGAAGTTTCGTCTCCCACGTCAAAGGCGTCGTCGGACGCAATCGATTGGGCGGCAGGGTGGCGCAGTGGTAACATCTGCACCTCACAGGAGGAATGGTCTTCCCCGAGGCGGTTTGATTCCCGCCTCGGGCGCCTTTCCGCGTCGAGTTTGTGTGTTTCTCTCCCCCTGTTCTGCGTGGGATTCCTCCGGTTTCTTCGGTTTCCTCACACAACTTAAAAAAAACCCACTAATTATTTAATTGGCCGATAACATAACACACAGGACGCAGTGTGCGGCAATTTGTTGGCGCAGGCAAACCGCCTGGCTGCCTTCTCCGCGGTTTCCTCGCTACGACATTGAATGAATATGTGCGCGTTATAAATATAGATTAGTATTATGATTGCTGGAGGCATCGTCCGCTTAAAACTCGTGTTTCCGATGATGCCTCAATCGCGGGAGGCAAAACGTAGCAAGGGAGAGATGAGGTGACGCTCCACACGGCTATCCCGACAGAGCAGCTCTCTATCTTGAGAGGGATTCCAATTACTTCTCGAAAATAGGTTCAGCGGGTACATTTGCACGAGACGGCAATTAATTCCGTCAGATGTGCGCGCCAAGATATGGCATTAAAAGAGTGCCCTTTCATTTCGTCCAGTTCTAAAATAGCACGCAGATTAGATATATTCATTCAGTACTAGCGGCGCACCGCATGGCATTCTGGGAATGCGGCAACGGGGCTCGCGGGTTGGCCGGCGGCCATATTGAGAGAGCTGGGTCGCGGGGGCGCTAAGAATAGACGAGATTTCGAAGAGGGGGAAAAAAAACTTTCCACAACAAATCCTACGGCCGTAAAACATTTTATCTGTTGCCATGTTCTAAAATCTCGTCTTTGGAACCCCAAACCGCAAAGCCGCCTCCCCCCTTCCATTGGAAACCTCAATGGTGGTCTGTCGGCCATATCTGTCCCCGCCACGCGCCATTCAGAAAAAAAAGCAAAGGGCATCGGCTCTGTACACGTTACTTACACAACACGCCATAGATCGTAGCGCTATCGTGGTGGAGGGGTTTCCAATAAACCCCGGCGCTAAGTCGCCTGGAGTCTAGCACTTCTGCTAGGGTTTCCCTTGGTGAACAGGCCTGGAGTCTAGAACCTTCACATCTAACGAGCCAACACGGACGAATGTTAATATTTTCGACCGCTCCGTCTCCTCCCATGGGTACGCCGTGACGACGCGATCGCGGTGCCCGCGCCAGACCACGTGCATAACGAGACTATCGCGTGCAAGTTTCGAAGCCTCGCTCGCAGGAGGTCACGGGACACACCCAGGTGTTATGGGTTGCCTGAGCTGACTGGCAGACCCACCCAGGTGTTATGGGCTGCCTGCGCTCCCTACACTCCCGACACACACACGCACGGACTGACGCGCAATCACGGACACGAATCCCCAGTGGGACGGCGCGCCGGCTCTCCCAACAAATCATCGTCGACACGAAGCGCTCGTGAAAAGAAAAGAAAAATAAAGACACACGCCGGTGTGCTCCCATGCATAATTAAGGTGACATTCTGGTCGTAAGTATCCCCCCCCTTCTCGTATGCAGTACAGCGTTTAAATAAATGATGCAGCAAGGTGGGTTGATTCTGCGCGCGCCAGCTTGGAAGTTTTTTTTTTGGCCGAAGCCACCGCGGATAATCGGTGATAGAGCGCGTACGGCGTCCGCGAGCGGCCCTCTACGGGGCGTGTGCGGCCTCCAGAAGGCGCTCTTTAGCCGCGCGAGAGCCTGCTTTTAATTCGGTCTCGTGCGGAGTGCCGCGGTCGAGCAGGGCAAGACCGTATCGTTCATGATTAACGGGACTCGGTCGTGACCGCTTCGATCGGATTATGACGCGACCGACAGCCGAGCAGGTGGGATTAGGTTCGCCGCCTGTCCGAGGTTGTATCTGGCCAATCCGGCTAGTGGCAATCGGTTGTCGGGCGGCAGGAAGGAGATTTGTGTTACGAGAGCTGGTGCTACTGACATCATCTGCTCCTGTCAACCACCACCACCGCAACCACCACCACCGCCCCTTCTACCGCCACCACCACCGCCACCAACCACCCGCACCAAAGACAAAGATCAAGACAAAGACCCCCGTATATCCTTAACAGACTGTAGGGTCAAGTGCTGCTAGCAAGCGCCTACAAAGGCCGACACGGCACACGAGGAGGTGTGTGACCAGCGTCACGCCCGGCCGGCTTTGTCTCTGTCGTGACGACGTTTACACACCGCACTAGCTACTCATTTTAGGCTGAGTCGACCTAGGGGAGGCCCAGGACCGGTTCAGAAAACCGTCGCGAGCGGGATTCGAACTCGGGTCGGCAGGAGATTTGCCGCCCAGCATAGCGCTAACCACCGAGCCACCGCCACCGCCGCCAAGAACCAAGAGCCGCCCTCCGACCCCGATCTCTGTCATGTTGCCAGGCTGCTTTGAGTGGGATGTTGTGGTGAGCAGCACTTTGCTATGTATAACAACATCACAAGGGGCGTCCTAATTATAATCAACAGCTGTGTGCATTACAAGGGTGGGGGGGAGGAGAGACAGGGCCCAGCCCCCATGGGCAGCAGACACCCCTGATTACAGGGGCGTAGCTCCTCGCTGTTTTGTTTTCCGTTGCCATACCGATGCACCCTAAATTAAAAGTCTGGCCTAAGTGTCTGTGTGCGTGTGTGTGTACGTGCGTCCATGAAGGGAGTGTGTATCTGTGTGCGTGTGTGTGTGTGGGGAGCGGTGACTCAGTGGTTAGCGCGATGCTGGGCTACAAACCCGGCTATGACCCGAGTTCGAATCCCGCTCACGACCAACACCAGTGACGATTTTCTAAACCAGTCCTAGGCCTCCCCTAGGTCGACTCAGCCTCAAATGAGTACCCGGTGCGGTGTGTAAACATCGCCACTAGGGAGACAAAGGCGGCTGGCAGTGGTGCTGGTCACCCACCCCATTGTGTGCCGTGTCGACCTTCATAGGTGCTCGCTAACGGCACTTGCCCCTACAGTCTGTTAGAGGCTACACGGGCTATCTTTGCCTTTATCTCTCGCGTGCATCTGAGTATATCCATGTGATTGGGTGGTTGGGGTCTGTATGCGTGAGCGCGCGCGCGTTTGTGTGTGTGTACACATAGCTGGATTCTGGCCATTCCTGTCTGTCAGCCACACTACTTTGGTTCTGTCCCGTGACCTCCTGTCAGCAAGCCTCCGCGACGCCACGTGGCATCGCTGTGTACACCACAGGCGGATGAACAATGACCAGTGGTGTTGGTGGGCGTGGGCGTGGGGGGACAGGTCAAGGTGAACAAGCAATCACAGCCAATGATGTGATGACACCTCTGCCAGACGTTGTTGCAAAGTTGACACCTAAGCTCCCAGATCCAACGTCCCACCATCTGGTTTCGAGACATCCCCTCTGCTCGTTGAACTTGTGGGTTTCCAGTTCGATGCCCGAATGGATGACTTGCTCTCCGGGGTCAAAGTGAGTGACGTTTCCTTACCGGTACGGTTGTATCCCACCTTCCTTCCCACCTGAACCGGACTACCGTGCTGAAAGCTACGGTCGCTTTCTTACCGCCATACCCGACCGTACAGGCTTACTTTCACCTCTGCCACCTTGCCATTCATGGAGACCAGACCCGATTGGGCAAGTTCGTAAACAAACAACCCAGGCAGCGCCAGTGTTGATTTTACAAGGCAGCGATTGGCGGCAGTGGTCGGGGTGACAGTGGTGGTGGTAACGGTGATAGTGATGGCGGTGATGGCGGTGGTGGCGGCGTCACGTGCCGGGGAAGGCACAGCGGCGCCGTCAACACCCGCGCGGAATCGGCTGCGCGAGGGGTGCCGTTTACCGCAGGCGATGATGGCGCGCTATATGATGGGGCTCGCTCCCGTCTGGTACGAGTCCAGTCCCTGTGTCGCCAACGCCGACGCTGTCAAACCAAATCGAGCACGCGCACACAAACACAAACACACAAACAAGGCGGATGAGCGGAAACGTCAACAACCCTGACTCGTCGACAACACCTCGACGCCACGATGCCGCCGCTGTTGCTGCTGCGCTCGGCAGCTGTTGTTTACCGCGGACAAATCCGACGCGCACACGGGGTGGGGAGAGAACACGCAAACTCGACACGCAAACTCGACACGCAAACTCGGCGCAGCGATCCGGCACGACCCAAGCCGGGAATCAAACCCAGGCCCAGCGCCACNNNGGGGGGTGAGGCCAAGGTGAAATTGCGCGCACGCTGCTACGGCATAGTGTCACCGTGATGTCTTACTCTGAACGCTGGCTTCCCGTGACTGGGGCGCGAAGGTTACGGCGAAAATAAAGCGAAATAACGAGCGGGGGAGGGCGGGGAAAGGGGGGGCAAGGAGGAGAGGGCGCGACCGCACAGAAGATACTGTCTGTGCGGTAGTCAGACCAGCCTGAGGCTGGGCGGGAGGCCGCCGTGTTGCTAATGTATCGCTATTGCTTGTGCAGCGCTTTGTGACCCTCGGGTGAAAGGCGCTCTATAAATGCTATTATTATTATTAATGTGGTAGACGGTGGTGTCCGGTTCTCAACGTGCAGCAAGGTCGCATCGACGTAGGTTCTCGCGGCGTGACGTACGAGAACCGCTCTTTCGGGATAGCCGTTCTGCTTCCCGTGTCAGAGGCGTCGTCAGACACCAGTTCCCCCGTTCATTTCTCTGGCCTCCTGCGACCCTGAACGGGGTCGTGAAGCCTATCCTGGCAGACGCAGAACGTAAGGCGATGCTATAATCGTGATGGGACGCCAGTTCATCGTAGGGTACCGACCTGGGGGGGAAATTTATCCAGCAAGCCAAATAACCTGGACTGTGGGAGGAACCCGGAGTACCCGGCGAAAACCCACGCGGACACGGGGGAGAGAGAACGCGCAAACTGCGCACGGAGAGGCGGCACCCGAGCCGGGAATCGAACCAGGGCGAATTCTCGGCGTGCGTGGGCATCGCCCGCTCACGGCGCCCCCGCGCCGCCCCATAAATCGCCATCATCATCATTATTCTTACACGCGCGACGTAATGCGGGACGACGCACCGAAGCGGTGTGCGCCTCCGCCGCCGTTAAATACGGATCCACATTCATTTAACCTCGGCCACACAAATAGCCGCCGGGGCGACTATGCCCCCCTGTCCCCCCCTCCCCCAAGTCATTTTTAGTAACGCGCATAAGATGCGCGACGCACAAATATGTACGCAGCTGTCATCGCCGGCTAAAAACAAGTCCCGTAATGTCACAGAACACGAGGTGGCTATTTTCAGGGAGCCGCTGCTTCACGGCACCGCTGTGTATGGGGGGGG
>JAZEWU010000008.1:1354001-1378096 GCA_036362915.1 Geotria australis | reverse complement strand
ATGCAATTTGCTGATGCATAGAGGTGGGAATACGGCAGCACAGTGGACTTTCCTGCACTGCCATTGTTACGCCCGCCACCACATCCGACTACAACAACCTTCCGTCTTCGGTTGTCATCCATCCAATCGCCATCTAGGCTCAAACCTTGCGTAGCTTTTGACACTCGTGACGATTAGATTTTTTTTTCTCCTGAGATTTTTAACTTCACTTACTTTTTGCGTTTGTCTCGTGTTGCGACTTGCTTACGCCTCCCCGCTGGACAACAGCTACACGGTTCCTTCCGGCTTAAAAACCGCCTCACCGACATACCCGACGACATCTGCATGCGTTCCACGCGATTCCGCGACAGGGCCCACGCCACGAAGGTTAATAATAATAATTCCATGGAACTCTCCAAGAAAACCTGCGTCTCAGGGATCTATTTCAAGAGGGTGTCTTGGCACTTGGACGTCTGACAAATCTATTTTTACTGCCGTCGAGCCACGTGGAAGGAAATCGGAGCTCCGGGACAGACCCCACAAATGCCAGGGGGGATGCCGCTCGCGTGGACCGCACGGATGCGTTTACAAATCTACCCTCGTTGTCCCGCTAATCTGCGGGCCCTGCTCGCTGCCCAGTAGGTTTGGACGACGCGCAAGTCTGCTCCGTCCCAGCTCGGATTAAAGGCGCGCGTCATCGCCACGCCCGGCTCGCGCCGCTGGTGCCGTACGTGTCTCTTGTCGCGACACGTGCTGCGCGCGTCTTGTGTGGATGCGTACGAGGGCGGCACGGCGGCACGGCAGCGCGCCGGCGAGTAGCGCTGCCGCCTCACGGCAACAAGGGCCCCGGGTTCGATTCCCGGCTCGGGTGCCGCCTTTCTGCGTGGACTTTGCGTGTTCTCTCCCCCCCTGTGTCCGTGTGCGTTTTCGCCGGGTACTCCGGTTTCCTACCACAGTCCAAAGACACGCTTCTGCTGGTGTCTAGGTTAATATTCCTGCCCCGCCTTGCGCCCCGCGTCTGCCGGGACAGGCTGCGGCTCACCGCGACCCTCCGCAGGATGAAGCGGGTTACCGATAACGACGCGCGCACGACGCGATAGAAGCACGCGGAAGCTTTACTCGGCGGGACACAGCCGGAAAATGTCATCGCTCGCTTTTCCGCGGAGTCCTGCCACGGACTTACTCTCCGCGCCGGCTCGGTCACGCGAGCAAGCGCGCGCCAGTAAGTTCAGACATACCTCTCGTCCGCTCGGTGTCGGCAGGGTCTGTCGGACGCACACGAAGCTCCAATTTCTAACAGCCCCGCTAACTCCCTCTCTCTCCCCGCCGCCGCCACCGCCGCCGCCGCTGCCCCCCCCATCCCCCCTCGCGATATTTTCTGGCTTCCCTTTTGGCAGCGGCTGCCGACGTCTTTCCAGGCGCCGTACATCACCCAGACGGCACGGGCCAGACGGCCGCGCGGGAGACAGACAGGTAGGCCCGCCGCGGAGGACGGCTGCCGTCTGCGCGCGGCCCGGGGCCTGTTTACCGTCAACGAGAGCGGTGGCGACGGCGGGCAGGCCGCGCTGACCGGCGCGCTGAAGTACGCCCCGAACCGCCGCCCGTCGTGGCAGCGGGGGGGGGACTCTCGCTCAAACCCCCCCCAATAAAATGTATGCTATCTTTAGTTTCGGGATAGACTGCCGAATCGGTCAAAGAATCGACTCACGATCCATTACGTGTAATGTAGTGACCTCTACACTGCGCGGTGACGCGACTACACACGCGACCCGTTACACGTGAACGAGCGGACACCTGCGACTCGTCACACGCGAGCCCACGGCGGCCACGTTCAGATCGACCCGTTCGGGACTCCGTCATCGACCCCGTGGATCGCGATCAACTGGTCGTAACCCGCCGCCCTACCGGACGAAGCGGATACTGACAACGGACAGAATCGCCGATCGACTCGGAAGAATCATCGACGGCGGGCGAAAGCGCGCGTGCGTGCGTGCGGGCGGGCGATCCGACTTGGAGCGTCGCGCGCCACCCACCGGGCCCCTTCTCGAGGAAGACGACGCGCGATTCCGGCTGGAAGTTGTGCCCGCGCAGCACCAGCTGCTGCCCGCCGCTCGCCGTGCAGCCGTCCACGCTCTGCCCCTCCACCAGCGGCAGCTCCTGCGCGGAACGCTGGGCTGCGAGAGGACACGAATCGACATCGAAGTTTACAACGAGAAGGTTTCACTCGAAGCGCTGGGTTGTTCGGAGCCGATAGGGAGGTGAGGTTTAACCTGCGATATCGGGTTTTCCGAGGCGTTACGGCGATCGGATTTAACCCGAAGGATTGCGTCTTTGTCGCTGATGTGACGCTCAGATTTAATCTCAAATACTGGGTTTTCGTAACTGCCACGGTGATCAGATTTTACTTAAAACATTGAGTATTGTAGCTGATAGGGTCATAAGGTTTAACTTAAAATGTGGGTTTTCGTAGCCGATACGTCGATCTCGATTTGTTTGTTGGGTCAGGCCAGGTGGTGGTAATTTTACGCCAAATGTTTTAAATAATCTCGCACCTTGTGTACGGTGAATGAGTAAGTGAATGACTGAGTGAATGACTGAGTGAATGAAGGTACTCACAGCACTCGACGGGGATGGAGGTGGCCTGCAGCGACAGCACCTTGCCGCCGGGTTGCGGCACGTGGACGCGGAACACGAGGCGCACGCGCGTGTTCTTGCGCCCGATGTCCGTCTCCCCCTTGCGCAGCTCGATGTCCGAGTTGCGCAGCTTCAGGATCCCCGCGCAGTCGATGCTGGAGAAACGCGGACGGCAATGGGGGGGACGACAGGCCGGCTACGGTTAGAGGACGCGAGCTTTAGATAGATAGATGTTTGCTGTGGTTTTTGCCGGGCACTCCGGTTTTCTCCCACCGTCCAAATACATGCTGCCAGGTTAATTGGCGTACTGACTAAATTTCCCCAGGCGCCCTGCGATGGACTGGCGTCCCATCCTCGGTATTCCCCTGGCTTGCGCCCTGTGTCTGCCGGGATAGGCTCCGGCTCACCGCGACTCTGTACAGGATTAAGCGGTTTCTGAAATGGATGGATGGATGTTTGTTGTTACGTCTGAAGATGCCCCGTGAGCTTGCGAGCACCGGAATTGTGGGATTCCTGTAATACGACGAACTCGCGAAATAAACGACAAACGTACGAAAACGTTATAGGTGTTTATTCGTTCGTTATCGGTATCCGGTTAATCCTGCACAGGGTCGTGCGGGACTGGAGCATATCCTGGCAGACACAGGGTGCAAGGCAGGGCTATGCCGAAGATGAGACGCTAGTCCATCACAAGGCCGTAGCAGCAGCGGTGTACCTTTGGACTGTGGGAGGAAACCGGAGACGGCAGTAACTGTGCCGCCCCAAAATGTATTATATTTAACACAAAATGTAGGTAAATATAATTTTCTTCAGTAATGTGGTTGTTATCAAAAAATAAAATTTCTACTTGGTTGTTGGGGCTCGGATTTCTAATCGTTGTTGCTATTGGACTTCACTTCCATGTTAGAGGCATCATTGGGCTTTTCCAACGTGGGAGACGAAACGTCTCCAATGAGAGGCGGAACGCTCAACAGGGAAATCCTGAAAGAGCAGCTCTTAAGAGCAATTCTCATACGTCGAGCCGTAAAAAACCTATACCAGTACAACATGGAATCCGCACATCTGTTGACTCCAGTGGTTAGCGAACAGTGGCCGGCAAGCAGAACCCACAAAAACCTAAAGGTCAAATAACAATAGAAAACATTTCTAGAACATTTCATTCGAACCGCAGGCCAACGTTTATCTGATGTACAATTCGACTCTGCAACACTTTTGCCCAAAATAAAAATGATTTACATATCGGTGTTGAGCGGAGGCGCAGCGGTTAGCGCGCCGCGCTTTAAACCTGGCGATACGAGTTCATTTTCCTGGTCCTGTGGGAGGAAACCGGAGTGCCCGGCAAAAACCCACACGAACACGGGGAGAACATGCAAGCTCCACACAGAAAGGCACCTGAGCCGGGATTCGAACCCGGGCCCTTCTTGCTGTGAGGCGGCAACCCTACTTAAGCTCCAGGGTTCCTTCGGGCTTTAACACAAACCGACTTCCTGACACCGCGTCCGCGTTAGCGCCCCACTTTACGGGGGCCACAAAGCGGAGGACGCAAGCCGGTACAGCGAGTAGGTTCCCCAGGGGGCTACACGTTGGAGCGTTTGGATCGCCTCCCCCCCTCCTCGCATGCGTGGGGTTTTCCCCGTGCGCTCCGGTTTCCTCGCCAAGTCGCGAAAAGACAAAAAATACCTCGGCCAGACGGAATTAGGAAAACATCCCTAAGTCAGGCCCCTCCTTGAAGTGAGTTTTCGCGCGAAGCGACGTTTTCCTGGGACGCTTCCCGGTGTTTTCGCGGCGCACACCGCACGTCGCGGTCTCGCGATCGGTCGGCAGGACTGCAACCTCTCCGCTATAAGGGCTTAAAACGCTTTAGCATCCTAATTCGTTCTTAGAAGTACGTGAGTTCTTTTTAGCCGAGGTTTTATGTAATTTTTAGCATTATATCTCATCGACCTTTTCACCACCAATGATTTTGTTTTGGAAATAAAGTATAAAATACAAAGTTTTAAACCTTACCAGCAATAAGAACACAGTGTTAAGATGTTTAAACACCAAGTGAACACCTTTTTACAAATGCTCCAACGTGCAGGTAGCCACACATACTTGTGGCATAAACATGCAAAATTAATGAGTCGCAATGCATTATCGTTCAAGCTTATTGGCCGATACACAACGGTTTCCTTTTTAGCATAGAAAATATTTAACACGCACAAACTCCACGCCTGATCATGGACGAGACACGGATACAGAGGCGTGCGGAAACCGCAGAGAGAGGGTGGGGGAGTCAGTACTCGGTTTAGACCCAGTCAACTCAGTGGAGACCGTGGGCGGAAAAAGCGTGAATGCAACGTGTCGGCGACGCTCATCGGCGGCGCAGCTAAACAACCGCAGAGACACGCGTGTGGACATCCGTTGCGAGCGTGCAAACCCATCAAACCTCAGTCCCAAACGGCACACTCGCGGAAACGGTCAAGTAAAACGCAGATGTGAAAACAGGTCGTTGAAAAAAAAAGATAGAAATAAATAAAAATGTGAAATTATTATTTTAATACATAAATGTGAGCGTGTAGTGTTAAGCCATTATGTGTATATTTTCATGGGCGCGTACATTTCCTTTTACTAGTCAGCCAGTAAAATTTTGAAATGAAAAGACACAAGTTGGCCGACCCACCGCCGCGAGCGGCACGGGAGGGCCCGCGTCGTTTACTTTGGTCGGGGGCGCGCTTTGCCAAGACAAGCGGAGATGCCACCCGAGAGCCGCGCAAACACCTCCACGGCAACGAAGACAACACAGCCGCCCCACGCTCGTCTTCACTGACTTAGAGGCAGGGTGGCGCAGCGGCAACATCCGGGCCTCACAGAAAGTAAGTTGCTGCCCGAGGCGGATCGATTCCCACCCAAAAGCACGCAAATGCCTTGCGCCCTGTGTCTGCTGGGATAGGCTCCGGCTCACCGCAATCCTCCACAGGACGAAGCAGGAACCGAGCTTTAACGATATGTGATTGCCGTGTGGTCGCCCTGCAGTCACTAGAGCAAGGGTTCTCAATATCTTGCACCTCAAGGCCCACTTGGGTCTGGTCTACAAGCTGGCGGTCGCGGCTCACCGATGGGCCGCGGCCGTACGGTTGAAAATGTCGGCACTGGAGCATTGTACATTTAACCACAGCCACAAAGAGACGATTTGACGCTGGAATCGAATCATTCTCCCGAATCGCAAAGTTCGACGAGTCACGAAACAAGTGGCTCGTTGCACGTCCAAGTTGTTAACTGTGGGGGCGGACGGGAGGAAAATAAACACAAACTAGCGCATAAAGTAAATCTTTCACATCACATCATGACGACGTGGTGGTGGGATTTGAACGTGCATTTATTATAATCGCCCCCCACCGCCTATTCCTTTACAACCGTCAGCCTTGTTTACCGGCGAACTTCTGCGCGTATTTGTCTCTCGATGAAAATTGCGTAATTTTTTTAAAACTAAATTATACATCAAGGATATGCGTGTGTATATGTTTTCGTAAGGTTTTTTTTTCCTAAACGGCTAAACCGATCCAAAACACACAAACTCTTCTCTTCCTCTAGCGTCAAAACTGTTGTAATTTTATTTTAGTTTATTTTAGTGAAAAAAAAAACAAAACTCGGGAACAACTATTACTTTATTCTACTTTGGATTTTTTTGTTCTCCCCCGCTGCACTATGCCACGCCGCGGCCCTGGCAAAAAGAACGCCGTGCCTCCGATTTTTATTTTCTCTCACCGGTCGCAAGTGTTTTCCTGTGTACAGTGCTCATTGTGCGACTGGAGTCAGTCAAAGAAGACAAGAAGTATTATCCCGTAAAAATAAACCGCCGGGAGAAGGCGTAGCGACGCATCGCGAAAATATATCGAGCGGCTCATTATCAGTACCCGTTTCACGCTGTCAAGGGTCGCGGTGAAGCCGGAGCCTCTCCCGGCAGACACAGCGCGCGAGGCAGGGCGATACCCGGGATGTCACGCCAGCCCATCGAAGGGCACCGGCGGCAATTTAGTCAGCAGGCCAATTAACCTAGGTGGCTGCAGCGTGTCTCTTTGGACTGTGGGAGAAAACGGGAGTACCTATCAAAAACCGAGGCGGACAACACAGCCTTACACAGAGCGCCAGGCTGTGTTGTTATTGGTTTAAACATATGTATAAGGGGTGCGAGAACATATTTTGAGAAGCAAAGGGGTGCAGGCTGCCCTAAAGGCTAAGAACCACTGCTCTGGAGAATCAAGCGTGGACTGATAACGACAACGGTGACGAACACTCGTTAGAGATCATAACAAACGGCGCGCGCCTCCCCCCCTCTTCTGCGCCGTAAATAACGAGACCCCAGTCAAAAGTTCCTTCGGGAGAAATCCTGTGATTCCATCTCCCGCGGACGCTCTGTCTCGACGCACGGCGGCTTTTGCCCGAGAAAGTCCGCGCACACGGCGAGCGGCCACGACATCGCCAAGTTCCCCGCGGGAGAATCTACGACAAGCTTCCACCGTAGCCAGAACCGTAACCAAAACCCACCGTCAAGAACTCACACGCTCCTCACAGCTCACACGCCCGTCGCACCGTGGCGATTTGTCAACCTCTGGTCACGCCGCTCAAATATTTTCGTTGGGACTAATTTTTTTTTTGAATGGCTATGGCAGTTTTTTTTCTCTTCCTTCCTTTAAATCCATGTGGCACTCACGCCGCACGTGCCAAGTAGGACAGCCTTAGAAAAATAAACAGAGGTAAATAACTAGACGCTGCATCCCGAGACTTTGCAGCCAAACGCGAGTTACCAGGCGCAGAATCGGGGCTCTGTTTACGTTTTCGACAAACGAGCCTCTGTGCAAATATATGAGCACGCGAGCGCCTGCGTGCGTGTGTGCGTGCGTGCCCGCACACACTCGGCCCAACGCGGAGCTCGCAACGAGGACTCGCACGAACAACAATCACACGTTGTACCCGCCCAGGAGCTGAGTCTGAATAGGAGTTCGATAGCCAAAGAAACGCCAATGAGCACAGGATGCACTCGGCTGTACAGACTGCCGGGCGGCACGGCGGGGCCGGCGAGTAGAGCTGCCGCCTCACAGCATGAGGGACACGGGTTCGATTCTCGGCCCGGATGCATTTCTGCATGAGGTCTGCGTGTAATCCCCATGTCCGCGTGGGTTTTCGCTGAGTACTCCGATTTCCAACCCACAGTCCAAAAACACGCCGCTCCCCTCCCGTGGTTTGATTCGCCTGACGAAATTTCCCCCCCGTGCCCTGCGAAGTATTGTGCATAACCCTGCCTTGCACCCTGCGTCTGCCAGGATAAGCTCTTGCTCACCGCAACCCCCGTGTAGGATTAAGAGGGGACCGATCTCACAGCCGCACAGACACCCTGCCGCCGGCCAATCTGAAGTGGATCCTTTCTCCGCGGCCGATACTCGGGGGGCAAACGGCTCGTAGAACGGACCGGCGTCGTGCCGATAGGGTGTCAAAGTGAACCCGTGTGTTTCACCGCACGCCGGGGGGTGTTTAAGGCCCCGATGTAAAAACAGGAATGTTGACTCTGCTTATCCTAATTCAATGTTCCACCGAAGCTCAATGAGAACCTCTGCTCTCGGCGAATTATCCACGCTCGGAGAAGTTTCCAAAAAGCCCGGTCGGGGTGCGCGGAAGATGGGCCATCTCTCTGGTGCCGACACACGCACACGTTACCTAGGCCACAAGTCTCTGGACTGTGGGAGGAAACCGGAGTACCCGGTGGAAACCCATGTGGACATGGGGAGAGCATACAAATTCCACTCATAAAGGCGGCACCTGATACGGGAATCAAACTCAGGGCCTTCTTGCTGTGTGGCGGCAGAGCTGCTATCCGAGGCAGCAGCGCGACTCACTGTGGCAGTGCCCGCGCCCAAACCTCTCCTCGATAGCGTTTCCTATTTTGCCAAAAAGAGATAGCGAATCGTTCTGTTTCCGCAAAAACCTTCGACAAAAAGAAAAACCTCCAACAAACACGCGCGCATAAAAAAAAATCGCGGCGATTATTACGACGACATTACAACAATATTTTTACAAATAATAATAATTATTTGCGTCACGGCGGAGAATTTATAATGGAAAGAAAACGAGGCGGGCTGGGCCCGTCGCCCCAAAAAACAAATCGGACCAACAGCGCGGACGCACGTCACTTCCACGAGAAGCGAGTTCCCAGAGGGCGCGCGAGAGGCACTGCCAACGACTGCGTTTTCCATCGACGTGAATCACAACAAGACTGCGGTTCGTCAGGCACTGGCCTGTAACGAACTGTACAATCAAAGTTCTTCCCTCCCCTCCCCCCGTCCTCCTGCCCACACCGTATAGCCTTAACGGACTGGTGAGGGGGCAAGTGCTGTTAGCGAGTAGCAATTGTGAAGGTCGGCACGGCACACGAGGTGGTGGGTGGCCGGCACCGTGCCCAGCTGGCAGCCTTGGTATTGTACTGATATGGGTTTTCGCGGCTCGACGCGTGATGATTACATTCCAAAGACGCTATTTCGCTGAAGACCATCCTCAGGCGTTCCGAGACATTCAGTCTTCAGACGCCCGAGGATGCTTTCAACGTGCGAGGTGAAACATCACGAAGGCGAGAGGGGGAGCGTTCGATACGGCTATCCCAAAAGAACAGCCCTGGAACGGAATTATCAAGCACCAGGTATTCATTTTGGGTCGAGTCAGCCTAGCGGAGGCGCAGGGCAGGTTCAGAAAATCGTCACTGGTGTTTTGCCTCTCCACGAATCATCAAACCTGTCGATATTTCAATTCAATTTCAATTCAATCCAACTTTATTTGTCAACTCTACCATATGTACAGGACAGAGGATCGAAATACCGTTTCTCTCAGACCCCGGCGTTGTTTACTGTCGTTCTGCAAATGGCTAGCAGCAACCGACGGCTGTACTTGTTTCTTGATGAAGACGTAGACAAAAAACGAACATGAAACCATGAAGACACCGCACCGTTTGGTCCGAGAGTAGCCGCTGCATCGGAACGCTCCGCCATTCTCCCAGACCCCGGCGTCGGCACACACATGGAAGGACTTGGCTTGGATTGGCTTGACTTGTCTTGGCTTGGAGCTTGGCTTGGCTTGGGTTGACTTGGCTTGACTTGGCTTCACATTAGCTTGGCTTGACTTGTCAAGTCAATGTCCATCATCAAGCCTGACGATGCCTCCGAAGGACACGGGACAAACGCTCGCCACGGCTATCGCCAAAGAGCAACTCTTCGGGAGCAATCCTCATACGTCGATCCGTCAAAACCCACATCAACACATCTGTTCTCATCCGTTAACCGGAGCCATTCCTCAACCCCAAGCGTATGTTCCCGTAACCCCCCCCCCAACGCCCGAAATCCCCTGGTGTGAGCCTCACTGTGACCCGCACATCACCGACCTGCCAGTTACCTAAGACTCCGCCGTTATTACAGAAGTTGTTAGTGCTGCCCCCATGTTAATGTTTAACAACGCGTCGGACTGATTTATCAAAACACGGCGGTATTTACATTCATCGCAGCGGGGCGGCTCACATGCCAACTTTAAAGGAAAATGTTAAATTCCATAATAATAATACCAATAAAACTTGGAAAGAAAATATTTCCATTCGTGCAGCACACGAGGAGGGGAAACCCGAAATTAAAGGCAAAAGGTTTTGTTATTACTGAGTATGAAAGTAGTTCCCCCCGCCATCTCCACATGTCGGATTACGCTTTGCGGGGGTTTTCATGTTGAAAGAATATCTAAAGTCACAGGGAGATTATACTCGGCTCAAATGAGCATCGAGCCATTGGTGCCCGTGTCCTGTTTACCAGCCCTGCAGCACAACTCTGATGAAGCCGATTGCAACTATCAGCGAAACGTCGTACCTTCATTGTAAATGTTGTGGGCTCGCTCTCCAACATACCGGTGTGATGCTGAAGTAGTAACGAACTGGCACGGTTTTGTTCACGTGACAACCCTTTACTGATTGGCTGTGTCGGGTGGAGGCGGGTTTATGACACTTATACATAGTCACCTTTTTTGCAAGTATACAAATAATGTAGAATATATAAGGTTTCACCTTTTCTGGCAATGAGAGACGTGTTAAGATCTTAAAACACCAAATGGACATCTTTTTGCTCAAGACATTAACACGTCTCTCATTACCAGAAAAGGTGAAACCTTACATAGCCTACATTATTTGTATACTGGCAAAAAAGGTGACTAATTATAAGTGTCGTAAACCCGCCTCCACCCGACACAGCCAATCAGTAAAGGGTTGTCACGTGAACAAAACCGTGCCAATTCGTTACTACTTCAGCATAGTCTACATTATTTGTATACTGGCAAAAAAGGTGCCCATAGTCTAAACAGCTTGACTCGAGCTACTAATGCATTGATACTTGCATTGTCTGACAAATGCTTGCCTTTTGGCAACACTTGTCTAAGCACTGAGACTAGGCTCCAACGAAAGCTGTCTCTCGTTCTGGGACAATCAGTTTGAAGGACAATGCATTTATCATAGCATTCGTTTGCATGTTTTTGCCACAAGCATGTAGTGTGGCTGCTTGCAAACTGGAACCTTTGCAAAAAGTTGTCCATTTGGTGTTTTAAGATCTTAACACGTCTCTCATTGCCAGAAAAGGTGAAACCTTATATATTCGACACTTATACATTTTTACTCGACCTAACTCATAAAAAGAGCTAGACTACGGATCCATCTATTTATCCGATTTAAAAACAAACAAAAATAATATCCACGTTCATAAACGTTGCCGGGTTTTTTTTTCGCGGCGGCGGCCGCGACCGCCCGCCCGCCCATGAATGGGGGCCCAGTTCGGCTGGCCACGCATGCGTTCAGAGGTGCGCGGGCCAGTCTGCAATAAATTCCTTTTTTTTGTTTTATTTGCTCTTGGCACGAGGTGGCAGCCGCTAATGCGCAGCAGATGTGGACGATCGGTTAGGAAACGCACCGCCCTTACGCGCGCGCGCCGGGCGCTCGATCGCCGGCGAGATGGGGCCGCGCTCGCACACGAACTACCGCGGAGACGAGAGACAGATACACGTAGGTGTTCGTTATTACGGCGGGAAAATACCCTCGGAGCTTGCAAGCTCTGGAAGCGGGGTTCCTGCCATACAACACTGGCCCCTGTCTCTAACCCTGTGACTCCGAGAGGTGTTCGTTATTACGGCGGGAAAATACCCTCGGAGCTTGCAAGCTCTGGAAGCGCGGTTCCTGCCATACAACACTGGCTCCTATCTCTAACCCTGTGACTCAGATAGACAGATGTTTGTTATTACAGCCTACCCGGCATACACAGGGTCCAAGGCAGGGTTATACCCGGGATGGGACGCCAGTCCATAACAGCGCATTGGGGGCAATTTAGTCAGTCAGCCAATTAACCTATGCAGCAGCAGCAGCAGCATGTCTTTGCACTGTCCGGCGTAAACCCACGCGGACACAAGTATCCACTCTGGCAGCTTCCCGGCAGTGACCGCTTCGTAACTACCGACGGCGCTCAGTGGCCGACGCGCCGGGCGGAAGCAGGGACGGAGAAGCGCGGCTCGCTCCCGCATCTGCACCTTCGCCGCTGCGGTTGTGCAGCGGCCGTGTGCGTTATCAGTGGCCGCAAACCCAGCCGATAGCAGGGTAGCCACAGGCCGAGTTTCCCCCCGCCCCCCGACTCTCTCTCGCGCCCGAGATCAGATGACGCCCACTCGCAGTCCCCGCGGGAGGAACGGCACGCTCCCCAAGGCAATTTTGGAACCGTTATCGGCGAATCGGGGGGGTTTTATGTTTTTTGGAGGCGCTTGGCGGGACGTGAGAAAGTACGCGGCGCCACGGTGACGCGGCGGCGAGCGCGCCTACGGCGTCACCGCACGACAGTGTTCCCGTACTTGCGGAAATCTACTTGCCCCTGCCGCGACGGTGATCCGTACGTGTGTCCGCACCGAGGGCACTGAGTTCAAATTCCTTCGTAAGCGCACCTTTGATCCGCATCTGCACGACGCCGAGGCTTTTATGTCCTATTTCAGCTTCACTTCCAGCGTGTTGATTACTTTAGCACGAGTACCATCTTCCATCGCTATCCTGATGTCAGAAGAACGGGCTAAACGCTTGAAACAAGATTGCACCGATGTAGGTTTTCACAGCTCGATTCGTGATGGTTGCTCTTCAGAGGCTGAGCGCCTGATGATGCTTCCAATGTGGGAGGCGAAACGTGGCAATGGAGAGAGGGAGAGCACCCAGTGACATGGCTATCCCGAAAGAACAGCTCTTAAGAGCACCCATCATGAAACAAGATTGCCTGTACGGTGGGTACTTTGTCGGTTATAACAACAATAATAATTTCCAACACAAGCCTGTATCGATGTACATTTTCACGGCCCAACATACGAGCACTACTCTTAAGCGCCGCTCATTCGGGATAGCCGTGTCGAGCGTTCCAGAAGGGCAGCTCCTAAGAGCGATTCTCAACACCTCGTCGCACCAAATTTGCTTATCCACATCTGCGCGCGAGCAAATCTGCCGCCCACGCCATCAGACAAGCGTCCCTGTAAATTAGCAAACGAGTCGGCACCGGTTTCCGGCTCACGCGATCGTAGGGCTCTGCTCCTGTTTACAGCGCTTTCACTCCACATTACTGTGGCAGGGCTTGAGTCGGTGTCCTGCCGATGCAAGGGGCATTGACGCCCCGGCGCACGTCAGCCGCTGTGGCGAAGAGTTTTGGTCGTCGCATGTCTGTTCAACCAACGCCACCGGCGGTGGACCAGTCGGTTTGTATTTAATCTGGAAGAAACCATTGAAGGTGGGGGAGTACAGAAATCCGGGAGAACCTCGGAGTAGAGTCGCTGCTCCTTCGGATTGAGAAAAGCCAGTTGAGGCATCTGTTAAGGATGCCCTCTGGTAGGCTCCCCCGGGAAGTCGAACAGGCACGGCTCACTGGGTGGAGACCTAGAGGCTGACCCAGGACACGCTGCAGGGTTATATCTCTCGGCTGGCCAGGCAACGCCTGGGAATCAGTCAGGAAGAGCTGGAATCTGTTGCTGAACATTTCACGCAAGATTAATTTATTTCGGTTTTATCGCCAAAGGCTGCACCCTGGGTGAATGTGCACTCAAAAACAAACAAAGTAAAAACAAGCAAAAAGACGTCGCATATGAATGTCAACGCCAGGGATGGGAGCGCTCCTGAGCGGACGCACGGCGAGGAGATGGAGCGGTGAACACCAGGTGGATTGTTACATCGTAGAGTTCCTGACGGGCCGGGCGGCGGTGGATTGCGGGGCAGAACTTAATCCAGCAGTGGATTGATCAAGGCTGACAATGAAGATGCCCGTTGCCGCTCGCGTGTGGTAACGCAGCCCAAGATCCCGCCTGATTTGGCGAGGGTCACACACTTTATTCCGATCCTCGTTACGTTTCCAGGAAACGGTCCTGTTCTTCATCTCGCCGAAAACCAGGGTACACGGCGCTACAATTAGAATTAAATGTTTCCTATCCGGTCAGGTGGTGCTGTGGTCACAGCACTCGGCTCGCAATGGGGAGGTTTGCAAATTCAAATTCCCATCAGGGGGTCCAACTCGGATAATCGTTCCTCTGAGGTCAATAAAATGAGACGGGTAACAGTTTGTGTTCTTTCAGAATACCCGTGTCGAGAGCGGAGGAACGCTCGACACGACTATCCCAAAAGAACATCTCTGAAGAGCAATCGTCATCAGTGTCACCTTTCTCAAGTTGCGTCACGGTAGATGGATTGAATTAAACATTTCCACGATTCTTCTTTTCGATTCTTTGAAGCGTGATGGTTATATGACACTTTCCCATTTATTTACCAAGTTCCTTCCATTTTTATTGATCTCTGCAAGGTCTTTTGAGCTGCAGAGGTTGGATAGTAGAGCGCAGACAAGGCAGTGCTCCATAGTATGGTCTGCTTCTCCACATTCACAGGTGGTTGGGCCGGTCTTGTAGCCCCATCTGACCAAAGCAGCTTTCCACGATGAACGTTCTCTACTCGAGACGCCCATTCGTCTAAACGGCGGCTAACACAACAGCCACCTTAACGCGAGTCTCGGGAGCTAGCGGGGCATCACCACGGTAGCACACGCCGCAAACGGCGCGCGTTCCGTTACTCCGAGCGAACGTTCCGAAAACGGCGCCAACATCGCCGCGCAAAAATCCAGCTAAGACGCAAACGAATACAAGAACACGACAAACAAAAAATAACAACAACAATAACACTTCCGTGTGGTTTTTAGTTTTAAATGTCAATGGTGTTGGTCGTTGCTTTTTTTTTTATAAACGGCCAAATTAATTTCTGAGATATCGTAGTGAAGCAAGGCGTTCTGTGTGGAGGTTGCGGTGGTTCCATTAGATTGTGGTGGGTTTGGAGGTGGTGGGTGGGGGGGAGAGTTGGGGTGGTGGGCGGCTGGGTGGCGAGAGGCTGGGAGGTCCGGTCTGCCCACGCATCATCACAGCGAAACCGCGACGAAATTAACCTCAACGCGGCGCAACGCGCACGGAATCCCTGCAGCATTACGGCAACCGTATTCACAGACCATCCGACTAAAGGGGGTTGGTGTCAGGAAGGGCATCCGGCCGTGATAGTCTGCTCCGACATCCCCAGCAATGGGGGGGGCGACCGGCCAGCCCAGGTCAACCCATCGTTTAAACCGGCAACAACATTCACTGAGAAAGCCGGTCCTTGATGCTATCTCTCTTCCGGTGAAGCCGTTAAAAATAACGGGGCGAGTTTATTAAATCCACGCCTACAACGCCCCCGCGGCGTAGGTTCTCGTGGCTGGATGTATGAGAATTGCTCTGAAAAGCTGCTCTTTCGGGATAGCCGCGTGGAGCGTTCCTCCCCTCTCCTCTGTGACAATTATAATAATAATAGCATTTTATAGAGCGCCTTTCACCCGAGGGTCACAAAGCGCTGCACAACGACAGAAAAACCAACTAATAACAACCAAAGCAACAAAAACAAATTAAGGCTGCTTCGAATACACCGAAAGGTCGTGAAACTGGCAATCTTAAGAGCGGCAAAAATCTGCCAGCATCCCCTAAGATGGCCGTCAATTCCTTAAAGACAAACACGGAGGGAGACAGGGAGGGAGGGTGAGCGACAGGGGGAGACACAGGGACAGAGACAGGAAGACAGAGAGACAGCAGACACGAGGGGGAAACAACGCCAATCCAAATGGTGGTGGTCGGCACGTACCAGGCGGTCATGCCGTTCTCGGGCAGGATGGGGATCTCCAGCACCTTGGTGCCAGCCATCACGCACTCCTGGCTTGGCGTCGCCACCGTCTTCCCCGTGATGCGATGCACCTGCGCACGCAGCCGACCACCAGAGCGGCGACAACACGGTGGCGGTGCAGACATGGCACAGCGGCAGCAAAGCGGCAGCAAAGCAGCAGCACACACAGGTTTGTTGAGTGCCCCCATTGGCCGCTCGTGTCACGCAACAACTCTGCAGAGGATCTCGCCCAACCGGCCGTGGGCTGTTGTTCTCTCGGCTTCGAGATGAGCGACGATTCTCCGTAAGCGTCGGCGGCACGCGCCAGTGACCTCAGAGAGGGTTTATCGACGCGGCGGAAAACGCACTAGAGCGACGATGTACCTGATAAAAAGCGTGCGGCCGCAGCAGCCTCTCGTCCGCAGTGCCGATAAACATCTGCAGATTCAAGGGCTTCTGGGAAAACCCGACGAGCTGAGGGCGGCAGAAAGGGGGGCAAGGGTCAATGGCGCGCACGCGCAATCGCGATCGTACGTCTTGGCGGTCGTGTTAGTTTTCGGAGTGTCACAATATAACAATAATAACGATACAATTTATAACGTGCCGCGCAAATTCCACGAATGGTTATGGACAAGACATGGGTACAGAAGATTAGTGAGGGCACAGTAGAGAGAGGGTGCCCTCACTATTCGATAATTGCTATGGGAAGGTCATGCGCCGGTATCAGCTTGATACCGGAGAACCTCGCTGATCAATCACATCTTTCCCGTTCGCGGATCCGCCTTAGCTGGCGCGTTTTGCCGAACCGGTTTGCCAGGAACGCATCCCAGCGATGGACAAGGTCCTCCTGGTATGTCCGAATCTGCGGTATAAGCGACGGCGTTATAACCGCGGGGTGACCTGCGCTGCGAGGGCAGGAACAGAGTCGTCAATCTAATCGACAAATCGACAGTTCGCTCGTCACAGCACGGCCCCGGCTACCAGCACGGCCTGGCCACGACCCGTTATTTACTTACGCGCGGCATAAATAAATAAAAACTTCAGATCAAATGAAAAAAAAAGGACTTTCTCACAACCGCTGGAGCGACTCACAATTTGGCAAACGGCGCCCGATTTTGAAGTCAAAACGTCGCATGTTTTTCGAATTACGCCGCAATAATTACGAGCAACGAAATCAGCCTTTGCACATTGCGTGCGTCTGGAAGTAGCGCGCGGGCGCGTGTGTGCGTGCGCGCGATCGGAAGGGGCCAGGGAATGTTGCTCTTTGGCATTTGGCACCGCTCGCTGTTTATTGTTAGCGTCTGACCAGGTCTGCGCACGTCTTTCAGACGCTGCAGCTTTGCAAACAAACCAAAAACGTAAACAAGCGGGAATTTCAATGTCGAGCAGTAACCCACCACCCCCCCCATGGATCGTGACCGTGTTCCAATGAACCCCAGAGCTGTGTCACCTGGAGTCTTACACTCCTGCTAGGGTCTCCCTTGGTGAACAGGTTTGGAGTCTGGAGTGGTCAGCAGGCCAATTAACCAAAGCAATTGCAGTGTGTCTTTGTACTGTGGGAGGAAACCGGAGAACCCGGCGAAAACCCATGCGGACACGGGGAGAGAACATGCAAACTCCACCAAGAAAGGCGGCACCCGAGCCGGGAATCGAACCCAAGAATGTATTTCTGTGAGGCAGCAGCAGTGAGCTGGAGTCTATCCTAGCAGACACAGGACGCAAGGTAGGGTTATACCCAGCATTTAGTAAGCCGGTCCATCGCAGGGCACTGATGGCAATTTAGTCAGAAGACCAATTAACCTAGGTAGCAGCGTGTTTTTGTACTATGGGAGAAAACCGGTGGCCCCGGCAAAAACCACGCTAACTTCACACAGAAAGGCGGCACCCGAGCCCGGAGTCGAACCCGGGCACTTCTCGCCGTGCGTCGGCACCGCTATACTCACCGCTACGCCACCGCGTCACCCAACAGACAAGCGGTCAATCGCTAACTGCCGCGACCAGCAGGTGGCTTAATGCTAGGCGTGCTCGCGCAGACCACACGCGCTCAGCCACAGATCGCCAACACAAAGCCCTCCTCTCTCAAGGCCCCAGGGTACCGCGGGTTGTCTCTGTAGGGAGCCCTGCACGGTGGCGCCGTGGTAACACTCGCGCCTCACGGCAACAAGCCTCCCCGGGTTCGATTCCCGGCTCGGGTGCCGCCGCTCTGTGCTGAGTTTGCGTGTGCTCACTGTGTCTGTGTGGGTGTTTCGACAGGTACTCTTGTTTCCTTCCATAGCTGAAAAAAACGCTCGCGATTTGGGGTGGGAATGTCTTAATGTGCAGTGGATGCAGTGTCTGGAAAATGTTGGCATTGGCTTACAATGTGGTTGCCTTCCCCCTGCCCTCCGATTCTGAGAGTGAACGAATACAAGTTGCAGATCAATATTATGATTGTTATTATTATGATTCCATTCCTGACAACCGCTGCAGACGGTACTCCAGAACCCCCGTGTGAGCGATGGCACAGTACAAGTGGGATTCACGCCCACGTGGGCGGTGGACTGGTGGCGCAGCGGTTGGCACATCGCGCCGCAAACCCCGGTGATGCAAGTCCGATTTCGAACCGCGCTGACAACGCCCACCGAGCAATATCGGAAGCGGTAGTATCTGCGCCTCCTCACAGAGAGAAAGCCTGCCCGAGACGGTTGGATTCCTGCCTCGGGCGCGTTTCTGCGTGGAGTTTGTGTGTTCTCTCTCCCTGTTCTGCATGGGTTTCCTCTGGGTTCTCCGGTTTCCTCCCGCAACTAAAAAACACTCGTTAATTAATTGGCCGATAACACCGTGACATACAGGACGCAGCGTCTGGCAGGTTGGTGCCGGCAAACCGCGAGGCTCTACTGCCCCCCTCGTTGTGGTTTCCTCGAGTCATTCTCTCTTCGAACGAATACCTTCGAAATTTAATCAAACTGTGCACATTATAAATAGCATTTTTAAAATTCATAACCACACTGCCCATCGTGGTGAAGTATGGTCAAACAGCCCTCATGACTGCCGGGGTTTAATTTCATTTCACCAATTTACCTACACGTTCACCTTTCACGTTTAAGTTTATTATTTCAACTACGCAGAGCATCTCGCGACGCATGGCTCAAAGTCACTTAGAAACGTAGCCTGTTATCACAGCTATTGATAAAATATATATATATACACACGTTATCATTAGTAGGGTTGTTATTTCCGTAATCTTAACGCGACAGTATGACCAAACGCTTTACAAATAACGGGGGGGATGTGCACTCGCTGGGGTCTCCAGAGGGATGGGATTTTTATAGACTCTTTTTAGAGGGGAGTGGGCCACGGGTGGAGTCTAGAGGATAGACATAACCATGAGACCGGCAGTACGGTAAAGGTGAGAAATTACGACCCTTCTAAGACTAACAGCCGCTCCAATCGCTAATATCGCCACGAGCCGCAACGATGAATCTTTGGACTGTACACACACTCTCCTGCATTTCAGACGGCGTCTGTGAGATTGACGGCCAGCGGGGCTGATATGCGTAGTAATTCCTGTCACCGAAAGACAGATGTTATAATTTGTGCCCGAGCCGGACGAGTCTAAGCGGGAAAAATGCTGACAAGTGATATTGTGACAGAGCGGCCGACGCTTGTGAAATTCATTTCTTGACGACTCAGTGTCGAACCAGGACAGTGGGCGATAGAGCAGCCACTGCAAGCCACCGGTGTGCGCACACCAACATTCTATATAGTTGTGGCTAATAGACATCCATAGTGTGTCTAGATGTGACTAAGACACTCACAGAATGACTAGATGTAGCTAAGAGACTGACAACATGTATAGCTACCGCTAAGAGACAACCCCAAACACATCATATTTTGAATTCCACATTTGTTTCCCCGTCAGCGAGTTGAGTGCCATCAACGGGGTTTGTGTTGACGACGGAAGCTGTCCACGCAGAGTAGCGCCAAACGGTCGGCTCAGTACCAAGTCGGCAGCCGGTAGTCGCATACCTCCGTAACGCATCTAGCATTGTACCCGCCCTATGGGCGATCTTGTTCCGCGTGTAGATGAAGGTGGGAATTTAAAGCTGAAACAGCGCTAAAGTTTCAGAACAGTAACCAATGAGTGGGAAGCAAAGCCAACAGAAGACATAAAAGCCCTGGTGTTGTGAAGATAAATGTAATTTAAATTCGTAATAATTAATCTGGACGACCGCAGGTGAAACATAACCCTGCGGTCACGACCAAACGCAGGAATCCCAATCATTGTCACCGCAGCTTCAATTTTGGTTTTCTCGCGAAATTGTTTACTTCCGATTAAACGTTCCCGTTGAAGAAACTTGAAACCGGGCAGACGATCAAGGAGGAACCACAAGCGTCTCCTTGGACACGACGTGCCTTCGCTTCTCCGCAAGCGGCACTGGCGATGAAGCCGCGTGTGGCTATGCATTGAAGGCAAGCGTTGGTGGATCACGGAACGACTTGAAAAAGGTGCTAAGAGATTGAAATTATCACTGTTATTAAATTTTCGTACACCACACGGATGGTAACCTTATCGTGGTGGAAGAGTTTGCGTGTTCCAATGTGCCCCAGAGCTATGTGACCTGGAGTCCTGCACTCCTGCTGGGCTCTATCTTGGTGAGCAGGTCTGGAGTCTGACACTCCTACTAGGGTTTCCCTCGGCGAGCACGTGTACGGGGGAGGTTCAGGACAAATAACAATGCAAAGACCCTCCGACCAAAAGGAGGGTGGCTTCAGGAAGGTCAATCCGACCTCAAAGATTTCCGCTCCAACACCCCCACTGGTTGGGGGCGAACGGCCAACCCGAGTCAAGCTGGACATCCGCCATTTAACCCGACAACAACTACAGCGACGAAAACCACGAGGACAACTAGGCTCGCCGCCTGCTCGCGTCTGATTCGGACAGTTTGACCCCGGACAGTCCGGCATTGCCGACGACGGGGCGTGTCGCAATGACGGAGGACACGACAACCATCCCCCCCCCCCACTTATTCCTGAGGTAGTCTCATATCATAAAACTTGACTACCTCAGGAAAAAGTGGGGGGGGGATTGAATCATGTTTCGGTGAAAGTGCGGGTGTCGCAACATATGATATGAGACTACGTCAGGAAAAAGCGGGGCCTACCTTGACGACGGGGTGCCCCCCCGTGGTGGCCTTGACGGCGCCGCGGCTGCCCTCCGTCTCGTAGTGGGCGCGGTGGTGCGACTTGGGCTGCACGTCGACGCGCAGCTCGTACGGTCCCGCCGCGCTCGGCAGCTGCCAGTCGAGCGACGGCAGCGACGTGCTCCTGGCGACGGCAACATCGCGACAGTGACGGTGGGGGGGTTGACGATGGTTTACGTGGCTTTTCGAGGCTCGGCGTACGAGGGTTGCCCTCAAGGGTTGTTCTTTCGGGATAGCAGTGTCGAGGTGGACGGCACATCGCGGCAACGAGGTCCTAGGTTCCGTTCGATTCCCGGCTCCGGTGCCTCTCCGCGTGGGGGTTCGCGCGCGTTCTCTCAATGTCCGCGTGGGTTTTCGCCGCGTGCTCCGCTTTTGCCCCACAGCTAGAAGCACTGGCCGATAACATCTTACTATATAGACGATGCGGTACCTGGCAAATGTTGGCGCCGGATAACCTCGTGGCTGCTTTCCCCCTCCCTGCCTGTGCAGTTCCAGCGCGGCCCGTTATAAGTGGTACATTATTCTAACAATTTCTAACGGCCCACGAGCTATACCTATCTGCGAGCCGCGCTAACCGGCTACCGGAGAGAACTATTCTCCGACGCGCGAATCTACGCGGCGGTATTATTGGGACGGCGCGTTTGCCGCGGCATCGCCGCGTTTCTAACTTTAGCACTCTCTCGGTCGCTTCGCCGCTCTCAGTCGCTGCAAAGGCCTCTTTCAGCCGCGACAGAAGGCCCTTGCGGGGACAGAAGTGACCGAGACACGTGCGTCAAGCGCGCGGCCCGGGCCAAAGGTATTTGAAAGTCGTACCGGGCCCTCGGTTAAGGGCAGCATTCCAAACCCGTGCCGTGCGGGGCAGGTGCTGTCTGAGGGGTTGCGGAGGGCAGCCCTCCCAAGGGCAGCACCACGCGCGCTTCTGATCACTGCTGTCTCTGCGTCGCTGGCGCTAAAGCGTTCCGCGAGGTTCGAACGCGATGCCGGGTGAGCGTACAGAAGGTCTACACGGGGTGCGCGCGTCGATTGATAAGCGGTGCATATCGCAGCCATGGAGTTAGTGTCTGGTCTAAAAATGCATTCGTTATCAGTTGCCGCTCAGGGTCGCAGGCGCCCGGGGCCGATCCCGGCAGACGCAGGGCGCGAGGCAGGGTTGCACGCAGGATGGCACGCTAGTCCAGAGCAGGCCACCGTGGGCAATTTAGTCAGCAGCCCAATTAACGTAGGCACCGGCACGTCTCTCGACTGTGGGAGGAAAGCGCGAGACCCGGCCAAAAACCCCAAACTCTGCACAAATAGGCACCCGAGTTGGGAATCGAAGCGGGGATCTTCTTGCCGTGAGGCGGCGGCGCTACTCGTCGCGCCACAGTACCACTCCACCGCAACGCCTCTCGCCAACAACACAACACACAGACGCGCGACCGTCGCCCTCTCACAGGTCACGACCCGCACGGCC
Organism: Geotria australis; assembly: GCA_036362915.1. NCBI lineage: Eukaryota > Metazoa > Chordata > Hyperoartia > Petromyzontiformes > Geotriidae > Geotria > Geotria australis. Next base: position 1,355,622 of record JAZEWU010000008.1, on the reverse strand, counting down.
GCTCACCTGAACAGGGGCATGTGGCTCGCGCCCCCGCATCCGCCCGCGCCCGCTCCGCCACCGCCCTTGCTCTTCCACGAGTAGGGCGACGGCACCGCCAGGAAGTTGTCACCGGCCATGTGCAGCGCGGGCGACGCCAGCACGGGCGGCAGATCCTTCTTGGCGCAGTGCTGCTGGAATCCGTCGCACGGCGAATCCCGCTCGTCCCCCCCTCCGCCTCCGCCGGCCGCCGAGGCCTGGTCGAGCGACGTGCGGCGGGCCTTCGGCGGCACGCTCTCCGAGATGTCGAGCACCGCGGCGCCCGGCACGGGCCCCACGTCCGGGGAGGCGCCGGTCGGCGAGCAGCCGCCGCCGCCGCAGCCGCCGCTTCCGGGGGTCACGACGGGCGTGAGGTAGGGCGGCCCCGTCGGTTCGGCCAGGCCGAGCGAGCGGGGCGACGGGGGCAGCGGGGACGGGGTGCGAGACGGCGACGGGGCCGAGGCGTCGGCGCCCGAGTGCCGCCGCTTGCCGCACGGCGACGACGGCCGGGGGCTCAGGTAGTTCTCCTCCGTGATGCTGGTGCGCGGGGAGCCGCTCGGCGAGTGCCGAGGGGAGACCTGCGCGGCGGTGGCGGCGCGGGCACGGTTCGATTGTTAGCGTGCCACGCGCGACCGCGGCACAGGGTCGTGAAGCGCGCGGTGCGTTCGAGCTTTGTGGGAATGACACGCGGGTTCAAATTATGATCACCCTGTGAATTACGATAGATGTTTATTATTACAGCAGATAATACCCAGTGGGGGCTTGCAAGTTTTAAAAGCAAGATACCTGCCTCCAGAGCGGAATTCTTGCTTCCAGGAGCTTGCAAGCAGACACGAGTCAACGATCCCCACACATCAAGGTGCCACTAGCGAGAATCTTACTACGGCCGCGAGCGGGATTCGAACTCTGGTCGGCGGGTTCATAGCGCACCCAACATCCGCGCCACCTCTCCCCACGACGCACCGTCGTGAACGTCCGCACGCGCCCACCTGCAGGTGCGTGCCGTAGGACGGCGGCTGCTGCTGGTGATGCTGATGATGGTAGTGCTGCTGCTGCTGCAGCTGGTGCTGCTGCGGCAGGTGCGCCCAGGCGTCGTCGAGCGAGCCGAGGCGCGGCGAGCCGCCGGGCGAGGGCAGCGGCGACGCCGAGAGGGGCGACGCGGCGTGCAGGCCGATGCGCGACGTGGCCTCGTTCAGCTCGGCCTCCACGTCGTCGCAGGCGTACGAGTACGACTCGAGCGACGACGCGTCCGAGAAGCAGCTGCGCGACGACACGCTGCTCGCCGGGCTCAGGCTCAGCGCCGACTCGCGGTAGAAGCTGTGCTCCAGCGACAGGTACAGGTGGTCGCGGCTGCCGGGAAGGGGGGCGCCGGCGGGGAGCGAGGGTTTGGGGAGGGAGGGGAAGGCGGTGGCGTCCCTCCGTTAGTCTCTTCGTCGCTCACGCGGAGCACCTGTTTTAATCCATCCATCCATTTTCTAAACCGCTTGTCCTGGTGAGGGTCGCGGTGGCAGCAGCCCAAGGAGAATGGACCAGACATCCCTTTCCTCAGCAACAGATTCCAGATCTTCCTGGGGGCGTATTCCCAGGCGTTCCCAGGCCAGCC
>JAZEWU010000008.1:1289788-1331139 GCA_036362915.1 Geotria australis | reverse complement strand
ATGGGAAACTGTAATTTAACCATCGCGCTTCGAAGAATCGCAAAGAAGAAGAAGCTTAACGTCCCACATAGCAATCACTCTTGTGAAACTTCACAGAACCGGCGGCAACATTCCCGAAAGGACATCGGAAAGAAATCCAGGTCAAAGCGGTCACGTCAGCGGAAAACGTCATCAACGAGAGACGTGTCAGAAGAATCCGTTACACGTTTTGGAACGAGGCCGCCCGTCGTGGCAGCTACTCCGCCGGTGGAAGGAAAACGCGTAGAGGAGTACGTCATAAAGCGGAGTACGGTTACGCCGCGGACACTCTATCTGCCAGGTAAGGTGTCGCCACAATGGACATAAGCAGCTGTGAACTCTCCCGTTTCACCTCGTGGCCGCCGGTTATTGTCGGTCCGTTTGTACAGTAATTAAAACGACGGGGAGGAAAACCCGCGCGTACGCACGGAACGCTCTGTGGCGTGTGGTCGCGCTCCCAAGTATGTCTTCGTAATGAGGAATACCGTACGGCACGAACGTGACGTTTCAATGCGCAGAGTGAGATGGCGTCGAGGTTTGGGCGAACGCTTTGATGGATGTGTCCGTGACCCAGGTTACGCTTGCAGAATGGGACTCGATCTCCTGGTCCCTTGAGTTCTAAAGCTGGTTAAACCAAATAAACTTGAGCTGAGTTGGATATTTTTTTCGAAGGACACGTATGGATGTAATGCACATTGCATTTGCTCCTTCACTTGGCCTGTTTCCCCCCCTATGGCTCGTAACCTTATCGTGGTGGAGGGGTTTGCGTGTTCCGATGAGCCCCAGAGCTGTGACGTGGAGTCCAGCACTCCTGCTAGGGTGTCCCTTGGTGAACAGGTCTGAGAACTAGAACGGGACGATCAAAAGCTGCTGTGGTCAGATGGGGCTACAAGACCGGCCCAACCACCTGTGAATGTGGAGAAGCAGACCAAACTATGGAGCACTGCCTTGTCTGCGCTCTACTACACAACCTCTGCAGCTCAAAAGACCGTGCCGAGTTCAATAAAAATACAAAGAACTGTGTAAATAAATGGGAAACTGTCATATAACCATCACGCTTCGCAGAATCGAAAAGAAGAACAGGTCTGGGGAGAGATTCCAGACAATGAACGATTCGAAGCCCCTCCGACTAAAGAAGGTTGGCGTCAGGAAGTGTATCCGGTGGTGAGATTCTGCTCCGATACCCCGACCATTGAGGGGGGGGGAGGGGCAACTGGGCAACCCGGGTCGACCTGAATAGCATCCGTTTAAACCGGCAACAACAACAACAAACAAATTCCGAATACTTTTCAGCTTCAGTTGATGCTGTACTCTCCGCTTATCTCGCCGTCCGTTTACTGTAGATGGCCCTAGATCTACTGTGACACACCAAACGCACAACCAAAGCGAGGCTGCTTTCCTGTAGTAAACAAACGTTCTTTCCCCTCCCCACGCCCCCCCCCCACCCACCCCGGTTGCCATCCTTCCTGAATTCCAGACGCTGCACAGGAGTTGCAGCGTCAGACAAACAAGCCAAGCCGAAGCCCTGCAATTGCTTTACACACACCACTGCTGGGGAATGGAGACAGCTCTTGACAATCCTCCTATAGCGGGTATTTGGCCTACTCTTCCACACTAGCCAGACACGTGACCTGCCCATCAACTGAATGTGGAATGCCCAATTATGCTGCTTGGTGAATTGAGGTGGGAGGGTTTAAGAGACGTTGTCCGCTGCATCCAAGGAGTGCCCGGGTTCAACTCCTAGGTCGGGTGCCTTTCTGTGCGGAGTTTGCATGTTCTCCCCGTGGCTATGTGAGTTTTTGCCGGGTATTCTTGCTTTCCTCCCACAGCCTAAAGACATGCTGCCTAGGTTTAATTGGTTTGCTGACTAAATTGCCCCAGGTGCCCTGCCTTGTGCCCTCTGTCTGCTAGGACGGGCTCAGGCCCACCGCGACCCTGTACAGGATTGATAACGAATGAATGTCTGTTCCACTGGAAGGGTGAACTGGTGACCTGTGTATTGCAGGTCTAGTGTGCTTAGCATTGCTCTTTGGCAGGAATCGCACAGTCTTGTACTGTACTACAAAGTGTTACATGAGCAGACGCCCTCTCTCTAGCCTGCTGACATAATAAAGGTTTTTAAAAAATACATTTGACATTTTGGCAAATGTTAAAAAAGTGCAAAATGTGAGCAGCGTGCCCCAAGACACTTTAATGGAAAAACCACTTACAGTACAGACTTAGGCTTTACAAAAATATATATTTTCCAGACGGAACTCGAACCCAGAAAGACAAATGAACTTTTTTTTTTACATTTTCAACATTTGATCTTAGGCCAAAGCTAACCACAAACACAAAACATTACATGCATAAAGTAATCGTCGGACAATGAAATGTTTCATTCAAAACATCCGCGGAGATGTGGAACAATAGCGAGTTGTGGCTTAAACAATACCACGGGGACAGATGCAAGATTAACAAAAACATCAAATGCTGCGATCCAGGTCTGCATACTATGGTACACACAATCACCAAGTCTTCACATACAAATATGCCGCCACGCAAAGCCTAAAATATACTGCTGGATAGATTATAGCCTTATTTTGCTTTCATATGGTTGTTCTAGGTGTTCAGCAACTATTACAAAAGTACTGATTGTAGGTTTTTAGGGCTCGATGTACGAGAGTTGCTCTCCATAGCTGTTCTTTCGGAATAGCCGTGTCGAGCGCTCCCCCTCTCTCCTACGTCACGTTTCGCCTCACACGTAGGCGGAAGGAAACGTTCAAACGAACCTCCGACAATCGGAGAGTTGGCGGATGACAAGGTAGAAGCGTTCACAACGCGATCCCTGTCAGGTAATACTTGGTATTGCCTGCGAATTCTACCAAACACTTCGAGGCCGAGCTGAAAGACAACGATGTCCAGACAACGATGTCCAGAGGCTGACCATCGTGCTTCGAAGAATCGCAAAGAAGAAGACTAGACCGCGCACTCACAGTGGCGTAGTGGGTAGCGCTGCCGCCTCACAGCAAGAAGGTCCCGGGTTCGAATCTCAGCTCGGGGGCCTTTCTGTGTGGAGTTTACACGTTCTCCCCGTGTCCGCGTGGGTTTCCGCCGGGCACTCCGGTTTCCTCCCACCGTCCAAAGACATGCTGCCAGGTTAATTGGCCTACTGAGTAAATTGCCCCAGGTGCCCTGCGATGGACTCGTGTGTCCCATCCTGGATATATCCCTGCCTTGCACCCTGTGTCTGCCGGGATGGGCTCCGGCTCACCGCGACCCCGTACAGGATTAAGTGGTTTCTGAAAATGGATGGATGGATAGAGCGCGCACTCTTGGGCGGCTGCCGTACCGTAGCCGGGCGACGCTACCGTAGTTGGGTTCGCTGTTTGTACCGCGTACACAAACGCGCGCGTTGCCCCTGGAGCTGTTGAAAATCTTAACGCAAGTAGCATCTGCCTTTACGGCATGTGCTGCACGTAATGAATAAAGGATATCCTGCTTTAAAATGCAGGAAACGGTGACCGTAAAGATTGTGTATGAAAGTGCCACGTTGCTACGTTTGACTTTTAACACGGAGTTTTCAGAGCGCCCTACGCTGTTGAAACTTTCCACGTCTGCGAACGATAACGATCTGCGCTGCGACGTAAGAGTTGGGTGCTTTGGGATTTCTCCACGTGCATGCTACGTGTGTTATGGGCGGCACGGGGAGCGGCGGTGTAACGGTTAGCGCGCTTGCGCTTCGAACCCTGCCACCCGAGTTCAATTCCCGCTCACGGCCACCGACGCCGGTGACTATTTTTTTAAAACCGGTGCCGGGCCTCCCCACGGGCCGACTCTGCTTCAAATGAGTACCTGGTGCGGCGTGTAAACGTTGCCACCGGGGAGACAAAGGCGGCGGGGCGTGATCCCGGCCACCGACCCTCTCGTGTGCCGTGCTGGCCTTCAGAGGCATTCGCTAACAGCAATTGCCCCAAAGGTCTGTCTGCTGAGGCCATTTAGTGGATATTTTCACTTGTATTTTGTGAGTTAAGACAAAATGCCAATGCAGGTGTGGCCTGTGCTAGCTGAAGAAGTGAACCTCAACACGCAGTCACATAAAAACAACATTCCATTATCCCTAACCCTATTATTATTATCCGCTACTCCTATTTTCCGCGGGAGTCGTTGGGTTCGCAAACATACTTATTATCGGTGGCCATATTTCCACAAATTATTTGAGATCAGTACTGATGCAGGTTTTCACGGCTCAATTCACGATGGTTGATTTTCCAAGCTGTTATTTCCGGATAGCCATGTAGAGCGATTTCACTCTCTCCCTCGTGACGTTTCGCCTCCCACGTTGGAGGCATCTTCAGGCGTCGAGTGTGAAGATGCCTCCACGACGGAGAGAATGAAAGAATAACTTTGAAAATCAACCATTGAGATTCATCCCCAATAATCCGCCGCAGGTAGGTGAGGTAAAATCGCAGCTAGCCTTGTGGATAACATGATCAGTGATACCTGTACAACGCATCACCACAGATAAAAGGAGTTCTCGCGTCGACACGGCTATCCTGAGAGAACTGCTCTTCGGGGCAATTCTCGTACATCGAGCCGCGAAAAAACCTACGCTAGCGACATCACCGCATCACGCCGGGCGCGCGCTGCGGTGAGTTTCCAAAGGAATAAACGCCAGGTGCCCGGCACCCGCCACGTCAGTAACGGCTGCCGGTGAATCGCCTACTCGACCAAATCGATCAATCGTCACGAAAAATGCCATCGAACGGATCATTTCTCCGCTAGTAAACGGCGCATACGGCGCAAACGCACCGCCCGCGTAGCCCCCGTAATAGCATCGGCGGTACGTAAGTTTCCGATTATAGCGTCGGCCTACGGTAAATAAACGGGCCTACGCGAGTTTCGGATACGGCAACGAGCAACCTGACGTCCAGAAATAAGCACGAGGAAACCCGCAGTTAGTTACGGCGGCGTCATTTTCCATTCCCGCTTAACCCTCAAACGCGATGCCCCCCGCGGGTCGCGCCTGTCAACTGGCGGAGCGCGGGCGAGCTGCGACGGGGCGCAGCCATGGCGACAACGATGCGCGATTCCACACGCGGGGGAACGTCGAGTTGGCGTCCGCGCCGGGGGGAAAAGGGGGCGTTCGAGCGCCTCGCCGACACGGCGGAGGAGCGCTCGTCCCGAGTGCCGCAGCGGGCGCCTCGGTGGGAAGTCTTGCGCCGCTCCGCGCGGTTTGAACACGCGGAGAGCGCGCCGTGTGGGTAGCGTCGTCCAAAGCGCGATTGGTCTTCTTCTTTTCGATTCTTTGAAGCGTGATGGTTATATGACATTTTTATTGCATTTTTATGGAACTCTGCAAGAAGGTCTTTTGAGCTGCAGAGGTTGGGTAGTAGAGCGCAGACAAGGCAGTGCTCCATAGTACGGTCTGCTTCTCCACATTCACAGGTGGTTGGGCCGGTCTTGTAGCCCCATCTGACCAAAGCAGCTTTTAATCCATCCATCCATCCATTTTCTAACCCGCTTGTCCTGGTGAGGGTCGCGGTGACAGCAGTCCAAGGAGAGTGGACCAGACATCCCTTTCCTCAACAACAGACTCCATCTCTTCCCGGGGGATTCCCAGCCGTTCCCAGGCAAGCCGAAGGATATAATCCCTCCAACGTGTCCTAGGTCGGCCTCTAGGTCTCCGCCCGGTGGGCCGCTTTTAATCCTCCCGTTCTATTTCTCAGGCGCTTGAGTGTGAGAATAACGCGCTTCTAAATAATGAAAATAATGTAGGGCGGCACGGCGTCTCACAGCGAGAAGGACCCAGGTTCGAAGGCCGGCTCGGGGGGGCCTGTGTAGAGTTGGCATGCTCTCCCCGTGTCGGCGTGGGTTTTTCGCCGGGCAATCCGGTTTAGCGGGACCTTCTTCCTGCGAGACGAGGAAGTTATCAGCGCGCCACCCTGGTGCTCTTTAACATTACAGGCTTTGCACGAGGGATGTGCCGACGCGCAGCCAACACTTTCCTCAATTGCGATACATACGGAAGTGACTATCACTTTCTAACCACCACACGTAGAACACGGATATGTTTGTATACACGGTGCGGAACAACGTAGCGATTACGAGAATTTACAACGCGGTCTCCATCCACTGCTGGATGAAAGGTTGCCCAGGCATTGCCGTTCGTGGGGGTTTGCCCATGTCTATACTTTACCATTTTGGCCAGTGTGAAGGCTGGTGAAGGCCAAATAAAAACAACTGACTGGGTGCCACCCCCACCAACCGGGCATGAGCGAGGGTTAGTCCACGCACGACAGCAGATGTATATCCAGTGCAGTAAACCATTTCCAAAATGGCTGAAGTAACGGTATTTGTCGTGAGATGGGACGCTGTACAGGTGTGCCGCGTGATGAATACCATCTCCACAGCCCACTTAAACGTGGACGTGGAATTTACGCACACTTGCCGCATGCTACAGGAAGTGGGCGTATGAAAGGGGACCTAAAGTGTGAAAATTATTTAACACAGGGTACTTGCGTAATAACAGATCAAGCGCAACCTGCCCACAGCTACAGTGCTTTGCGACAATATGTAATAATAGTAATTACGATTTATAATGCGCACATATTCATTATTTGTTGAAGGTGTTAATTCAAAGAGAGAATTAATTTGCGGCGGAAGATTTGCCGGCGCCAACATTTTGCCACACAATATATTATAGTGGCCAATTAATTAATGAGTATTTTTTTTTTAATTGTGAGAGGAAACCAGAGAACCCGGAGGAAACCCACGCAGAACAGGGGGAGAACACACAAACTCCACACAGAAAGGCACCCGAGGCGGGAATCGAGCGGTCTCAGGCGACCTTCTATGGGTGTTCACAAATCCGACCTGATCACATATCCGCCTATACCTCGGTTGCTAGCGAGTGGCTTACGCACTGTTGTACTTATACAAATTATCTCATAACTGGCCCATTTACATATCTCATCTCATTTTCAGTCACCGCTTAAACTTGTATAGGGTGGCAGGGGGCCGAAGCCTATCCCGGCAGACACAGGGAGCAAGGGCTACACCCAGGATTGGATGCCAGTCTATCGCAAAGGTCCCAAGCATGTGATAGAGTAATGTCTATTGTTCACAGTTGTTAATGAAATCACAATGCATACAGTAGGGTATTTGTAAAATATAATAAACATTGGTTTTGCAAATCCTGCATGCACATAATACGATTTTTTGCCTACATTAGAACAATCAAGTGCTATAAATTTCAATTTCAATTGTATAATAGCACGCTGTTTTTTTTATAAACAAACAATTGATTTCCATTCATCAAACTGTCCTAAGTGTAATTATAAATTTCTAAAAAAAAAATACAGCACTGTAATTATTTTACCGTTTTACAATGAAGAAAATATATGACTCCAACACGTGCTATTAATTACGTAACAATAGCGCTGGGTATTGTTAACGTCCCTACTCTGTAGAGTGCACATGTGTTTATAGAGTGACGGAGGTCATCGGGCTTCTCATGATTTAAGGGAGGATGTAGGCCAGCTTTAAAGCCTCCTTAACAAAGTTCCAAACCCATCTCTGACAACACGGGACACACGGCTGTGTGGCTCTGTGCGATAAACACATTTATAACGCTTTCCAACCGAGTTTGAAAGCATTCCCCTCCGCGTCCACTTGCCTCTCCATCTATCCGTGACAGCCGGCACGGTGACTCTTGTAAGTATGATCCGATACGAGCGAAACTTTGGATTAAGGACGTGTTTACTATTAGGGACTTATTGTTGAGAAAAACCGGCCAAAACGATCAAAGCGTCGTCCTGCCCGGCCGGGCGGAGCCGCTATCCAAGCCCCGTTGTCTCACTGCGTTTCCTGCATGCATGGGCTGCGAGCACTCCCGTTACAATTTCTGAATACTGAATGTATGCTGGAGGGCGTAACAGAATCAACGCATAGGTATGACTCGTCTTCCTCGTTGGGTTTCGTATTTGGCCATACCGTCCATTACCAGAAAGATTACTTAAGCGACGCACACTATTTCGGGGATCTCCGGTGGCAGTTCTGAAAAAGAGACACACGAGCTCGCCGTAAATTGGTCGCTCCAAGCCTGCTCCATCATATTCACCGTCAAGGTAGAAGCATTGACGTCGCGATCCCTGTCAAGTAATACTTGGTGTTGCCTGCGAATTCTACCAAACACTTCGAAGCCGAGCTGAAAGACAACGATGTCCAGAAGCTGACCATCGTGCTTCAAAGAATCGCAAAGAAGAAGACCGCTCAAAATTCAGAGTGGGCTTAGCAGCTCCCCCCCCCACCCCCAACAGTGGCGCCAACCAATCAGGAGCAGTGGGGAAGAGTGGCATTAGCAGCGTAGTGTCAATGCATCCTGGTGCCAAGAGCCCATCCAAAGTGGGGCGGAGGAGCATGCGTAATAGAGTAATTTCAATGACCCCCGAAAGCAGTCTGAGCTCACGTTAATAATATTGATGTATTTCGTCTACCCGGGAAGGCCTCGCGGTCTCAAGATGGTCTCGTAATGAAAGGTTTGGCAATTTCCTTCTAATGAACGGTTACGTGCGCTCAGACTAAGAGCACACGTTGCTGTTCACAGCGGTGGGAATATTGGTGTTATTATTGCCAGGTTCTCGATAACAACGCTCCACACTACAGTCCGTTGATGCTATACGGGGGATCTTTCTGTCTGTGTTATTGTTTCCTCGTCTGTCTCCTCCACCTTTGTTTGTATTGGTCCGATGTCTCTACCTGCATCCCCATCTGCTCTCACTGTGTTCTCTGTGTGCGCACTATATTTGTACCCTTCCTCTCCTTTGCGGTTTTCTTCCTCACGCGAATCAAACTCTACCACTGAACAGGAACTTGGGCATCGCTTTACACCGAGATCTGGTCGACAACGATGCTACCAACTGCTTTGTGGAGCGATCCGCTTGCAGCCCGACCACTGGTGAGACCCAGAAGGTTGAAACCGGTCGGACGTTTGCTAGCTTGCTTAAACAAACTCTTGCCAGGTCTGGAAAAGCAACAGACTGACTGACTAAAATATATATGTATACGTGCGTTGATACAGAGCAGAGTTATATTTATACTCGATTTGAGCCATAATGCTCCACAACACAATGAATAATGATTTTGTCTTCGGGGCTGGTGGAATCCAAGGTTGGGAATTTCATAGAAAAACTATTTGCATCGCCTTGCTCAGGGAACACCACTTTTGGCGTCCAAATGCTTTTAATAAAATGACAAAAGATCTGCCAGACTCAGCTTGGGTGATGAGAAATGGGCAGGGCAAGTGCACGGCCCTTGCCACATCCTCCGCAGCTGGTGGGACCATAATAATCGCTCCGGTGGCCTCTGCCAGCAGGGCCCTGGCCAATACGTGAATTGGCCTTACACGTGTGCCTGGCACTTAGCCCGAATGCTGATGAGACCCGGTATGTCAAAGCCCGCTTCAGAGTTCGCGTGCGTAAACGAACACCGCTGGATTCTATTGGACAACGATGGGCCGATGCACTGAACGATGTTTGTTTATAAATAACTGGAGGCGGAACGGAGCTCAGATGGAATACCGTTCGAGTTTACCCTTAACATTTGTAGAAATGTCAACATCACCGCAACAAGTACAACTTTCAGGGTGAACTTTTAGGAAAAGGGTGCACAACATATGATCAGCGGGTCAGCTCTGGCCCGGCAATACATTTTATCCGTCCCGTCAAGAATAATCAACGAAATTGCATCGAAAACAATTTCATCGATTTTTGGCCTGTTTTTAAATACTCGTATTTTGCCACGGGCCTATACCGCGATAGCCTACTGTAAATGTTCTGTATGCCTGCAAGGGGAGGGGGGGATGCGGAGAGGGAGCTGGGGTCATGACCGGTTCGTGGCCCCTTTGTCTGGTTATTTTATCTGAAACTGGCCCTCACGAAATATAATCCGTGCACCCTTGTTTTCGTGCGTACAAGGATGCATCATGGACGCACCAATTGCCACAGATGTCCTTATCCAAATTTCAAGCCTACAACTAAAGTACAACGAAAGCATTAAGCACTATGCCACACACACAGACAAACACCGGTCAATGCAGACTGCTCTACCGTGGCACCTCACAAATAGGGGGGCATTTAGGCCTGACATTTACTGTGCTCTTTGCGTGCGTCTGTTTGTCCGGCAATCGACCCCTTAATGTTGTTTGGCCGTGCCGGCTAGCACGAATAATTCTATTCCTACATGTACCACGGCCTTCAAACGGCTCTAAGCTATTTATAACAAAGGTGGGCAGGACGTATACACTGTGTGTGACCGGCGTGGCGCCATTGATTTAAATGCAGCTCTGTTTTTAGGCGCTGTTTATTTTTCGGACAGTCGGTTCAAAACAGTTTCAGGTTGCCCGGACGACTAGAATAACTTAAACTTTACACCTCGTAACTCTGCGGTGGGTTTTAACCGGTGTTTAGGCGTGTGTTCCACCGCCGAGGTTCACCAGCAACATACACGCAGCATCTCCTGCACGTACGGGATCGAGATTTGCACTTACTCGGCGCTCCGAGGATGCGGCATCTCGGCAAAGAAATCGAAATTGGACCCGCAGTGCACGGATTATGATTGACAGACCCATGGCCAATTCGGAGCGCACCGTCTGTAAGAGGTCGTCACTCTGTGGCGGAGCGAGCAGCGCTGCTGCCTCACAGCAAAACCCCACGTCCGCGTGGGGTTTCGCCGGGTACTCCAATTTCCTCCCACAGTTCAATTTCTGGCCACAAAGGATACCAGTGACGAGTGATATCTCAGACCGGCCCCTGTGACCCTCTTGTCTGCTTCACCAAGCCACACTGCCTAGTGTGGTGAAGTATGGTCAAACTTCATCCAGCAACTTGTCACGAGTAGATATTCAAAATCACTGAACGCTGCTTGACAAGCCGTTCTCTCCGCGGCCCTTGTGCAGCGCTTTGTGAGCCTCGGGTGAAAGGCGCTCTAAAAATACTATAATTATTATGATAACCTCTGTCTTATTAGTTAGTTATAGGGGTAGTGGCTCGAGGCCCTTCCCTCTACAGGTGGACTCAGTTCCAGACAATAACCATCAAAAGACCGTCCTCCGGCTTAAGGAGGTTGGGCATCATGAAGGGAATCCCGGAGTAAAATTCTGCTCCAATACCTCGACGGTTTGGGGGGGTAATCGGAAAATATGGGTTAACCTGGAAAGCGGCCCGTTTAAACCGGCAACCACTACCACCGCTGGTCCCACTATCCGTGCGTAAAGCCTTGCTTAGCTTTCAAGCCCGCGGACACATTCTGAGCGCTTTGGTCATCGGCCTAGAGAAGCATGTGTTGTGAAGGAGAAACCCCCCAACCCCCATCAAAATAAGGAACTACATTGGCAGCGGTGTACAAAACAAATCATCACAACCTTAATCATTAACACTGCTTTGTAATAATAATAATCATGCTGTAGATAAACGCAACGGTCACTCTTATCTGCCGCCATGCGTTGTTATGCTGTCTGCAGGGCTGCGTGTTACTCCGGCAACACAGGATGTCCCTCCCCGGGGGCAGGCGAGAGAGCCGCACAGTTCACCCTCCACCCTCACTGGGGTTGTCGAACGCAGACACAGGAGGAGAAGGGCGAGCCCCTCTTATCCGCGACCATGCGCAGGATAAACATCCTGGATCTTATTATCCGCGATAATATCTGCGAATTTAACTCTGCTTACACGCGCGACGCGTATACTGTAGTAATAGGTGAACTAGCAAGCACGACTGTTTGGTTTGTAGACCCTATAGGTGCCGTAAAGAAAAGTGCAGTCATGCATGAGAGGAGGTCTACTGATTAGCCATACCGCTGCGCAAGTAATACAGCAATACGCAACACGGTAATAATTAATGGAGCGATGAAATCAGCGAGTGTGGCAAGTACTCTTCGAATTGATTCAAGGGGAGTAAATAAATGCAGTAGTGGGACAGTGGCTGAAGTACACCACTACCGTTCCCCAGCCTCGCATAAAACCGCGGTGATATTATTATTATTCGCAAATTACTTATTTTTGCACATGTCCCGTGGCCTTGGTCCAATTTTTACTCCCAATTTCCAATTTAATCTGATCGTCAACAGAGCTCGCCAATCCCACGCACCGAGTTATCTCATGCTCTCACAGCGGGTGTAGCCATTCTCACGCATTTCACACTGTGATAGTGGTATTTTGGACGTGGCAAGCGCAGCGATTTCCTCTCCAACATCACGGTAGTAGGTCTCACGCAGCTACCAGTCAATCCTCATGCCACTAGCTGGCCACTCGAGCGCATTGCCCCATCTGGAAAACACGCAACAATAAGTTAAGTGAACGATCTTTCATTTTCCCCGTGGACAACGGTAAAACTAAAAACGATACGCGTTGTGAGCTCTATTTAGAGGGGAATTACGTTTCTAATCACCACTGCCAGCCATGATCTAGCCACTGCTAGATGAAGACCTCCCAGACCAGACCCATGGTTGCATGATGTAACGAGGCATCTTGCTCCAGCACACAGGCTTATTTTATTGCACTATTTCCGTGGTAGACGTTCTCTTGGGCACGCTCCCCTGTTTGGCCGCCACTCCCTCATTAGTTTGACCACCAGCCATCCATCCATTCTAGCCACGCACCGTGCCCAAAACCAACGTACTTTCCTCAACAGAGAATACGATGCATTTAAGTTGGGTGGCCGGGCGGCACAGTGGTTAACATCCGCACCTCACAGAAAAGAAGGTCCTGGCCCATGGCGGTTCGATTCCCGCCTCGGGAGACTTCCTGTGCAGAGTTTGCGTGTTCTCCCCCTGTTATGCGTGGGTTTCCTCCGGGTTCTCCAACAACTAAAAACACGCGTTAATTTATTAGCCGCAGTGATTGGAAGACATGGGCCAGATCAGCTCAGTAACAACCGTAGGAGGCTGCTAGACTTCTGTGCAGCCCATGGGCTCGTAATCACCAACACGCTGTTCCGTCATCGGCGCATCCACACGCATCCACACAACATCATGGATGCATGCCGGGTGCAAGCAAGAACATCTGCTGGACTGCATAGTGACGGGCGGTGCAGTGGTAACATCTGCGCCTCACAGCAAGAAGGGCCTGGGTTCGAATCTCAGCTCGGGCGCCTTTCTGTGTGGCGTTTGTGTGTTCTCCCCCTGTTCAGCGTGGGTTTCCTCCGGGTTCTCCGGTTTCCTCATAATATATAGGAAGCAGTGTGTGGCAATATGGCGCCGGCAAAACCGCCTGGCTGCCTCCTCCGCCTCTCTGCGCTTTCCTCGCTACGCCTCTGAGTCGTTCTCTCGTTGCATGAGTACCTTCGACACTGAATGAATATGTGCGCGTTATAAATGTACAATTATTATTAATTATTATCATAATACACACTATATAGGACGCAGTGTCTGGTGGATTGTCCGCGTGGCCGACTCCCGCCCTCTCTGCGGTTTCCTCGCCCCTCTGAGCCGTTTCACTCTTCGAATAAATACCTTCAAAATTGAACGAATATGCGTGCGTTATAATCGTACATTTATTTATGTTATGTTCTCTGACCAACACGTCCATCCACCTGGCTCAGTGTTATTCCAAGCAAGTTCCCTTCGATGTGTCTTTGCACACTTTTCAGGGTTTTTTTTCCCCCCATCATACTTGTAGATGGCACATACCGGTGTGTTGCTTTCCATTACTTTCCAAGAGCGCGCCAACAACCTCATCTCATTCGCCTGTATTTTACCATTTTTCTCCCCCAGTCCACCGTCAATAAACTGTTCTATACAGTGCATATTTACCCTTGTTTTGTTTTCGAATTGTTTAGCAGACTTGATATACAGGACGTTTTAATTTTCTCATATTCATCCAGCGCACTACAATACCACTGACAATTCATCCAGAGCGCTACAATACCACTGACATTGGGGTCAGTGATTGTTGGCATCCATTGGCGTAGCAAAAAAAGAACACTCAGTCGGTGACATTGAATCTGCAAAACACAACTGAAGCTCCGACAATAATTACATCAAATATTTAAAACTAAATGTTTTTATGCCAGCAGATGTTGTCTAGTCAAACAAACGTTGGTAGCATGTGTCTTAGACATAAAACCTATTATAAATTACTTAAAAGACGTCCTTCCGACGCACTAAATATTGTACGTAGATGACATTGGTTAGCGCTGTAACAACTAACAAACTCTAAATACGTGTTGCGAAAACATGTCATAATGACATGGTGTTATCGCTGCACGTGGAAATTGGACATATTTACGACGGCACTCTTATCGTAACCGTTTTGTAACGTACAGCCCGCTTTGCTAATCCACTGCTGGATGAAGGCATCCCCAACACCAAACGTACCCTTCACGACGCGTTCCCACGGTTTACTCAATTGCTATTTCATTGCCCTTCATAAAAACAAGTAAAATACTTGACATGCACATTCGGTATGCAGAAGAAAAAAGCCATAAGTGTTTTGAGATAACGTCGTAGAGGCAAGCTATATAAGCTTATCCGAATCCCTGCCTCCCCCCACCCCCCTCTTAATGTACTGTGTCCAGCAAGTACATTGATCCAAGCGACTTCTTAAGTGCACCGTGCATTTATGCACTTACAGGCGGAATGAGTGCAATGACGTGCCCACACGATTACAGCACAGTATATGCAGTCCCAGAGTTAATTTTTAATGTGTACGGCTACGATAATGTCAGGTTCTCAACGCGTTTGCACCATCCGTGGTCTGGGCAGGGTGGTCCAGATGTATTGTGACCCCCCAACTATTTCATTGACACCTAGTATGTTTGAGAATTGCTTTCCAAAGCTGCTCTTTCAGGATAGCCCTGTCACTGAGCGCTCCCCCTCTCTCATTCGAGAGGTTTCGCCTCCCACGTTGGAGGCATCTTCAGGCGTTCGTCGCCTCAGAAAACCCAAACACGTTTCTCCTGTGCTCATTCATTTTTGTTAACTAACCCTAATTAACTTCGGAATAATAAAGTTTACATAGGTAATTTCTCTCGTGCTAATATAACATTACACCTCCATTGGTATATACACGAATATGAAGGTTTAGATAATTAAACGGGGGTTACAAAACATCTGGACCACTAGATTTGAGGTACACACGTATTAAGGAATTGCATGCTTGCTCTGGGTTTCACTGTGCCTTATTTACTTTGTTATTGCAGTTGCTTTATAGACCGTGACCAAATGCCACGAATCCACACACAGTGTACACCACTGTATATACATAGGGGCATTGAGTACTTCTCTGCGTGTTACAGTGGTTGAATTGTTTTATAATTTCCCCCCCCCCCTTTCAAAAGGTGATTTACATGTTGTTTACACACTGGCATTTGTTGTGTTACTACACAGTACAACTTCGTATATCCAACCTGTCACAAATCAAGCACTGGCCAATTAACCACCCCATACCCAGGGGCAGTATGTGGCTGGTTGTAAAAGCCAATTTTCAATTGATGTTGGCAAATGTGACCTTTACAACCATCAGCCTACGTACGTCATTAAAACCAAGCCTCCCTTGAAGGACGCTTATTCTCTCAACGGGTGCCTACCTGCTTGACAAAAGACACGTTTTTATAAAGGTGCCCCGGAGTTAAAACACCTCACTGAAGCACCAAACATCCCACCCCCTCATACGTAGATAATGTTAATTATTACAGCAGAAAATACCGTGTGAAGCTTGCAAGCTCTTTGCGGGATTGATGCGACAATTCCTAGAAGGCACTGGTGTAAACCAATCCAACCACATCACATCGACAGGAGGCCGACGGTGCGCATCTCCTTCAAGAATTGGAGATAAAAGACAAGCCACAGTCGTGCGATTGTGGGTTCACACGACCCTCGGGTGAAAAGCGCTCTATAAATGCTATTATTATTATAAATCCACACGAAGCACCGCATCATAAACCACTATAGTCTGAGCTCGTCCAGCGGATGAGGAACAGTAAAACAACACAAACTTTCTCTCCAAAAGGCTTTCTCGTTGTGGCTAGCAGACCTCAACATTGACATCTGAACACATGATTATACGCTCGACTAAACTAGAACGACACCTTACAGTGACAAAGCCAACATACTGTATTGAAAACCCTTGTTTTTAATGGGACCGTTCCCGGTTAAATAAAGGAAAACAAAACTTAAACAAAACCAGCAAGTCTGCCTAGCCTTGTGTTAACTTTCCCAAGGTGTGAGGGGAGACGGATTGGGCTCACCCACGCCCATCCATCCATCGTCAGAAACCGCTTAATTCTGTTAATTGACCTGAGGACTAAATTGCACCCGGTGCCCTGTGACGGACTGGCGCCCCATCCTGTGTATGTATAGCCTTGCGTCCTGTGTCTGTCGGGATAGGCTCCGGCTCACCGCGACCCGCATCACGCACGCGTTATGGATAAATAGGCAGCTATAGGTCACGTATCAGTTGCACTGACACCCAAGTGTCAAACACAGATAAACTACACAACAACCCATAGTTGGGTGCGACCCAGCTGAAAACTAACGTGTCAACAAGGGGGGCGGTAGGGTGGCTGTCGTTAATGAATGTTGTAAAGTGTAAAGCTGGGTTGTAAGCAGAAAGTTACACGGCTCTATTATGAGCGTGCGTGTGGAACGTCTGGGTTTAAAGTGTTATCAAGATGATGAATTCTGGTAGGTGACAATAATACGCCATGACACGGCCGGCTGGTAGCACAACATCAGCGTCAGTGTTCAGTTGAGAAATGTCCTTTGCGCAATGTGAACCACGATGCGAGTGCTATAGCAAGCGATATTAGCCGCTCAAAGAATAACAGATAAAGTATAAAAGTACACGCACATTAAACCCAACGACCTGTGTAAACACAGTGCTTTAAATCCTTCAACAAACCCACTCACAAGCCCGTCTTTTTGACCGTGTTACGTGCGTAATGTCACGTAAACTCACAAAAAGCTACACGCCTTGGTAGGTTAGACCGTTGCAAAGCAAGAAGTGCACTTGACTGTGGTGATGACTTCTGACAATAAAGTATTTGATTGCTGGATCGTTTTGATCAAATTAAAAAATTCAATAGTATTAAGCCTGTGGGGGTCTTACAACACACTCATACAGTCTATACTCTATATCCACACATACTGCCTATGGCGACACATTCTTACTGATCACAGGAAACCCCTATATAGTACTGTATTAAGATGAGCTGTTTACGTACAGATGTGTTTCAAGAAAACAGATATACAGTACAGCGTGATCCATTTACAGAAAAATTTACATTTTAATTCAGAGCTTCTACACGTCTACCCGGTAATGTCATCTAACACGTATGACTGTCCAGATATTACAATATATTATTACAATATAGATATTACAATCATCGCTTCCAATACAGCACGGTAATGTATTTCTACCACCTGTTGAGGGTTACATTCTAAATCACTAGTGTATCTAGACACGGATCACCCTGTACACATCACAACTTTGCATGCCTCTCAAACGAACGTGAGTCGACAAATACTGTAGATCGTGCGTACTACAAACTACGCTAGACCGCATGTGAGTGCACTAGTATTAAGACTTGCATTAAAGTGCACGATTAAATAAAGTTACGATTCTGTGGCTGGGTTTGTTTGGGTTGAGGGGAGGGAGGGAGGTTGGCACTGACCTGTTTGCGGTCCCGAGCCGTTTTCATCAAATATCAGTCTGAAATCAAATTCGTCATTGCTGTAATTCCCAGTCATCGGACTTAATCGCGGCCACCACCAACTCACGGGCAATCATTAAAGAAACCAGACGAAACGAAGCCAGTCCCTGACACAGCCCCGCTTGCCTCCCCCTCTTCACGGTCTGCGCAGGAGGCTGAGACAGGAAAGAAGAAGGTGGTGGGTTGTGATGGGGAAAGAGGGTCGGGATCCCCCCACAATAGTGGTGGACCAGTAACTAAATAAAAAAAACCACCGACACAGAGAGAATAACTCTTGCGAAAGAGTACTCTCACTCAAGTCAACTTGGCTGCAGCAAGTTGCAGCTGCTGCTTGCTTGCTAGCGATGGGAAACTCGTGATTTCCCCCTCCTCCATCCAGCCCCTCTCTATAACCCTGCGTCACCAGTGGCGTCAAACAGCCGCCGAGCTCACCCATTGGCTTCACTAGGGGGTCGAGGGGGGTGATTCCCGGGGCTAGGCGTCCCATCAGTGACGGGCGGGACGTGTCGACCACCCACCAGCACCCATACACACCCACCCACCTAACCACCCACTCCTCCACCACGTCCTCCTTCTCCTCCAACCACACTCCTTCCCACGGTCCTGACGTACGACAAGCGCTTACCACGCTGACACAGTCAAGCAACGCGCAACACGTGCACAAAGATGCCCGGCTTACTTTCGTGTAAGCTTTGATAGAATGTTTTGCGGGAAAGTGGCTCGTTAGCTGGCATGTTAGAGGATGCTACCTCACACGAGGGGGTGGTTTAGATAGCCCCGCGCCCGGCCGCTTTTGTCTCCCCCATTGGTGATGTTTACACATCGTTCGTCTGAGTTGTGTGCAGTGAGGCCCATTTTGCTATGGAGAACGTAAACTGGTAAAACGCAGGGGGAATGTTGCTCAACTTGTTGAAGTCGACAGTTTTGAGATGTTTGCTCAAAATTAGGGGAGATTGGTTTGTATGATAATTTCGAGTTGACAGTACAGAACTAGGATGGTAGCTTGATGGACGCCTTTCACCAAAAGTCACCCTTGCTCAATGGTTTGAGCCATAGGAATTTACAAGGTCGCGGTGAGCCGGAGCCTATCCCGACAGACACAGGGCGCAAGGCAGGTTTATACCCAGAACAGGACGCCAGTCCGTCAAAGGGCACCGGGAGAAATTTAGTCCGCAGGCCAATTAACCAATGCAGCAGCATGTCTTTGGACTGTGGGAGGAAACCGGAGTGCCCGGCAAAAACCCACGCGGACACGGGAAGAACATGCAAACTCCACACAGAAACGCACATGGGCCGGAATTCGAACCCGGGTACTTCTTGCTATGAGGCATGTTTGTTGTGTCGCAGGAGTCCCGTAAAGAGCTTGCAAGCTCACTGGGCATTTATCTGCTGTAATAATACACATCTAGCTATCTGAAGTGAACGAAGTTTGGTCACGAAAGCCTTCATGTTAAAACAAGTCTTTCCCTTACGAATATGGCGGATGGCGGCATCATCAGTTCGCCCAGGCCGTGCCTTACGGGTTCACGAGCGACTGGGTTTCCCTAGCGACGGGTGACGTCACCCGTTGCTAGGCGTGTGGTCGCATTGGGCGGGAAATGCGCAAGCGGCGCTGTAACTATAAATGTAACTCGCACTGTACCAAACGGCTCCCTGAAGCAGCGAGTCTAGCAGCCCCCACTAACTCAAAAAACAAAGCGTGGATGTGAACGTTACCTGTTCTGAGGGAAATTAACCCCTTTACAGTGGTTATAATTGGTACTCATTCACTTTTTGTGTTCCCCGTCCTCCCTCAATTTTGTACGAGTTTATTGCACGTAACTAAAATGTATTTCCCCCCCCCACACTCCGGCCCGTGTTACATAAACACGTAAAGCCTTGCATTGCCTGTCCATTTTACACACACACACAACCTTTTTGGTCATTCCCTATTGCACGAGGGCCGCTCACTCTCCTCAACCCAGTGAGCTTCCCAAAGAGCGCACTGGGTATTTTCTGCTGTAATAATTAATCATCCAATGACGCTAATGAGGGATTATTTGACCATACTTCGTGTACAGTTCCGGATGGAGAACGCGCGAATGCCTTTAAGAGGATAGTGCAGTACAACAATTACAATACTGTACCCTGGAACTGCCTTATATGGCAAACGACGTGAAAGTTACTTAAGTATTTATGCAACCGGTCTCGAGTGGGGATATTTTTAAAAGGTATAATTTTACACGGTATAGTAGGAGTGTAAATCAGTATTTCAACCCCTTTTTACATTCTAAAAAAACACATCCTGTACCTGGTGTTAAAGCAAATAAACTGTAAATCCTGTGCCATGAGCCTTTCTTACAAAAGGGACTTTCGAAAAGTTACGAAAGGTTCAATGCTTACCACGTAGTCATGGGAGCTGTAGGCTCCACGAAAACCTGCATAACCCGTGGGACCAATTCCTCCATCCCGTGTTTGCGTGGGATTTCTCCGGGTACCCCGGTTTCCTCCCACAGTCCAAAGACACGCTGCAGCTGTTGCTCCGACCTGAATTGGCCTGCTGGCTAAAATTGCCCCCGGTACCCTGTGATGGACTCGCGTCCTATCCTGGGTACAGCACTGCCTTGTGCCCTGTGTTTGCCTATGCCTACTAGTGATGCATTTATGATTATGGGGCTGGGCATTCCAGTCTTCCTAAAATGGAAAGTGGTAAAAAAAAATGCTCAAGCAATGTTATCCCAGGGATAAGTAGCACAAGAACACATGGGGCAATTAAAATACAGTGTGTATTTAGTTACTGTATTGCTATACCGCACCGATTTGATAGCGCTAGGCTGACTGTGAAATGTGTGGGTTTGGTTTGTGAAAAAGGTGTAAACCCAAATGTGAATTCTTGGAGCTGGCTTTCATCCCAAAGCCGTCTTTCCCTAGCACATATCTCAGCTCCGTAGGAAATCATACTTTCATCTAGAGCTGCAGTAAACGTCTGGCTTTAATGGTTAGTGAGCTGAGAAACAGGAAATCAAGAAATATAGCTTCTGGCCCTTTACTATAGGTGCATGCAGAGTACAGCCATACCTCTTTTAACGAAGCCTCGACCAATGAATTTTCGTTTAATGCCAAAAAAAATATTCATTAACAAATATTTTAGAAAATTAAGTATAGCACTTGCACTACACTCCCAAGGCTCCTGTGAACCATACATTGTCTATAAACATGCTTAATGTGTTATTGTTACTATTATGCTGCATTATTATTAGTAGTACAGTCTTATTATTATAGTATTGATTTCATAAATACTGGGTATAGCTCTGCCGGGATAGGCACCGGCTCACCGCAACCCTGTACAGGATTAAGCGGTTACCCAAGCGATATTGCAATGGGCACTCGGAGGTCAACTCACCACGAGGAAGACCTAGTCAGATGTTGGGACATCTGCAAGTGTCAGGGTCTGGTAGGGGATGTTGAGCTTCAGTGAGAAATGGTACTATCGGCAATGTTGACCAGGTTGACCAGGTTATCCTGGGTGGGTGTTTGGATTTGAACTGGTGTGTGGAGAAAACGTGCGGTGTGGACAGTTGGTTATGGTCAGCACGTTCCAGACGGAATAGGAAACAGACCGAGGAGCGGTTGATGCAGGGAATTATGAAGTCATCAGTTTTTGGAGCTCAACGGATAAGTGGGGGAGCCAATCAAAGCAAGTCGTCACGTACACAAACATGCCGATTGATTTCGGTTTTTTTTGCTGAAAACCATACAAAAATGGCATTATACCTCCATGATCTAATGCACAATTTTGGCCCGTGAAAGCTTACACATAAAATTATGGGGTAAAGCTTCAACAGATTATTGAGAGCAACAAGTGAAAGCGTGCGGTGGATATTCAGATGGATTAAGGGCTTAACTACGTGAACATTAGGCATTGATTTATAAAATACTTGGAATCCTCTCTATGTTCTCGAGTTGCGGGTTAAGGTCAGAGATTCAGGGAGATGATCTTTTCCCTAATATGGGTTTTGTTGCAGTGGACTATAGCTTTTTTATGACATCACTTTATAGTATTTTAGTTTGACTTTAAGCCAATATCTATAAACTCAATTTAATTTATGGCAGTAGAATAACATTCATTCATTCATTGTCAGAAACCGCTTAATCCTTTACAATTTGTACCATGAAGTGAACGTATTTATTGTAGAGGACATCTCAGTAAACATGCAACGTTGGCATGTGGTTGGAACCGTTGGACCGAGGTCAACAGCCCAATGTTAAACCAACGTTCCGCGTTTACTGGGATGGTGCTTCACACCACTGTAATCCATGGCTTTGGAGGCAAGGCTGGTACATCGCGCAATAATCTACGCGAAATGTCAGTCGGAAGTGGCACAAGTTGGCCAGTGTACACATTTGTATCAAAGTTCAACTCTCACTGCAAAAATATATCCGTACTGCTGACATAGCAGGATGGCTTTTGAGGCTTTATCCCTTCGTTCGTGTGATTTTCTCCAGATACTCCGGCTTCCTCCCGAATACAGCACATTCAAGGAATTGTCCTGACTTCCAAAGCAGTCGTCTGGAGATAGTGATGCTTTCTGGGATCTAGATATACGGTTACTGTGCATATAGATGCTATATAATCCAATTGTATTGTGTTAGCATTGTTGCAAATTTACATTTCACATTTATGTAAAATACTGCAAGATAAAACGGTTCATTATGGTGTGCCTGTAATCACCCAAGCATATGAATCTTAACAAATAATCTTCCCAGAAGCCTGACTAATTCATATTAAGGCTTATCTTGCTTGAGACATTTGGTCCGATTTCCTTTTGGGTAATGTAGAGTATTCCTTGTTATTTTGTGTTGCCCGTGAAAGGAACGGAGGCTCAGTGTCAATCGCCCTATATGGGGAAAACGTTTCACCTTAGCAGTGTCAGAAATTATTGTAGCTGCATGTGCCGCCCTCTGCAGGTACTTTATTGCCTAGCAGTCCCGAAAAACCATCATCACCATTCTTGCTCGGACTTGAAAGCATAGGCAGCGGCTTAAAATAATCTTTGGGGGTGTGGCCTCTGTGTGACCACCCCCACTCCGAACCCCTTCTCCTCTCCACGCCCCCTTTGAATACAGACGCTGCGCTGTGCAGCATCGAGGCCCTTATGTAGCTGATAGATGATAGATAGATGTTTAATATTACAGCAGAAAAATACCCAGTGAGCTTGCAAGCTCTTTACGGGATTCCTGTGACACAACAAACATGCGAATTGATGTTGTGACTTCCATCCATCCATTGTGAGAAACCGCTTAATCCTGTACAGGGTTGCGGTGAGCCGGAGCCTATCCCGGCAGGCACAGGGCACAAGGCAGGGTTATTACCCAGGATGTGACGCCAGTCCATCACAGGGCACCGGGGGCAATTTAGTCCACAGGCCAAAAACCCACGTGGACACAGGGAGAACATGCAAACTCCACACAGAAAGGCACCTGAGCAGGGATATGTTGTCATTTGCAACTGTTAAAAAGAAGGACATAGCTTAACGATTCCTTCGAGCTTACATGAAAAACTGAATGCATGTCTTTGGATTGGCAGAAGCCAAACCGTGACGTAAACAGGCCTATAGATAGGCCCAAGATCATGAAACGGTACATTATTCAGTTTTGTGATCATCCTAGGGCCCACAGTAAACTTTAGCTAGATTGGAAACTGTAGTCTTGGTAACACTGTTGATGATGATACACATATGCTGTGTTATTTATGTTAATGGTCGAGATTGTTTTGATGTACGTAGCAAAACATTACAGTGATAGTGCAGTGCCAATAATAATGAACTGTTCATAAATAATGTCTTCATCATGATGCGTTATTAAAACCATGCTTCTCACTGAGCCAGTAAGGGAGTGATTGTCAACCAGATACAGTATTCTAAACCCAAACTATATACACATCAATACACAGCAAATATGAGGAGACTAAATTCTCATCTCATCTCATTGTCAGAAACCGCTTAATCCTGTACAGGGTTGTGGTGAGCAGGAGCCAGACACAGGGCGCAATGCAGGGCGATACCCAGAGCAGTTTAGTCAGCAGGCCAATTAACCGATGCAGCAGCATATCTTTGGACTGTGGGAGAAAACTGGAGTGCCTGGCGAAAACCCACGCGGACACGGGGAGAGAACATGCAAACTCCACACAGAAAGGCACCTGGCTGGGATTCGGACCCGGGCCCTTCTTGCTGTGAGGCGGCAGCGCTACTCACCGCTACGCCACCATGCCGCCCGAGTAGACTAAATTGCAAAGCTAACATGTGCACGAGTCTACTCAGCAGCAAGGACGACACATGGTAACAGCCATCACACTAACAGTGGTGGCGATTATTCGAGGCCCTCTTTGAAAAAGACGCAACCCTTTGTAAGTTCCCATCAATGTTTTGATGGTCTATGAATGGCACTGAAACACTCGTGATCTGTGCAGCGACAGATGGAACCTCCACGCCCTTTTTATACACGAAAGGCTTAAAGAATTGTTATGGAATTTACAGCAAAGCAGCTTATTATGACAGGAGTTGAAGGCTCACCACTTCACAATAATCCTCGCCTCCACTTGCCATTCACGGATAAGGCAACACCGGGCAACACTCTGTGACACTCAACTGTCATCCTTGTAAGACCTGTCAAAGGTGACACAACACCGCTGTCCCAGTGTTACATTCATCGGATTTCCACTGGGTTGATGCGAGGCTGCGACTTGAGTTCAAGAGGTCATCGTTGCGCAAGTACCAAAGCTCGATGTATGATGTAATAGTAAATAGTAAGTACAATTTATGAGGCGCACATATACGTTCAATTTTGAAGGTGTTCATTCGAAGCGAGAACCACTCAGAGGCGCGAAGGAAACCCCAGAGAGGCGGCGAGCGCGGAAGGCAGCTACGCGGTTAGCCGGCGCCAACATTTGCCAGATACTGCATCCTGAATATCGGCCAATTAAGTAATTAGAGTTTATTCGCCGATTGACTGGCGTCCGATCCTGGGCATAGCCCTACCTTACGCCCTGTGTCCCTTGGGATAGCCTCCGGCTCAGCGCGACTCTCTACACGATTAAGCAGGCACTGATAGTGAGTGAATAATAAATACGTAGCTATCTCTTTATTACCGTACTCCGTGAACACATCAATTTATAATCCTGCACTTTCCAATCTAAAAAAAACCCCCCACCAACAAACTAAACAGCCAATTACAAACCAAAAACCCACCAATCATAAACTCAACAAAGTCTATAAAGGTACTGACAAATGAGTCACACTGCTGCCCGGTTTTATAGTTTCAGTTTCTCCCAGCGTGCAATGATTTATTCTGTCAGCAGCTATATCGCGTTACGTTTGACATATGAGCGGTGCACAGACCACTAGTGGAATGTGATGCCGAATGCCTGTTTTTAGGACCATCAAGTAGATACCCTCATGAGCTCGTCGATGTGTTTTCGGGTTGTGCCTCGCAGTGGTAACAACCGTGCCTCACAGCAAAAAGTTCCCGGGTTCGATTCCAGGTTTGGGTGCTTTTTTTCTGCACGGAGTTTCTGTGTTCTCTCCGTGTCCACGTGGGTTTCCCGCTGGATTACTAAGAAAACACATTCACTATTTAGCTGATGAGATTAGAACAAAGGTGTTCTTTCGGGATATCCGTGTCACTGAGCGCTCCCTCTCTCCTCCTTCGCGACGTTCCGCCTCCCACGTTGGAAGCACCTAGAGGTGTTCTGAGCTCTGAGCGAGTTCGCGAAGCAGAGAGGGCGAGCAAGCGCTCAGTGACACAGCTATCCCGCAAGACCAGCTTTGGAAAGCAATTATCATACATCAGTACAACATTTTAACACTCTCAATAAAGGTCGCAGTCTGGCAAATGTTGGCACCGGCTTACTGCGCCGCTGCCTTACATCTCCCCTGCCTCTCCGCGATTCCTCGCAGGAATCCTGCAAAGTGCTTGCAAGCTCACTGGGTATTTTCTGCTGTAATAATAAATATCTATCTCAGTCATACCCCTTTGTACTGATGTAGGTTTTCACGGCTCGATTCATAATGGTTGCTCTTCACAGCTGTTCTTTCTGGATAGCCGTGTCGAACGATCTCCTTTGCGATGTTTCGCCTCCCGCGTTGGAAGCATAACGCCTGACGACGGCTTTCCAACGTGGGAGGCGAAACGTCGCGAAGGAGAGAGGAGGGAGATCGCTCAGTGACACCGGCTATCCCGAAAGAGCAGCTCTGCAGAGCGACCATCAATCACACTCTTCTCTCCTGGAGAGCGCGCGTACGGCCAGGCGCGTCGCAGCCACGGGTGTTACGGGTGTTGCGACACCCGCACTTTCACAGAAACACGAAACTGAGTTTCCAACACATGAAAACCTATCGGTCAAGTTAGATGGAATGAACGGCCATCAGGCCAATCACAGCCATTCGACCGACCCCCACTAGGCCAGCAGGGCGGGAAGAGTAATCAGTTGAAGTACGGCACGTGCGGGGGGGGGGTTGCGGTGCTCATGTCCCACCCCTGGAACCACCCCACACACTTTTAAAATCTCTGCTCCACCCCTGCGGTAAGGCTGCCAACACCTGCCACGCGCGCGTCCCACACCCCCCCGATGGAATAACTTGACAGGAAAGTTCTTTGAAACTGACAAACGTGACCACGGTCCGTGACGCCGGAGCACATACGACCCACTCGTTTCCAGTGACGTCAGGGGGGGATCTGTAATACCCGCCGTGATGCAGACGCGCCCGGTATTTTAATGCGCGGCCGCGGGACGACGGCCAGTGGGAAAAACCGAGGCAGCGGGAAACACACACGGACCGCAAACGTCTGCGGCGAGAGGCGGACACGCCACCGCTGGGCCGTATTTGTCTAGTCTGGTTGCTCTTCGGAGCCGTTCTTTCGGGATAGCCGTGTCACTGAGCGCTCTCCATCTCTCCCTCGCGACATTTCGCCTCCCACGTTGGAGGCATTCAGGCGCGTCGCAGCCGCGGATGTTGCAGGACAAAGTGGGGGGGATGGAATCATGTTTCTGTGAAAGTGCGGGTGTCGTCACACCCGCAACACCCGCGGTTGCGACGCGCCTGGAGGCATCAGCAAGCGGTGTGTTGTATTCTGGCGGACAGTGGTTAATAATTCGAATTGGAAGCATCGTCAGGCGGAGCAATCACGCCTGATGATGCTTCCAACGTGGGAGGCGAAACGTCGCGAGGTAGAGAGGGAGAGCGCTCAGTGACACGGCTATCTTGAAAGAACAGCTCTGAAGAGCAACCATCATGAATCGAGCCGTGACTCACCTACATCAGTACATCTATCTGATGGCACACAGGAGCGAGTTATCAAGAGGACGTTTCAACGATGTCCAGCTACCGAGTATTGCACCTACACGGTCAGCGCAGTGTGTCTATCGATTCAACTACATAATTCATGTCAGGCCCATTAGTACTGTCCTGTAATGTATTTCAAAATCCTCAGATTTTATCTGCCTCAATGTGCAATTGTCATCAATTCGCATGCGTGTTGTGTCGCAGGAGTCCCGTAAAGAGCTTGCAAGCTCACAGGGTATTTTTTTGCTGTAATAATAAACATATATCTAAACATCTATGGAAAACAGATTCTAAACGTGAAAATTGCTGCACGTTCCTGCTCTTTAGGAATATCTGACTGTCATGACCTTCTCACGAGGGTCCTGAATTTGTTTTTTTTGGCCAATTTATTTTTGACCTAATTCCAAAGGTCGAGGACAGTTATTTTTAGTTACAGAGACAGCCATGCGCACACGTGCACATACTCAACAGTATCGATGGATACACCATAGCAGTCGATCGGTAGGTCACGTGTGGTGGGGTAAAGTGTGGGTACTGCCACGTCTGCGACGATGTCTGACCAGCGTGGAAGAGTAGGCGAAAACATACCCTGTACAGCTGCCATTCTCAACCAGTGGTGTCCCGACCAATCAGTGGGCTGCGGCAGGGTGGCGCAGTGGTCAGATCTGCGCCTCAGAGATTAAAAAAAAGTCCTGCCTGGGATGGTTTGATTCCCGCCTAGGTCGCCTTTTTGTGTGGAGTTTGTGTGTTCTTCCCCTGCTCTGCGTGGGTTTCCTCCGGGTTCTCCGGTTTCCTCCCGCAACTAAAATAAAACACTCATTAATTAATTTTTCACCGATAACATCGTAATATATAGGACGCAGTATCTGGCAGATGTTGGCGCCGGCTAGCTGCGTGGCTGCCTTCCCCTGCGTCTCTGCGATTTTTTCACACCTCCGTATACATGTATCGTTGATGACCAGGTGTGGAATTTGCGCTCGTTACAAATTGTATCACTCTCATTATTGATTTGTACTCCTAGTGGTTTGTGGAGACCAGACCCAAGTGGGCCAATTGCGTATTGAGGGGCAAACGGTTGAGAACCCCTGCTATAGAGGGGCGTCCTATAGCGGCCTCTAGTGGAGGCCCCATCCGTCAGCAGTAACGATAGCAAGAAACTGCGGGGCTGCACCCTTACCTCTTTCCCTTTCGCGAGTAAATACAACACGCTAAGTATATCTGGCCTCTATATGTAAGCATGACCATTAGACTAAACCTCGCAATTATAGTTAACAGTATACACACAATAAAAACTACTTTTTTATTTTAGGAAACACACGTTGTGAATATATAATTATTAGGCAGCAAACAACATATCAAGTTACTCTACCACACGGTATTGTAATATAAGTTTGTGGACAGTTGCCCAAAGCAGTGATGTTATGCATCTCATACACGTTCCACGTGATTTTGGAAAATTGCTCTTAGAGTTAAATTAGTACTACTGTACGGTAAAAAAATATATTTTGCAAAAATAACTCAACACAATGTCTGAGCTTGCATTCGTCTGCATGCACACGCGTGGTGTTTCGTAATATAATTATGAATAAAACACATGCGGCACGCATTGCAAATAAAGTAAATACGTAAGATTAAACGTTGTGATGTCACTTTTAAGCGTACGGAACAGAGAAGGCGCATTACTAAATCTGAAAAAAAGTAGGTTGTGTTTAAGTCACGTCTGACCCGAGTTCACATATTCTGGTTTAACACTTGCTCATCATTTGCCTCGAGCTATGAGCCATGGATGGAGACAAGCAGCGATTCATTCCGTCATACACTGGCCTCTTTGTCCGAGCGCGCACAGCAGTCTACAAAGTCAAAGAGAGTGCGCTAAAGTACATTCATGCCATCGTGGCGAAATAAAATCAACGGTGATATGCCGCTGATTACAGTCGCGATTATTGGCCGATGACATCGTAATATACAGGACGCAGAGTCTGGCAAATGTGTTGGCGCCGGCTGGCTGCATGGCTGCCTTCCCCCCCACCTCTCTGCGGTTTCCTCGCCTCCGCATCCGCGTTTCGTCCATTACAAGGCGCGGAATTTGCACGGGATTCGAACCCGGGGACTTGTTGCTGAGAGGCGGCAGCGCTACTCACTGCGCCACCGTGCCGCCCCTACAAATTATATTTTTATCACCGAAGTAGCGTCGATGCTCAGCCGGACACAGAGCGGGACTGTAACTGGACAATGGACACAGCCCTCAGCAGGTGCTCTGTCATCACCAGGCGGCAAATCTCACTCATTCCATTACCCCCTCACACAATGCCGCCCTGTATCGGAGAGAGGTCAGGGCAGCGAGGCGGCGGGTCACGGCACCAAGCGCTCGCGGACTCCGGCAAGGTTTGCAACCTCGGCCTGCTCACATTTTGCCGCCAAATCCCGTTCACCATCCCCGCTCACAAACCCCCCCGTTCGATATTCACAGCCAGACGCTGTTGAGAAGTGGCGGCGGTTTGGGCGGGCATTTATCCAGCAGTGGATTGAGCATGGTTTGATGATGATAATAATAATAGCATTTATAGAGCGCTTTTCACCCAAGGGTCACAAAGCGCTGCACAGGGCTGCGGAGAGAACGACATGTCAACAACGACTGAGAACGGTAAATCAGCAACAATGGGGGTATAGCCCTGCCTTGCGCCCTGTGTCTGCCGGGATAGGCTCCGGCTCACCGCGACCCTGTACGGGATCAAGCGCTTTCTAAAAATGGACGGAGTACAGACCTAGCTATAATCGACCTATCGACCCCGTTTCCATTTGCGAGTCAGCCGATCCGAGCGGTACCTTGAACGGCGTTTGCACGCTTCGCCGCATCGCCTAAGCGCGTGTTGTATTGTTTTGATAAGACGGGGGGGTGTTTTTTTTTTACACAGAGACGATGAACGGATGAATGGCCCGTGACGAGTGGCGATGTCCCGTCAGCGAGCGGCCCCGGGGTTTATTGAGTGATGCTCGCGTCAACACTCCCTGCTATCGGCCCTGTCGCGCTTGGGTGTGACTCAGAAATCCTCTGTCATGCCGATGATCGCTAACTATTTGGCCGAGCGGCAGGGTGGCGCAGTGGTAACATCTGCGTCTCACAGAAGTCCCCGGGTTCGAATCTCGGCTCGGGTGCCTTTCTGTGTGGAGTTTGTGTGTTCTCACCCTGTTGTTCTGCGTGGGTTTCCACCGGGTTCTCCAGTTTCCGCCCATAACAAAAAAACCCACTCATTAATTATTTGGCCGATAACATAATTATATATAGGAAGCAGTGTGTGGCAATATGGCGCCGGCAAAACCTCCTGGCTGCCTCCTCCGCCTCTGCGCTTTCCTCGTGCCTCTGAGTCGTTCTCTCGTCGAATGAAAACCTTCGACATTGAATGAATATGTGCGCGTTACAAATGTAAAATTATTATTATTGTTGCACTCTCGGGAGGCGCAGCGTCTCGCAGAGAGAAGGTCCTTTAACCGAGGTGGTTCGATTACCAACCGCGGGAAACTTTTACGTGCGGAGTTTGTGTGTTCTCTCTCCCACTACCCCCGCCCTCCGCCTGTACCGCGTGGGCTTTTGCTTTCTGACAACGCTGCAGGGACAAACAACATCGATAAAAAAAATTCTACCAAGCTGAAACACACACTGCCCACATACAACCATCAAGCCTGATGATGCTTCCAACGTGGGAGGCGAAACGACCGCGAGGGAGAGATGGAGCGCGCGCAGTGACACGGCTATCCTGAAAGAGCAGCTCTGAAGAGCAACCATCATGAACCGAGCCGTGAAACGCTACATCAGTGCGCGTCTACTACAAACGGTGCCCAGCGACGGTGCGAGGCCTTGCGGCGTTCCCCGACACGGTGGCCAGCGCGGTCCCTGCGGCCCTCATCGAGGTGCGCGGACGATGCGTGCGCAACGCCGTGGCCGCTGCCGGCGACCCCACGATGCACTGCGGCGCCGACGGCGAGTGGGTCGTGCCCGTCGGCGAGTGCGTGTGCCGCCCGGGGTTCGAGGCCGTGGGGAGCGCGTGCCGGGAGGCCCAGCCGTGTTCGCCGACGAAAACGCCATGAAAGGCGATCCTGAGCTGCACGGAGCAGATCTGTGTCCTCACATGCCAACGCAAGGCTTCCTACACGTCCGAATCGGGAAACGACTTCATTTTCAGCTGCGGCATGGAGACTGCCGCGTGCAAAGAAGCGAGAGACCCCGCCGCGCTCAAGCTTACAACCCTGTTTGATTTTCCGGCGGCGAAATGCCGGCTCACGCGCCACAATCCCAGCAAGCTGACAATAGGCTCCACGTGGCTGCCGGCCATAGAGAGCTGCCTGGTCTACTCCGTGAACATCAAGTGCAACTCGACCGAAGGAGATATCAACGGCATGGGGCACAACACAACGCATAACCCGGGTTCGAGGCTCACCACCGAGTTTGAGATCGCAGTGAGGGCTGAGGCAACGACGGCCTCGTGCGACGTGCAGTGCGTCAAGCTTAAGAATGACGAGAAGCTGCGCAAGACCGCCCTCTTCCTCAAGGAGTCCGTCAGGAAGGAGCAGTTCATCGTGCACTTCTTAGGCGCTGGCTACGAGGTGATGCGCACGGCCTCCATGAAGAGTGGGCACCAGGGCCCCCGCGGCGCCGGCCAGGTGCCCAGCGACAGAGAGTCCGGGTAAAAATGGTATCAAGATCCTGTTCGAGTTGCCGGCACCCCCTCAGAACTACTTCAGAAACACAAAGGCTGACTCAAAAAAGATGTTCCCTACAATTAAGGTGCGGGCCGCGGGCAAGACACGTTTTTGTTGTTGTATTATAATAAATAGCCACTTTTCTGGACCTCTATAATATCTAGCTATATAAAAACAAGTTGTGTTTGTTTGCTTGCTTGATCACGGTCTTTGGTGCCTCTTAGCGCGCGCCGACAGGCCTTCCTTGGCCACCGGGACCGCTTGGTGTGCTTACACCCATGCCCTCACGGTACGATAAGTGGCGCCGCCATTACAATACCCGGTTAGGATAAGGGCCGCAACTATTACAATCCCCAGTTTAGATAAGCGGGGCTGCTATTACAACCCATCAAACTTAGCCAGGCAACGCCGGCTCGCCCCAGCTAGT
The DNA here is from genome assembly GCA_036362915.1 of Geotria australis. Lineage (NCBI taxonomy): Eukaryota > Metazoa > Chordata > Hyperoartia > Petromyzontiformes > Geotriidae > Geotria > Geotria australis. The sequence goes on along the minus strand of JAZEWU010000008.1, from coordinate 1,298,991 downwards.
AGCAAATATAGTTGTTCTGTCGTTTTCATAATATTCTGATGTATTTTATTTTGGATAAGCGCCTTCATTTTGGCAATGCTGAAAAAGTAAAGCATAGTTGTTGTTGTGCCGTTTTCTCTTCACGAAAAAAAAAAACCCCAAAAAAAATTGGTTGCTGATTTTCCGTGCTCTGTCGTTGTCGACATGTCGTTCTCTCTGCGGTTTTGTGCAGCGCTTTGTGACCCTCGGGTGAAAGGCGCTATATAAATGCTATTATTATTATTATCAGTGCACTTCATAGCCTCAGTCGAGCCGCTAATTCGCCTCCTCTCGTCCCCAGTGGTGTGCTGCCCTCTACCGTGAGCAGTACTGGTACTGCAAAGACTCATTCATCGTGAGAAACCGCTTAACCCTGTACAGGGTTGCGGTGGGCCGGAGCCTATCCCGGCAGACACAGGGCGCCGGGCAGGACTATTTACACAGGACGGGACGCCAGTCCATCACAGGGCACCGGGGACAATTTAGTCAGCAGGCCAATTAACCTGGACAACAGCAAGCGGCAGCAGCTTCACCCGGGGGTAAATTGTCAACACCGTCTGCACGTTTTCAAGCGAGCCTATATCTGTCTTACGTGCTACATTAAGGAAGTGATACACAGCTATTAATACTTAACGTGTTGTAGTGGGGCGGTTTCGAGAATAATATAGATAGGCCTCAATTTGTCTCAGCGCTTCAAAATAGCATTACCCATCCATTATTGATCGCACGGACACTCAAAGGACCTCGTGGGTACAACTCGCCCTTCGCTCCGTTCGTATCGCGGCAAGGCTATCCCGAAAGTGTGATGATTCACTGACGGGTGGGTGGCATTTAGAAAATTAAATGCTTGTTTTATTTTAAGATATTTCTGCCGGGGCGGCACGGCGGCGCGGTGAGTAGCGCTGCCGCCTCACAGCAACAAGGATCCGGGTTCGAATCTCGGCTCGGGTGCCTTTCTGTGAGGAGTTTGCATGTTCTCCCCGTGTCCGTGTCGGTTTTCGCCGGGTGCTCCGGTTTCCTCCCACAGTGCACAGACATGCTACTGCATAGGTTAATTGGCCTGCGGACTAAATTGCCCCCGGTGGCCTGTGATGGACTGGCGTCCCATCCGGGATGTAGCCCTGCCCTTGCGCCCTGTGTCTGCCGGGATTGGTTCCGGCTCACCGCGACCCTGTACGGGATAAACCCGTTTCCAACAATGATGACGTTGACGATGATATTTATAAACAAACAAACGAGGACAAAATTGGTCGAGATGCAAGTGGCGTGCCAAACGAATTCCCGGAACAGCAAATTCCCGAACTGTTGCGGCTGAAGCTGAGCAGTGTCTGTAAGTATTTATTTTTTGCCGGTGACAGCGTGAGAGAGGAACGGGGGGATTTGCTGCTTATAAATATCCGAGAGATCCACACCTGTGGCATCTCGCCAGTCACAAGTTATACCTCGGCTGCGACTGACCCGCTAAAACATGGCGACGTTGAGCCAATGTTACGTGTTTTTTTTTTTTACCGGATAGTTTATTTGTTCGTTATCAGTACCCGCTAAGTCCTGTGCAGGGTCGAGGTGAGCCGGAGCCTATCCCGGCAGACACAGGGCGCAAGGCAGGGCTATACCAAGGATGAGACCCCAGTCCATCACATAGTTTAAATGTCCATAGTATATTTAGGATCTAACGAGAGTCCAGTTTAATTATTAAGTACACATTGTATAACAGAGTGGACGTAAGAACAGCTGTTCTACGTGGGGTTTTTCATCATGCCTCATTTATATTGATGTGCTGGCACACAGTGACTGCTGGTGAGCGGCCGAGGAGCCTCTGAGCTACACCTGTTGCACCCAAGGCAGAGGGATTCCACTTGAAGTGTTTCGCTTATATCGGGTGGGTGATGCCGGCAGAGTTGTTACTTGGTCCACTATTAAGGTTCTGTATAAACCGGGGCGGCACGGTGGCGTAGCGGTGAGTAGCGCTGCCGCCTCACAGCAAGAAGCACCCGGGTTCGAATCCCGGCTCGGGTACAACCTATCTATCTGTGTGGAGTTTGCACGTTCGCTCCCCGTGTCAGCGGTGGTTTTCGCCGGGAACTCTGGTTTCCTCCCACAGTCAGAAGACATGCTGCTGTATAGGTTAATTGGCCTGCGGACTAAATTGTCCCCGGTGCCCTGTGATGGACTGGCGTACCATCCTGGGTATAGCCCTGCCTTGCGCCCTGTGTCTGCCGGGATAGACTCCGGCTGACCGCGATCCTGTAGAGGATTAAGCGGGAATCGAACCCGCGTGTTTCTTGCCGAGGCTCCGTTAACCTCACCCTTGCTGTGTTACAACGGCAAACCGCAACTCACTGCAAATGTCATTCGCGAACATCTGTTTCTTGCCCCCCGCCACCACGGAGCGGTTCCCGTTGTTTCCCGCCAACACGCAAACTGTTAAAATGTCTGCCCAGGTGTGATTTTAAAACTTGATTTGCGTTTTAAATGTTGTACTTTGTTCGCTCTCTGAATGTGTAATAAGCTACCTATAAAAAAATACTCCCAGCGCAATGTTTAACTGTTTTAACTAGCGTGTATTTTTTTTATTTATCTGGTCAGTTTTGTGCAATGCTGTGTGTAAATGTTTATTTTTTGTTAGGTTAATTTGCGATTTTATATTTTTAGTTATTGTTGTCAACTTCCGCTACCAGAGCTTGCAAGCTAACCGGGTATTTTCTGCTGTGATAATAAACATAAATCTGTCTATCTAACACAGAGGCTTGTCAACCGCCCCGAACTGGTCAGAGTCGCTATCAATCGCCCGGTGACTTTGGAAAGCCAACCAGTGGTTTTGATAGGATTTTTAAAGAAGATATATTTTTATTTTATTTTTTATTCTTTGGAGAATTGCTCTCAGGAGCTGCTGTCCGAGCCGTGTCGAGCGTTCGCCCTCTTTACGCAGTAGTACCGGCGCAGTTGTCTATAGTTATCCAGAAGGGAGGTATAAGGAAGTTACAACATCTCAGGATACCGCGGACAATTAACCGAGGCAGCTTGTCTTTGAACTGTGGGTGGAAACCGGCGGTACCCGGCAAAAACCCACGCGGACACGGGGAGACAACCTGCAAACTCCACAAAGATCGACACTCGAGCCGCGAATCGAACTCGGGGCCCTTCTTGCTGCGAGTGTAAGCCTCGGCGAAACGACGGTACCATATTTTAAGGTAAGTGATGCATGTGCTCGCTCGTTTGCTCCAACATATCGACGGGTGCACTTCACTTGCACACTTTTTTCACATGACCTAAACTCATAAATAGAGCTTCACTATGCGGCAGAACTACTCCGCGCACCGTACAAGTTGAAACAATTCCCAATCCAAGCATGGATCCCCGCTGGGAATGCGTATCCCATTCGACTCGTTGTCGATTCGGGATTTACGGAGCGTCTTATTTCGGACGCTTGTTGGCGAGGATGCGGATGGGGACGACGTTTTGATATCATGGGAGTGAACCCGGTGACCTTGGCCCGAGCCCGCGCTCTCAGGGTCTTAAAAGAGAGTGCGTCTGGATTACTCGAACCCGTGTCCCGGACGGCAGGAAACACGACCTGACGGGCGCATATCGCAGACAAGCGACACCGCCCGCGCGGAGAAGTGTCACCCGGACTTCGCTGTGAATGATCGCCGCACGTCTCCGCCGAGGGGCTCTCCAGCACTCGGCGAAATACGGCCTCACGGGTCGGATTAATAATGATCGTTGATTCAGTTTACAAAGGACTTTTCGGCAAAACTCAAGGCGCTGTATAATGCTGCGGGTTTCATCCGTCCATCCATTTTGAGAAACCGCTTAATCCTGTACAGGGTCGCGGCGAGCCGGAGCCCATCCCGGCAGACACAGGGCGCAAGGCAGGGCTATACCCAGGATGGGACGCCAGTCCATCGCAGGGCACCTGGGGCAATTTACTCAGTAGGCCAAGTAACCTGGCAGCATATCTTTGGACGGTGGGAGGAAACCGCAGTGCCCGGCGAAAACCCACGCGGACACGGGGAGAACATGCAAACGCCACACAGAAAGGCCCCCGAGCCGGGATACGAACCCGGGGTCCTTCTTGCTGTGAGGCGGCAGCGCTACCGACTACGCCACCGTGCCGCCCCATGCTGCGGCTTCGCTCTCCGAAAATACCGGTGAGCTGAAGTAGCAAACAATCGGCACGTGTCCGTTCCACGTGACAATCCTTACTAAACTGGCCGTGTCGTGTGGAGGCGAGTTTACGACACCTACTTGTCTCCGTGACCCAACCCCGTAATAAGAGACACACTATTGGCAGAGGCGGCGTTCAAAATTCCGACGCGGGTATTAACAATATCACGCGCCTGCGTGTTTGCGATCCGATTCCACGATGATTAATCCGCCACCGTTTCCGGTCCCCTGTCGTCCCAATTATGAACCGGGTCTCGTATCAGTGCTGTCCCGTGGGCTCCGGAGCCCAACTCTGGCCGTCGTCACGCTGTGGGAAAGAAAAACAGCTCTCGCTTTTTTCTCAATAGCGCCAGTTCACAGCCTGTTCAAGCTACAAACTGACTTAGTGACTGGTAGGAGTCACAGTTTTAGAGATATGTAATTCCATAGGTCAGTTACTGGCTCCTGTCTCTAACACTGGCTCCTATCTCTAACACTGTGACTCTTTTCAGTCACTGAGTCAAATAAAGTATAAAATACGAGGTTTTTACCGTTTCCGGCAAAAAGAACACAGTGTGAAGATGTTTAAACACTAAGTGAACACCTTTTTGCAAAGGCTCCAGCGTGCAGGCAGCCACACATACTTGTGGCGACACCATGCAAAAATAAATGCTATCGCAATGCATTGTACTTCAAACTTATTGGCCAACGCCAGACGGAGAAAGTCGTCTATTTTATACTTTATTTGTACAACGGCAAAAATGGCCAATGGTCCCAGTCACTGAGTCAGTTTGTATTTAAGCTGGAAGGAACCGTTGAGCCGTGTAGCTCTTTTAAAAAGTTGTCCAGAATGTCTTTGAATAAGAAGCGACAGGGTGGCGCAGTGGTAACATCTGCGACTCACAGCAAGAAGGCCCCGGGTTGGAATCTCGGCTCGGGTGCCTTTTCTGTGTGGAATTTCTGTGTTCTCCCCCTGTTCTGCGTGGGTTTCCTCCGGGTTCTCGGGTTTCCTCCCGCTACTTAAAAAAAACACTCATTAATTATTTGGACGATAACATCATAATATATAGGAAGCAGTGTGTGGCAATATGGTGCCGGCAAAACCGCCTGGCTGCCTCCTCCACCTCTCTGCGCTTTCCTCGCTACGCCTCTGAATCGTTCTCTCGTCGAATGAGTACCTTCGACAGTGAATGACTACGTGCGCGTTATAAATGTAAAATTATTCTTATTATTAGATTGAAGAGGTCTTCTAGCGGGGAGGAGAGAACATTCGAGAGCTTCACGGTGGATGGTGGTTGACTTGACTGGACCGTTTGAAGACGGAAGGAAACCGTCAGCAGGTGAGAGCAGTGAAAACGTAGATATTGAAATTTTAAAATAAATAATAACCCAGAGATTTGGCCACGGAAACAGTAATTCCGTATGTAAGCTGAAAGGAACCGTTGAGCCGTGTAGCTCTTTTAACAGTTGTCTAGCGGAGAGGTGTAAGCAGACACAGGGCGAAAGCCAGGTCTATATACCAATGACGGGATGCGAGTACATCGCAGGGCACTGGGGGCAATTTATTCAGATGACTAACGGGAGACATTTGCTAACTTGTTTAAACTTAACACAAAAACATACAACACGTACAAATTCATCGACAACAATCAAACACAGAGTTAAACTGCTTATACAACGATATACTGTATTGAGTGTGTAGTGAAACACTCCAAAACACACGGCCTTGTGTGGATTTTAGCCTAATGATGCCTCCAACGTGGGAGGCGAAACGTCGCGAAGGAGAGAGGAGGAACGCTTGACAGAGCTATCCCGAATGGGCAACTCTTGAGAGCAATTCTCACACAAGAACGTCAATAAGTGACATTGTTGTACTGCCCTCCAACAGATAAAGATCCTACATAGAGCCTCAACAGACTGTCGGGTCAAGTGCTGTTAAGGAATAGCACCTATAAAGGCCAGCACACAAAGGTATAGCCAGCACCACGCCCGACCGCCTTTGTCTCCCTAGTAGTGATATTTACACACCGCACCAGGTACTCATTTGAGGCTGAATCGACCTAGTGGAGGACCAGGACCGGTTCTGGAAACCGTCACTGGCGTGAATTTACCGTGAGCGGGAATCGAACTCGGGTAGCCGGGTTCGCTACAACAGACAACAGCCGCCGATCGGCACTAAGTGGCAGAGACAGAGCTTGTGCCAGGCCAGGTGCACCTTGAGGCTATCACATGAAGCGTCAAAGGCTCGGTGACAGATCACGTGGACAGACCCTGGCACCATGTGCTGAGTGAGATGACTAGCCGAGGCACCACCTGTGCTCCCTACCGTGCCAAGTTGTAGCCGCTACACCTGAGACAAAAACAATACAAAGATCCCCCGTATAGTCTTAACAGACTGTAGGGTCAAGTGAACGCCTGATGATGCCTCCAACGCGGGAGGCGAAACGTCGCGAGGGAAAGATGGAGATCGCTCCGTGACACGGCTATCCCGAAAGAACAGCTCTGAAGAGCATCCATCCATTTTCTGAAACCGCTTAATCCCGTACAGGGTCGCGGTGAGCCGGAGCCTATCCTTGCAGACACAGGACGCAAGGCAAGGGGATACCGAGGATGGGACGCCAGTCCATCGCAGAGCGCCTGGAGCAATTTACTTAGTAGGCCAATTAACCTGGAAGCATGTCTTTGGACGGTGGGAGGAAACCCAGATTGCCCCGCGAAAACCCACGAGGACACGGGGAGAACATGCAAACCCCACACAGAAAGGCCCCCGAGCCGAGATTCGAACCCGGGCCCTTCTTGCTGTGAGGCGGCAGCGATACCCACTACGCCACCGTGCCGCCCCCCATCATGAATCGAGCCGTCAAAACCTACATCAATACAAAGATCCCCCCCCCGGTATAGCCTTTACAAACTGTAGGTTCAGGTGCCGTTAGCCAGCACCTATGAAGGTGGGCACGGCACACGAGGCGGGTGGGTGGCCAGCACCACACACGGCAAACGCTCGCGGTCTCACCTTTATTGGACTTCATCGCCGCGAACACGTCTCATGGAAGGAAGGCGCGTGTGCCGACTCCCCAGCAGCAGCTTCTCCGACCCTCCACTCAGCAGCAGCCTCTTGCCGGGAGCGCGTTGGCCTCTCAAGTCGGCCGCGAGCCACTGGCGCCGCGACGGATCTGCCTGCGGCAACCAACGTCACCCTCGGTCCCAGGTGAAGACTAATTTGTCAGTTCGCAGATTAGTGAAACGCCTCGCTCCAGAGTTTGCAGGTTGTGTCCGCTCGCCTCGGGGGCTACGGGCCGGGGCTATAAGCGGCGACTCGGCCGAGCAGCTGTGTGTGTGAGTCGGTGTCAAGTGTGCCTGTGCGGGTGTCAGTGTTGTGTGAGTGGGGATGTTTGTGTGTGTGGAGGGGCGTGGTGTTGGTCAGCCACCCACCCCCTCGCGGTGCCGAGCCGGTCCTCATAGGTGGCTACTCGTTAACTGCACTTACCCCGACGGGATGCTGAGGCTATACGGGGCGGCTTTGTCTTTGTGAGTGTGGAGAGAAGTTTATACTGGCTACCCACCCCCCTCGTGTGCCGCGCCGGTCGCCATAGGTGGCAACGCGTTAACTGCACTTGCCCCGACGGGCTGTTGAGGCTATACCGGGGGAACTGTGTCTTTCCTGCGTGTAAGTGTGGAGAGGGGTTGTACTGGCCACCCACCCCCTTTATGTGCCGCACCGACTTGCAAAGATGCTGCGCGTTAACGGCGCTTGACCCAACAGTCTGGTGAGGCTATACGGGGGATCTTTGTCCTTGTGCGAGGGATGTGGAGAAGGTGGGTGGGTGGGTGGCGGTGTGGGGCTCTGGTGAGAAGTGGTGAAGTTGTGTATGTACACCCATCTCATCCCCTTCACCACGCTTCTCACCAGACTCACCGCACGGATGAGCACAAAAAACAAAGACAAAGATCCCCCGTATAGCCTTAACAGACTGCAGGGGCAAGTGCCGTTAGCGAGCACCTATGAAAGTCGATACGGCACACGAAGAGGTGGGTGATCAGCACCACGCCCGGCCGCCTTAGTCTCCCTAGTGGCAATGTTTACACACCGCACTAGGTACTTACTTGAGGCTGAGTCGACTTAGGGGAGGCCCTGGACCGGGTCAGAAAATCGTCACTGGTGTCGGTGGCCGTGAGCGGGATTCGAACTCGGGTCGCCAGCTTTGTAGCCCAGCGCACTCACCACTGGGCCACCGCTCCCCACACGGATGAGCACAATCAGGCAGCCACCTGCAATCACACACGCGTGTGTGTACACACGTGGACACAGGGTGGTCCAGATGTCTCGTGACCCCCGGTTCACCCTCCAAAACTGAACGGCTTTGTATTGTAGCAGTGGGTGTGCAACGAAATGCAAGGAGTTATACAAATGGCGCGTGTCAACTTTGGTTTGCTCTTCAGAGCTGCTCTTTCGGGTTGCTTGCCTGGCACACACTAACACTAAGACAAATATCCCCCGTATAGCCTTAAACCGACTTGGGGCAAGTGCTGTGAGCGACCTATGAAAACCGGCACAACCGTTGCCAAACACCGCGCCCGACCGCCTTTTTCTCCCCAATGCCGACGTTTACAAACCACATCCGGGTCTAGTTTCAGGCTACCCAGGCGAGGCCCCGGACCGGTTTGGGATAATCGTTCACTTATTGTCGTTGGTTTTCCGCGAACGGGAATTCATTCACCTCGGGTCTCCAGGTGTTCGTAGCGGCGGTGCGCTAACCGCCGCGCCACCGCTCCCCATCACTCACATGACGCACGCATTGCGTAACGGAATGCCCGATGTCCATTAGGGAACACTGTTACGCCCTCGGGTGGCGTAGTGGGTACCGCTGACGCCTCACAGCAAGAAGGTTCCCGGGTTCGAATCCCGGCTCGGGTGTCTTTCTGTGTGGAGTTTGCGTGTTCTCTCCCCGTGTCGGCGCGGGTTTTCGCCAGGCACTCCGGTTTCCTCCCGCAGTCCAAAGACATGCTGCTGCATATGTTAATTGGCCTGTTGACTAAAT